>JPFM01000060.1:93627-192093 GCA_000733375.1 Paramecium sexaurelia
TGAAAGTATTGATTGAAGTTAATTGAAATTGATTTAATAGTTATCAACAAGAATATAAATATTACCAGAACTCAAAATAGGAGAAAAAAGTTGAAAAAAGATAAATATTAAATGATTCCTTAAATTTTAATAAATTTGATTTTACAAGTACTAACAATTATAAAATTGTTCGGTTTCCTGGATTATAATTGATTAATTAATAAAGTTTAGACAAATAGCTTTTAGCTCAATTAAACAACAATTTAGTGCTAAAGTGGAAAAAAAAGCAAAAAATAAACTTTGTATTCCAGACAATACAATTACGTAAGTCATAAAAAAAATTTTATATGGTAGAAGAAATAAAGAGCGAGCTCAAATATGAATCTAGTGATAAATAGGAAATGCCGAATTATAGTATAGGTTTTTTGATATAATTTCTATTAATGTATTTCATAAGAGGTAGAATTTTAGTGCCCTTTATTAAAGTTAATGAATTAGTGCCTGCTACATATACTCTTAAGGATCCATCTTTGAATCTTTATAAAATTCATTTAATGTTATACCATATCAGTGGACCTTTGTTTATTTAATTATTCCTTTGTTTATTTTGGCTACCATCAACATGAATTTAGGGCATATATTCAAGAAAATACTCAACAAGCTACTAACATGATTCCAAATAACTGAAAAATCCAATTTTTATTATTAATTTTATTTAAGTTTCATTTTGGGGATATATTTTTTTATTATTTTTAGGGCAAATTTATGAGTTAAAATTCAAATTTGATGATGAGAGCTGCTTAGACAGATCAGAATAATTATTAGATAGATTTCCTTTCTATCCTGATGAAATAGTTTTAAAAAATTAAGTGAAAGGCCCCAAAGAATGATTTCTTATATAGATATTAAAAAATCAATCTGAATCACTCTTTAGAGATAGTTTGTCGTCAGTCAAATTACGAGCATAAAGCCAATTGCAAAAGCTTAAGACTATTTGGATCATTGCTTCTCGAAGATTTTCCATTCTACTTAGATGTACTATGTAATGTCTGCCCGAAAGTTATTATATGCTTAGCAAGACTTTATCTAATTAAGAACAAATCAATTAGTTAGCCTTCTCAACCAAACCGTTTGTTGTACAATCTGGATAGTCTAAAAGTAATTGCCTGAAAGAATATACGAAAAGAAAGACTAGTTTCATTTGCTCAAAGTTTAGTACATCTTTGACTTCGTGAATGAATTTAATAAAGGCATGTTGAGGAGTAGATATTTCGACAGGAGTACTTTATTTCAATAATTCATGATAATAGTCCAATTTAAAGTCTTTGGAATTTGATTCCATGATATATAACTAGATTTCCCACATAATGAGATCATACATGTCTTAGACAGTGAAAGAAGTCTGTTGTTTCTCTTCTTACTTACCTAAGACATTTGCTAGAGAAGTGAAGATGTATTGAGTTGGAGATTCGGAGAACGTCGACTCTTATCTTTGTTCATCTAGGTTCTTTCGAGATTACTACAGTATTATGTCATTTGTAAACCCCATTATGTTTTTATTTAATGTGAGTGTATAAAGCTGGGTAACTCAAGTATGATTTTCCACACTCACACTTATATTCTCTAAGAGCATCACTTTCTTTACGTGTTCGTCTTCTTTTCTGCTATTCTTAGCTTTCAACTACTTTTTTTTGTGATTAAGAGTCATTTGCGCTTGAATTAGTATTAGATTTATCTTGCATATTAATTAATAATGAAAGGGGATTAGTGAGCTTGAAATAAGAAAGAAAAAACATTTGTAATAATTATAAATATGATTAGAGTAAGTTGGAATATATTTTGAATGTTTTAATAAAGTTTCAATCATATCCTTGCCATGTTCTCCTAACTATTCTTTTAGGATAGATACTTTGAATTAAAACAGGCGTACTTTATTAATTAAAACACTCAGTAGGTTGAGAATTCTTATAGTTAAATTTGCCTACCATAGTTTTTAAAAATTAAAGTTAATTCTTATTCATATTCATCATCATAGGTACAATATCAATATCATTAGTCATAGTACTATTGTCCCTATGAGAGACTGGTTGAGATGAATTATAATTTGATGTTTTCCTGAGTTTCTTCAGTAAGAGTCTACTAGTATCTCTATATGTTAACGAATGATCTGTAGGATCAAAATTACTAATTTTAGTATTTTAAGTAGCAATTTTTCCAATTCCTAATTCACACAAGATTTCATTTCCAAAAATGTTTAAGTTCTCTAATCTTTTATTTGATCCCTTACTATTATTTCTACTTGTATTAATATTCCTTTAAATATTATTTCCTTTAACCAATTAAGGACGTTTTAATGGTGAAGGTGTAATCATTTGAGGTCGACTAGGTTGCAATCTTTAAAATTGATTAATTTGAGTGGCAGGATCAGGCATTATAAATTCACTTAACAATTTTTTTTCTTCCTCAAAATTGTTTTGTTTCTCATTTAATTTATTACTAAAATTAACATTTTCATTCATTCTTGTTTTTAACCATTATTATTTTATTCTTTCTTTATTTTTTAATAAATCTCTAAACCAAACAAATCTATGCCCCAATGCTTCAAGATCATGAATACTTAATCCAATAATTTTATTCTTCGAAGATATACTAGTACATTTAAAAATATGTCTATTGGCTGTATACGATTCTTCGCCTAATAAACATCCTTAACTCATTTTAGCAATAACAGATGTAGATTGTAAAATATTCTCTTAGCCATGATTATCAAATGATAATTAAAATTCTCCTTCTTTAATTATATATATAAATTTTTAAACTTCTCCTTGAATATATACAACATTATATTAGGTGTATTTTTTAGAAGTATATTTATTAACCAATACTTTCATAATCTAATTTGTATCTTCTTAATTAACTTTACTCTTTCCAAATAAAGCAGAATAAATAATATCCCAAATTTTCTATTATTTCTTCTAATTCAAATGAATCTCAATGTTATGATAATCTTCTAGACCAATTTGCATTATCATTGTATCTTCAATACATAACAAGGTATTTTCAAACTTTTTCTTTGAAATATCAATATTCAACAAATCTCCATGTGAAAATATTCTGCCTTATCTAACTGCTAATACGAAATCTTAAATGAAGTACTGTAGATGGTAATCATTTTTCAGTTTAACTTCTTGAAGACAATCTCTCACCTCTCTACTCAATACTATCATATATGATAACGGAGCCTAATTAATATACAAAATTGCATACTTCATTTAATGTTATAGTTGAGAATGGTAATATGTTCTTTTAAACTACAGATGAACTTCTAATCAAGGGTACATCAATCATGCAAGGAATGTCAAATACTAAACTTCTTCTTCTTCTCATATTATCATTTATAGATGCTTTGATCAAATCATTTGCTTCACTTTCATATTCATATACTATTCTTCTCCCTGGTTTATTTATGAATATATTTTAGCATTCTGGGTAACGTTATATAAGTTCGTTTCTCTTTCTATTAACTTCCTCATCTTCTAATTATATGTATTCCTAAACTAAGCCATTCAAAATTATAAATAGTTTCTCCTATTTGATCCCATCCCTCCAAATTATGTGCCCTATTCTTCATTAATCTATGATATGCTTACCTTTTTCATATCTAATAAGGGTTGCTTTTTCAGCGAATCCTTTTAAAGTTGCTTAGTATAATTTGTGACCATTATTCAATTAATTTAAAAATTTAACTTATCCTAAACATTCAACCAATTATTGAATATCTCTCTTTGTTCTCTCTTATTTTTATAATAACGTAATTATATTCATTTATTTAAAAAAAATTAACATATAAAATAACAAATTAATTCCTAATAACTTGAATAACCATCATTAAAATCTATTTCAATATAAAATTGTATTTATATCATGTTTCTAATTAATTATCCATCCCCACAAATTTAAACCGTTTTTATATTCTCAATTTTGAAATGCCTTATCCATAGAATAATTAGAAATCAATAATTTAATCCTGAATTTCAGTCAGATATTATAATTCCCATTATCCTTTTAATAATTTATAAGTTTGACACCTTTTAAAATTAAGATAATATCATACCGGTATGAAAATAAATTTCTGATATAAAAAACCATCTTATCATTATTATTTTGAGCAAAATAAGGCAACTAATAACCTTAGAAGTAAACTATTTTTTCCCTTAAATTTATAAAATCAATATTAATGAAACATAAAATTAAGTTTAAGAATATTATAAAATCAAATTATTCATATGATTCTTAAAGATCAAATTTTAATGATGATCTTATATATTCATAAACTTTATTTTCGAAATAGTATAAAATGATTACAATAATAACTTAATATATAATCTATATATAATTAATAAATAAATTATAATAAAAAGATATTAAAAATGGCAACTCCTGAATCTTTAAATCCAGCTCCTCTTACAAGTCTTGGTGATCATTCATACAAGAAAGTTTTGGAAGATGACTATTCTACAGGAAAATTGAATCTAAAATTGAAAGCAAATACTTCAAATTTAGGATCAGCTAATTACAAAGGTTGGTTAGATATTACAAAACATTAATCTAAATAAGAAACAAAATTCTAATTCCCTTATAAAAAGTATTTTAAATTATAATTTTAGATATTTTTTATAATTTGCTACAAGAGAAGATGGAGCAAAGGTTCATTTAGATTTTGGATAAGTTGCTAAATTATCAAATGGAAATGTTTCCTTGTTCGCTAATGCTAAATTTAGAAGTTCAAATATTAACTAAGCTGTTTTAAGATTTGGAGGAGTAACACAATGGAATGCCATTACCAATCATCTACGTATATATTTATTTAAATAATTAAAATTTACTTTAGGTTTTGAATATAATCCATCAGGATCTGTAGTGAATGGATTGAGTAGAATATTTTGGAAAAATAATGAATGGAGTTTCGTTTCGGTTGAAGATTTTCAAGTAACAAATGGATTTGGACTTAGAAGATTAGATTTCATTGTTGGTTATTTGAAACCTAAATATGATGTATTTTTTAGACATCTAACATCTAATCCAACAACTGTTAAGGAATTTAAAAATATATCAGCTGGAAAAGTTATTTTGGATTTGATTTATAGATAAAATAAATAAACTCTTGGATTAGAAGCTGAATATAATTTTGAAAAGGCAGAATTATAAACTTTAGTAGGATTAGCAACAAAAGTAAATGATATAGATGTGAAGGCAAGAGTTAATCTTTCAAGAAAGAATTTGGGATTGACAGGAAAGGGAAAATTCAATAATAAGTAAATATATATTTATATTATTAAAGATTTAATTGGACTTTCACAACTGAATTACCATTAGATGGATCGATACCAAAATAATAAGGAATATTTCCATTCCCAGTTGGATTTACAATAGATACATCATTATGAGTTATATTTGAATATGCCAAATTTATTTAATATAAAAAAATAAATCAGAATCATAAATGATTAGCATTTATGTATTTGTTCATGGTGTTCACCCATTATTGAGCACTAATATCGTGATCTCTTTCTTTAAATATATATTTTTTCTTATTCTTATCTCCCACAATAAATTTACCCTTACCCAATAATTTACAAGAAGTAAATTAATTTAATGGAATGATTGTCTAAAATATATTAATTACATTACTAATTTGTTATTTAACTATGGATTTATGTAATTGAAATAAGGTATGCCACATTAAATACTTATATTAGCGTATCTGATAGAAAATTATGTCATAAAAAGTACACCGTGTTCTTTATCTACATTTCCTTTTAAAATTATTTAATCTGTTTAATTTTTATTTACTGAATTCCCTCTAATATCTGGTTTCTCTCTCTCCTTCTATTTGTCTAACATTGTTGTTTAATATCTGCTGAATCTTCTTTTTTATATGCTTATAGCTGGTTAAGGTACATCTAATAACCATATGTTATTGAAATCTATTCCTCTAAAAAATGGATGATTCTTTAAACAAATATAATTATATTCAGAATCTTAAATTGTTAAAAATAACAAATTTACCATTGATTTCTCCATAAAATCTATTCTATGGGTTCCTATCTAACAATATTTTAATTAGTTCCAAAGCATCATTAGGAATACGTTAGTCCTTCTCCCATTCACATTAACTAATATTATGAAATAATTAGAATTCATTTTCAGAATAGAATGGAGTTCGATGTGTATATAATTAATAAATAAAACAACCTAAAGCCCATAAATCTGCTTATGGTCCTACTACATTATAATCGATTAATTCTGGACACAAATATTCTGATGTTCCTACGAAGCTAGAATCACGGCAAAATTAAAGTGGAGGTTTATCAAAATCATTCAACGAAGGGGATCTTTATTTTTAATATTGAGTTCTTATCTGATCTAATTTAACACTAATACTAATTTTAGATTCATCGTAAACGAAAACAGTTCCAAAATCTATCAATTTTATATGTTTATCTTTTGTTAGTAAAATATTCTCTGGCTTGACATCTCTATGTACTAAACCATTCTAATGTAAATATTCTAAAATTAATAAAAGTTCAGCAGTATAAAATTGTATCATTTTTTCATTAAAATTATACTCTATCTTAAATTATCAAATACTGTTAATGTATTCCAATAGATTACCATCAGTTAATAACTCCAAAGAGTAGTATAACTTTGTCTCATCTTCAAATGAATTAAACAACTTTATTATTCCTTTATGTCTTAAATATCCCAGCACTTCTCTTTCTATACAAGCATGATGCATTTTTTTTTCCTGATCATGTTTAAATTGTTATACCTTCAAAAGAAAAGACTTATCCACAATTTTTAAAGCAGATTCATGTCCAGTTAGTTTATTTCTTGCTAAAACAACTTCGCTATATGCACCTTGACCTAAAGGTTTTACTATTTCATAATTTTCAAGTTTTGCCTCTATGTTGAATTTACTATATACCTTAAACATAAATAGGTTATTAGGAATTCATAATTATTATATAATAATTTTTACATCATTAGTATTATTATTTCAGCTTTCAAATCTCTCTCACTTCTTGCTACCTGCTCTCCTTATTGTATCTAATATCTTTTAAGCAAATTCTTTCAGCATTTGATTGTCACCCACCGCACTTCTATGATTACATATACAATCTATCACATATGTCAATACTAGACCGCTATAATTGAAGTTTTAAGCATATTCGTTCATAAATTCTACAAATTCTTAAGAATTTTATCAATACTATAATATTACTCCAATTAAAAATATTGAATGCTCTCATCACTTTCAAATTGTATTCATTCTCTATGAATTTCATAATGAAATGCATAACAGGTTAATCTACTAATTCCTTATACGGTGGTTGCTTTCCTATTTATTTTTTCATAAAGTCAATTCTTTACTGTCTCTTCTTTCAAGTGTATTAATATAATACATAGTTTTGTTTTAAAAGTCAATATAAATCCCAACATACTCATATTGACTAATCTTTACGGGCACAAATACTTTGTCAAATAGATCAAAGATAGTTCTATTCCTCCCCTAATATTGGTCTGTGAAACTCTAAGCTCTAAGAATATTTGATCAGTGATATACTTCTAAGGATTTTAACTAAGAACATTATAAAATTCAATAGGAAATATGAATATTCTTTTGAATTCTTCTTATAACTAATTAAAATAGAATTCCATAATATTTTGAGACAAAACTAATTTTTGTTTTAGTAACTCAAATTCTTATTTATTTATTTTCCTGTCGAATTTTATTGCTACAATTTCTTCTTAATAAAGTTATGGTCTTAACTAAGGTTACTAAGAAAAAAGCGTTGATTTTGATTTTGGAAATTAAATTGATTGTCTTTATTATTATTATTGTTATTATAAAAATTCTGGCTACATCTAAAATTATTATTTAGTTGAAGAAGGTAGTCCCATGCCTTCGAACATCTAATTTTAAATTTTTAATTACTCTCTCGTGAATAAAGTCTGAATATTAATTCAAAAGTATTTTATATTACTCTGGATTATTTTGTGAATAATAAGTTAATAGTTATTGTAATTAATCAGCAGGATTTGGTTCTTAAATTCTTTTATTTTTTACTTGTTCCTTAAGAAGGTCTTCTAAATCATCAACTTTTACTCTGAATACTTTATCAGGTGAGAAGAAAGGAATAATTGGTTTAAGTGTATAATCTTTAGGGTTTAATTCATCAGGTTAAGGAACATCAAATAAAATTTAACTTTTTATATTTTCCATACCTTAAACAAAATCTTTGATTGAGATTTGATCTTTCAAAGTATCAATTCTACTAGTTGAAGGTAATGAAACATGAGATTTTGAAATTTAATTTTAACCTTCTCTTTAAGAATAAAAAGAGTTTTTATAATTTTATGAATTAGATTTCTATTATTATGAAATACTATCTTATTTTTGACTGATTTCCATTTAAGAAAGCTATTTAGAATTTGACTTTACTTTTGACTATTTAGAAGCATTAACTTCTTTAAGAAATTAATCATCAAGTATTCTTGAAAAGGATTCTCCTTAATCTTTCATTTATTTTAATCTATATTGTTTAAGCAAAACCCATTTCATTAAACTTTAGTTTTAACATTCATTAAAATTTAATTTAAAATTTGCATGATTTATTGCTCTAATAAAGATACCAGCAATAACTGAAATAATATCTTTAGATTAAACATTTATTCTTATTAGATTTTAATCAGTAAATTTTTTTTTTAGTTATGGATTTTCTCCAATCAAAATACATTCTTATTTATTAGTATCCCAAAGAAAAGCTGAAATGACATCCTCGGAAACAGTTACACCGATTATGTAATTGGAAGATGTTTAACGAATGTCATCAAGTTTATTGATATCAGTAATTAAGTTTACTTCAACTTTAGAATTTCTTCTGATTTGACTTTTTATGTATTAGAGTGTATATTGAATTAAATTTGTAGTAATGACATTATTCTAAAATAAAATTTAATATCTAGAATTTTACATATAAATATTCCTTGGCTTCATTCATAGTAATATCTTTATTGAATGATCCAGGAACAAGTTTACTCAAGTATCTTTCATATTCATCATCGTAATTTCTGTAATCAGGAATTAAATCTGACATTTACAATATAATAAATTTATAATAATATATATATAAATATATATATTAAGTAGAAATGATTCAAACTTCATCATCGAATAGTGTGAGAATGCAAAGGGCCCTCAAGTGATTTAAAATAATCGTGATTAACTTAAGGATATATGTTCCAAAACCTTAATGTTTCATCTCCTGCTCCAGTCACTATAGTTGATCCATCAGGTGACATAGCTAAATATAATACTCTATAATATTTATAAATAGAGTACCTGCTTGTGTGTCCAACCAAAGTAGATATTCTTTTCATATTATTACATTTCCATAAAACGATTTAATTTTGACTATATCCATGTGTAGAAATAAGTTCATTTTCAATTTTACTAAACATCAGATTACACACTTGACTACCAGTATCTTCTTTTAATAATGGCTTTCCTTCAAGAGCATTCCAAAATCTTATCATTTTATCTGCAGTTCCTCCTCCACTAACCAATAGTCCATGTTGATGAGGACTCCATGCAATGGCCTTGACTGCAGCTTAATGTTCTGATAATCTAAATATAGGTTTATCTTGTTTATTTAATGACCATATATAAAGTTTATTATCATTTCCTCCAGAAGCTAGCATTTAACCATCAGGTGACCATTTCAAACCACAAACTTCTTATTTATGAGCTTATTATTTTAAAAAATAATTTCCTTTCAATCTCAAATCTCTTTATAATATTAATTTATCTCTTGAACCACTACTTAAAACATTATCTGAAAAGCATAAAGTTCCTACTCTTGCTAAATGACCTTTATAAGCACGTACTCTTTATAATTTTATTGCATCCCAAATCTAAACTTCACCTATCCTTGTTCCAACTGCTAAATGAGGTCCTTTAAGTGACCATGCAACACTTGTAACAGAATCATTATTTAGATCCAATAATTTTGTCACTTTTGAAGTTTAAGCGTTCCTCAAATTTTATTTAATATACTTATACCATAAATACACACATGAATTTAATGCTACAGCTAAGATATTCTAGCTACTCCAATCTATTAAATTTAAATAAAAATCATCTTGAAGTTAAGGTGCGTCCAAAACCTTAAATGGAACCTTCTGTATTTTTCTTACATACTTACTATAATAATTAGATAGAGTTTCCGATATTGTAAAATACTTATGATCTATTAGAATACTAATTATTATATTATTATTCCATCTACCTATTGTAAATTTTAGAATTATTGATATTAAAATTATTTTGCTGATTGTATTAAAATCCACTTTGATTTATAAACTGCATTGAGTCTTCCTCATATATTGGATCTTATTCTAGTATTTACTATTTATATAGCATTTCCAAAGCCATTTAAGCTGATGTTATGTCTTGACTCTCCTATTTGTTTTCCTAAATCATTGAGAAGTTCTTTTTTAATTGTGTAACAAACCGATCTCCCAAAATGGATTTTTATCTTTTACAATCTGCGCTACCCAAATTATATTAGTTTTCTTGCTTTGATTATTGATGGTTCTATTATTTTATTAATGTATCATCACAAAAAGCTTAGCAAGGAACAGTCTTTCATAATAATTATTACTTTTTTACTTGACTTTTCTATTTAGACATTTGGCAAACAAAATTTATATTTATAAATAATATAATATATTAATTTCAATTTTATCAATAATATTTCAAATTTATCACAATAAATAACATCATATACTAAAACATGTGATGAATGAAGAAGGAATAAAAAATAATGAGTCCTATACATGAGAACTGTTAAATATAAATATATTTAATGAAACTGAAAAATAGCTTAATGATAAAAGTTATAGTTATAAATCTGAAGAATTCATTGAAAACATGAGTCAACCTCATAGAGATCTCATCATTCCTTTATATCTCAAATTTGAGTACAATTAAATTGAAATTTTACTAATTTAAACTTATCAATTTATATAATAGAACAACCATTAATTCCGTCAACTCTATTGTATAGCATTTGAAACAACGAAACCAAATATTCATAATTTTTATTTCAAAGAAAGAATAATTAAAATTAATTAGAGTTAAAAAAAAACAAGGATAAATCTATTATAAAATATAAATCCCATAAAACATAAAAATAAATTTATCTGATTGGATTATTAGTGTTTAATTCTATTAAATAAGTAGTTCCTTTGATAATTAATAATATAGATGTCCAAATAAAAAGATAGTAGCAAATATGTTGAAAACCTAATTAAAAAATTTTTGACACTAAAAAATTTGATTAGACATATGCTTGACATCAATTTTTTTTTAATATATGTTATTAAAAGACGAATTCTATATGTTTATTTAATTTTTTTCTAGTGTTTTACATAATAACTTGTAATAAATCAAAATCCAAATGTTTCAAAATCTGCATATTTTATGTATAAAATATTGTCGTCTTTATTTTTTTATGAATCAACTATTGATCCTACTGTTTAATCCTCTAAATAAATATTAAAGTGTACCTCTCATCATTAATAGAGAATTGTTACAATATAAAAATATGCTAGTACTTTTGTTGATGGCAGCATTTTATTTAATACTATGGAGAAATTCGACTAAATTCTTTGTTTTATCAATAGCAAATCTAAGTGAATCACTATTTAATCTATTACATTTTCCATGGTTATTAGTTTGAATTTGATGATTAAATTGCTGATTTTTTATGCTTTTCGACGACCACCAAAGCTTTTTATTCTCCAAACGCTTTTATAACATTTTAATATCTATGTTATCTTTCCTCTACCGAGTACTTTTTTTAATATTCAAATTCATCATCATTAGCTACTCCTAAGATGTTGATTTTTTTTTAAAACATTGCCTTAATATGCTTTTTATAATAAAATAAATAATTATATAGTTAAAAAGAAATAAATTACATTTATCATTCAACAGGTTTTTTTTCTGGAACTTTGACTATTTATTTGTATTTCTATTATATGTCATTGAATGCTTCTTCATCTTCTAAATCTTTTAATTTACTTAATAAATAGTAATAATAAAAACATACTTAAGTAACTAAACAGATGAAGAATATTTCAAATTTACTAGATCTCCAATTTAAGTTAAAGTATTTTATTCAAATCGTTACTTAGATGCAGTTTAGTAACTTCTAATGTATTCTTATTCATCTTTCAATTTTTTTAGTTTTTTTTAAACCATTATTTATTTTTCAAGATGTGACTTTTAATATTTGTCCTAAAATTATTAAGTTATTGAATTACTTCTTTTTTTTTTCATAAATTAAATAAATTCTAAATGTTCTTTTTAATTTTAAATCTTTTATTCTTTGATAGATTTCCATTCTTCACTTTTTTTGGTTTAAAATTTATCAATTCTATCTTAGACATTTTTTAATTTTTCATCCCATTCTTCAATTCTTTCCTATTATTTTCCTTCTGTTTATTTATATCTTTCTCTTTATTTTGAAAATCTTGTTTATTGTTCTACCTTTTTTTCTTGTTATATTTTCAACACTAATTTATCATGTTCTTCTAAAAGTTTTTCAGATTTAGATAATTTCTACCCAACCTTATTAAACAATTCTGATTCTTTTTCTTCTCTCTCTTATTTAATTTTTAGATTGATATTATTTAATTTCTATTCAAAAAATTATTATTTTTCTAATCTATTTTTTTCTACCTATTCTGCAGTTTTTTACCTCTTACTCATAGACAATTCTAAAGCTTATTATTTTTTAACCAGTTCTTCCATTAAACGATTACCAAAATCATCTTTAAAATGATTAATTTTATCCTCTACCTTTCTATTACGAGATGCAATTTCAGAAATTAATTTTGTTCTCTTTTATTATATAGATAATTCTCTAATGAATAAATATATTAAGAAATATTACTTTGCTTCCATTTTCTCCTATATAGATTTTGAAGTACGAAAATCTTTTTCTAATTATTTTTTTATTTTTGATTGATGAGTCAACAATTTTTCATGTACTCTTTTATTTTCCTAAGCAGCCTTCTTTTTAAGGTTATCAAAAGTTTCTTTACGCGAAACAATAAGTTTTTCTTCTTTTTATAAATTTTCTTATAACTTGAGTCTTCTGTCAAGTTCCTACTTAATTGCTTCTTTAGCAAAGCAGTCATTAATTTTTTATTCTCTCGCTCTTTCATCTTCAATTTATTATAATTTTTAATCTAAAGTGAGTGTCTCAATTTAATTGCGAATCAATTTTTTTGTAATATTTGGTTCAGGCCATTTACTACATTTTAAATGTAAATTTACTATCCTCTAAGCTCGTCTTCTTCTCTCTATCTTCTTTCAAAATCAATCTTAATACGTTTTCTATTCTCAAAAAGATTCTGGTAATCCACTATTTGATATTATATTAATTATACTGATTAATTCTCTCATGTAATTTAGATAGGCCTTCTACAAATCAGCTTCAGTATATGGAAATTTTTGGACTTCAAAATCATACCGTAACTCGAACTTATTCCTAGATGAGTCAGATCAGAAAATGAAACTTTCGACGGAAGTGATGGCGATCTTATCCCATGCTCTCCATGGCTTTTTGAGTGATAGGAGAGTCAGGACGAAATTTTAGTTCATATTCTTAGATAAGAGAAAGGAGTTTGCGAGGATGGGAAATATTGATGAATTTTGGCTCTGTGACAAATAACATTTATTTATATTTATTTAATTAATTCATTAATTAAAATGTACTCTTGTGACATACTACCATTACCAAATTAGCATTTTCATTATGGAAAGAATCTAAATCTGAATAATTTGGATTACTATTCTAAGTAAAATAAATTTAAAGTAAATCTATTTAATTAGGATCAATAAAGTATGAGCAGAATTAGGAAACCGACCAGCAAATTAAAGATAATTAATTGTATTTCATTTTTTATTGATATAACACAGTTACACAATTTGAAGAAAGATGAAATTAAGGAACTTTTATCATCATACTTCTATATATAATATTAAGGAATACAATAATCTTATAAATCTCTTGTATTTTTGAATGTTATTTCAACTCTTATTAATTCTAGTATGAATAATAATACTGATAATTAAAATGAATTTTAAGCTAAATTACTTTTGACTGACTTTTAAAGAAAAGTGGCTGCTTATTTAAAGAAGATTCATAAACCCAAGAATAATTAAAAATATTACTCTAATATTAAACCACCTGGATAATATTCAAAAGAATATATAACTTAATAAACTATTCTTCATACTAAATAAGAAGAATTACTAAATCGTTCATTATGTTTAAATAAATAGAATTAAATACCAGAATACTGATAATAAGTAAAATTCTTAAGCTTATTTTCCAAAATAAAGCTAAGAAATTCTTCATACTGCTGAGTAAACTTTAAATTAATCTGAACAAACATAGAATAAAAATTAATAACATCTTATTTAAACTCATTATAAACCTAGATAGTAGGGTTTGAGTATTAAAAAGCAAGAAATTCGAAATTTTGAAAATAAGGGTGGAAAAATTCCATCAATGAAAAAATTAGTATTAGATGATTAAATTAAGATATCTAAATAAATAGAAGAATTATTAGAATAATATAAAAATACTTTGCATAAAGCTAAGCTTGGGATTTATGAGAAAATGACGGTAGCATAATCATCATGTATTATTTTTACTGATTATTTTAGGAATATAAATTAATAGATTTTCCATTAAGTTAAACAGTATTTCCAAAACTGAATGGAGAAGATGAAAAATAAATCTTCTAACAATTGTAATTGTTATTTTATTAATAATTAGGTATGTTTGGCAGAAAGAGATTCATAAAATGATTCGAATTTTACATTAAGTGAATCGAAATCTACATGTATTTAAATTATTAATATTAGGTTCCTGATGAAGAAGAAGGAGCAGCATCATAATTGGTTAGAAGTAGTGATGATGAAAAATGATAATAATTTATTTATAAATAATCATTTCTTTAAATAGAGTAATTAATACTACAAAATTGAGTTAACATTTCTGATTATATTAAATAAAATCTCAAAAATATTTGGGATATCTCAATAGAAAGTAAGTTGAAAAAATTCTATAATAAAATCTACATTATTTTCAATTTGAATAGATAAATTTATTTAATTTACAGAATTATGTTAAATATTTTATGATTATATGTTAAGTATCCAAATATAACGAGTAATTTATAAAATAAAATGTCAGGTATATGATATATCTAAAAAGAAATGAAAATTTTTAGCGGATTGATATTAATTAGCATTAGTAAATTTAGTTAACTATTTTAGATTTCTAAATATGACATTAAAAACTGACAGTCTATAAGTGTAATTTTGAATAGTTGAGGAATGATTGATTGATCTGGTGATTAATTTTATAAGTTGTCAATTATAGAAGATAAAGTTTTGAGAGAAAGTTTGAAAAAGTGATAAAGATGTGCATATCATGAATGATAATATAATAATATTAATTAAAAAATGGAAGAATAAGGCATGCGTCCAGAAACATCGAAGTGCTCAAGGATGGAAAAACGTAGATTGGTGTCGTAGAGTCATTAAAGATAGGAGTCAAGTCAAGCTCAAAGAATTAATGGGATCACTTTATAATAATACTTCAGAGGAGGCAATTTCAGAGTTTTAGAGATTAATGAAGATGATTGGGATAACTAAAATTAATAACCTGAATAATAGGTAGCAAAAGCTCCTCTTCTATAAAATAACAATTTTCGTATTAAAACAGATAAGAAAATAAACAACAAAAAACTACTTGAAAGATCTCCTGTCTAAAATTTAACTACGAGCAAAGATTTTAATCAACGTAAAATTAATCGAGTAAGTAAAGCAAATGATTATTATGCTAGCCTCATATAACATCAAATGAATTCTTTCAAAATGAAGAAGATCTTAGAAAAACAAAGATAGAATTAAAGTATGGACGTATGAAAGAGGATGCCATAAATCGTTTTGGTAATCCTGATCAGGAACTATTAAATAAATATGCATATAAATTTAACATCAATAAGGAACCTCCAAAATTAACACTTGCCCCAAGAGAACTCTTTACAAAATTTAAATGAATATAAATTCTTTTTTTCATAGCCACTGCAAATTTGAAATACTAATATATTTCAATAAGATTAATGTCCATTTTTAATATTTCTAACTAATTTTTAAATTAAATGCAATTCTATCAAAAAGAGATCTTAATCTTAATGAGCTTTTATTAATTTTAACCTAATTTCTATTTAGTTTGATAATTCCATTAATAAAAAGATACTTTACCAAAACGAGATTCTTTTTTAATAAAGATGCTTCTTCATATTAAAAAGAATTTTACAATATAAATAAATTAATTTTATATAAATTCAGAAATCATGTCCAATAAAAATTACACAATGATACACTATCATATTCCTTAAGATTTAGATGATCCTGAATAGCCAAATGCTTATACGTATACTTCTGATAATATTATTAGAATTTAATTAAATATAAAAGACATCACATACACAGATATAATTAAAAGATTCCCAATCAAGGGATAATTTGATTTTAAATTCCTATATTAGCATTAAAAAGAAAACTTTTGGCTGGACATTAAATCTAATGCCACTCCATTACCAATTGTGAATAAACATATTCACATTAGAGCCGAAAGAATCCCAAAAGTATAAGAAGTTCTGTCAACATAAATATTATAACCACAATAGTAAAGCCAACCCGTTTAACAATAATTATCAAATGATTTAATGTAGTTTTGAAATTATTCATATTTTTTAATCTCTAATTTATATTATAGATAATTTTATCATAATGCATAAAATTTTTTCTATTTATATTTTTATTATTTATTTTTATATAAGATTTCCTGTCTATTGTTGATGTCATAATATAAATTCTTTAAATTAATTTTGAAAACATTTAAAAATTCTTATTAATATAATTTTACATATATTCAGAGTAAAATCTTTAAATTCGTGACTGGATTTCTATTATTATAATTTGATAATTAGTTAATGATTTGAAGTTTGGGTTGTTTTATTTAATAATTAATAAATTTAAGAATTTAGTAAATTTTAATAATAATGATAATTATTTTGTTATTGTTTAATTAAACATATGGAATTACAATAAACTTATCCAAAAGACAAACTCTTGCTCAAAGTAATATTTCGGATTATTCAAACCTTTAATATTATGGAATTGTTAACATTGGTTCACCACCTCAACAATTTACAACAGTATTTGATACAGGATCAGGAGAATTGTGGGTTCCAATAAATGGATGTGTGAGTTGCCATAACTCAAAGAAATTTTATCCATAGAAATCTCATACATTAGAATAGACTGATTATATCGTAGAATTATAAGTAAGCATTATAATGTTAAATTGAGTATGGAAAAGGCAAAATATATGGTGAGGTAGTTTAGGATTATGTAAGTTTACCTTAATCATATATTCATTCTTTTATGCCATTGATTTTAGTAATTAAGGATGAGGATCTTAGAGGTTTGGAGAGTGATGGAATTATGGGTTTAAATAATGATAAAAGTATTCCAAACTTATTTGATATTTCCAAATAGTAAGGACTTTTAAATAATTCGGTGTTTGTTATGTAATTAAATTAGTTACCAAAATAATCGAAAATGTATTATAATATTTCAGAAGAAAAATTAAATAATGGAACAACTTGGTTTAATTCAGTTTAACCTGATTTTTGGGTATATTCATTTAAAATACATAGACTATTCCAGTTGATGAAGTCTATGTCTTGAACTAAAAAATTAATTTCGCAGAATAACAATTCGCCATACTAGATACTGGATCTTCTGGTTTAATATTAAATTAAGAATTATATGAAATTTTGATAAATTAACTACTTAAAGTTTGCACCAAAAATTTAGGTATAATAGAGTGTCCTTGTGTTCCAAGCAAGAGTTAGTAAAAATATCTTCCAGATATAATAATATTTTCAAATTCAGTTTAATTAAATATTACTTATCAAAGTTACATATATAATGCATATTCAAATAGTAAATACTGCTATATATCAGTTTACAAAAATAATTAGGATCACCCAAATTATATGATTTTGGGTGACCCATTTTTTTTTAATTACATAACCATTTTTGATAAGGAAAATAATAAAATTGGATTATAGGATTAAATTTAAGGGATTTGGGATGATTCACCTAATTATTTTGATGATTTTATTGTCGATTTCACTGGGATGTTTTGGTTTTCACTAATTGCTTATTTGATAATGATTGCAGGTCTTATCTATTATAACAAAGAATTATCAAAAGCATTGGCTCGGAATGACCCTGTATAATAGTCAATTTAATTATGAACAAAATATTTATATAATATATATTATGTTAGTGATGATGATATATATAATATCTTAATTAATATTATTTCTTGTAAACAAAAAGAAATTATCTTAAGAATAATATAGATTTTATAAATTATGTAATAAAAATAAGTTTTAAATAATTTTACAATGGTGAAATAATTCTTAGGAAAGAAGAACTGATTGATATTAATTAATCAAATAATTGAGTTAATAGTAAAAGATAAGATGTTCAGAATTTTAGATTAATTTTCTGTTGGAATGATTAAAATGATTCAATATTAATTGATACAGAATAAGAATTTATTAAGAAAATCCATTTATTTAAATATATTCTAAAATATTTTTACTAACAAAAAAAGAATATGTAACTTAAATAAAATCATGGTGAAAATCATGTTAATACTAATAAAGTATTATTGAAGTATTGATTAAATTTAGAGATTAAATTGGGTAATTCTATTTTTAAGAATACATAGAAATAATTGATGAAAAAATTGATTATTATGATTTTAGTTATATTTTAATTAGATTCATTTTTATATATCATTTTAATCAAGTCATGAAGAAGGTTTTTAGATTTGATGAATCAAGCAATTTAAAAAATGCTATATTCGTAAATAGTATTGAAAATCAAAAGTCTGTTCTTTTAAAGACAATCAATCAAGATTTTTAAGCGAATATATTTGAAAACATACCAAGAACTTCAACTTTTTAAAAGCATCTGAAATAACAATTGAACTAAGAAACTCAAAATTAATAGAAGATTGAGAATCAATAATAAATCAAAAAATTAAAAGGGAAGATGAAATTACCTCAGTTTGACGGAGAAGTTAAATGGCCATTGTTTAGAATATCTTCTGATACATAAGTGAAGCATTTTTGGAATAGAAGATCTCATTAAGATATGAAAAAGAATTGGTAATTTGATACTTATTCATTCTAAAGCATAATGCTTAGAATAGGAAGGAAAAAAAAGAATGTTAAAGGATATTATTTTAAATTAACATATTCAGGATTGTTAATGTATTTTAAAAAAGTATTGAAAAATCTATAAATTAGGAATCGGATAATTATCCTAAGGGTTATTTAGAATTAAGTTACAAAAACAGAGCAATATTGTCATTTTAAAAAACTAAAAAGAATATATAAATACCTCTAGTTTATATAGAACGTGCAGAAGGTATAGGTATAACAATTTTTGATCATTAAAATGAACTAACTCTCTAATTTTTTGAAGCATTATAGGATTTTTGTTTAATGAAGGGATATGAATAATAATATTCGGAGATTGAGAAACTGGGAAGTGGTGCATTTGGTACAGTTTATAAAGTGTAAAGGAAAAGAGATGAAGCAATATTTGCTGCAAAAAATATAACTAAAAAGTTGTTTGAGGAGTCTAAACATTAAGAGAAGTTTATAGTAAAAATTACATTTACATAATAGTTTAGTAAATGATTTACAATGAAATAATAACATTGAAATAATTGGATCATAATGGTATAGAGAAAATTTATGAGGTATATTAAGAGAAGGAAAAATTGGTAATAATAATTGAGTATTGCGATGGAGGGAATCTTTATGATTATATAAAATAAAAAGGAAGGATTGCTGAGAAAAATATTGCATATATTTTAAAGGGTTTGTGTGATGCTTTATTTGAATTACATTAAAATGGGTTTGTTCATAGAGATATAAAATTAGAAAATATAATGATTGAATCAAAGGATACTCTTAATATTAAACTGGTGGATTTTGGATTTGCTGAGAAAATTAACGAAGATTAATTATTAAGTAAAGCAGGAACCCCAGGTTTTATACCACCTGAAGTATTGAAAGGATAACCATATACCTAGAGAGGAGATGTGTTTAGTTTAGGAGTTGTAGCATATATTGTAATGATAAATAAATAACATTTAGTTGGCTGCTGGATATCCTCCATTTAGAGGAAGATTAAGTTAGTTGTAGGTTTAAAATTAAAAATGTTAAGTAAACTTCGAAAAATCTCCTTGGCCTGAACTGTCATAAGATCTAAAATCTTTGATAAGGAAAATGTTGGAACCCAAAGTAGAGGATAGATTATTTATAGGTGAAATTTTGGACTCAGCTTTTATGACTCATCATATTAAAACTACATCAGAAACAAATTATAAATCTTATTAGATGTTATCTGGATTAGATATTGAAAAATAAAATAAAAAAAATAGCATAAAAAATTCAGAATCTGGAGGATCTAAATAAAGTAAAGAATTTTAATTAGATTTTTCTGTTCACACGAATGATATCAAATCTTTATATTAAAAGAATTCAATAAAGACTTTAAAAACAGTCTAATCATAAAAATCAAGAAGAAAATCTGTGAAATAATTACAAAATTTAAAGTAATCTATGTCTGCCCCGAGAAAATCAGATATAGAGAAATATTAAGAAAAGAGAAAACAAAGTCATCCAGATAGATCTAGTCATTAGAGAGATTCTGAAATTTTGAATAGTTCATTTGGTGAAATAATGAAATAGAATGACAAAATTAAAATGAGATAATCTCTTAATTTACTAACTACATTTATAGATTTTTAGGCACTTTCATAGGAGTAAAAATTGTTTATTAGAAAATCAGGAAGTGTATTCAATCAAAGTAAAAAGCCAAATTTATGAAAAATTTTGATTTTATTTATTTCATAATCATTACAATTGTATTAGTTCTTTTAAAAATTCATCAATTAGTTATTCTTAAACCATTTATGAGATTTCAACTAAAATTTCAGATTATTCTTCATCATATACTAACCATCTCTCTTCATTTTAATAGATCTTTTTATTATTAATTTATAATACTTCTTAATTAAGCATTCTTATCATTCTATCCTCTTTTATTTAATTTAAATAATCTTAATCTAACATAAGAATCTTAGGAAAAGGAGAATCTGGTTTATCAATTATCAAACCTACTAAAAATGATGTCCAATCTGTAACCTATTTTATTGCTCCCTGTAATATTTCCTAAAGAGTTTCTTACTTTTAATTTCTATAAACAATCTTATACTAAAATACCTTTATATTAATTCTAAAGGTTATTTAACCCAAGGCAATGGAAAACCATTTAAGCCGAATGGTCTAAAATAATCCAAAGCTTCATTCAATCCATCATATAAAACTTTATTATGAATGTGTTCTAATTCTAATAAAAATCCATCTTCTTAAGGAATTTATTCTTCTTCCATAAGTAAATTCTCTAATTAAGCGTATTATTCTGTCGATAAAATTGCTTAATTCGAATAATCATCACGTTCGCTTGATTAATAATCATCTTCATCGTCATAATAATGAAAAAACTTCAAGATTTCTTTTGGAGTTGGTCCTAAAGGAGTATTTAATCTTTATAATAATACAACTTTATTATTTTATTACAATAGGAATTATTCTAATCTATTTAAGTATATTTTAACTTATTGAATATTAGTTTTAATTCCTTTAGATTATGATTATTATTATTATGTAATTAATTTAGTTATATCTTTATTAAAAGACATCAATTCTTCATACATATCTTGAATTTCATTTCCAATAATTGAATTTGCAATTAAAATTGAATATGATTAAATTTATTAATCACTATATTCGGGTACTTATTGAATAAGGGTTGATACTTTTATGACTTGAGATTGTTGTATCTTTTCTAAATTTAAATTATCACTAATGTAGAACATTTCATCATCCCATTCTAAATTTTCATAAATTTATTATTATTATTTTTGACGTGGAGAAGGTGAAGGAGAAGTTTTTAGAACTTTTCTTACATCTTACGATTCACAAATAGATGAACTAAAATTCATTGTAGCAGTATCAAAATTATTTGTTTTAACTATTTTTGATTAAGATCCAGAATTAATTTCTCTAATCAATCTTAAATTACTTACATTTTCACTTGAAAAAGATTAAGTTAATTATTGATGGTTTAATTTAGACATAAATAATAAATCTTTTTAAGTTTTCATAAATGTTTCATATAAACCTTTCCAACCATTTTCAATATCAGGTTTTTTTTGTTTGAAATCTTCTTTTTCTTTTGTAACCCACTTTTCTATTCTAAATTTTTATTATTCATAAGTTTTTGGACTGATTTACTTTTATAATAATGCTTATTGAATATTTTTCATTTCATTTTTTCGTCTTTCTTCTATTACAGTTTCTCTCATATTAATTAATTTATTCATATTTTCTCTATTGAGTAATTCTCTAAATTTTTTAGATGCAAAATCATAGAATGGGTTCTATTCAAATAAAGAAGCATCCTTATTAACAGGAGATGAATTTTAAGATAATTTAACTAAATTCTCTGATCCCATTACTTATCGAATTTCACTCATTTTTACTGACTTTTATTATTATTACATTATCTCTTAATTATCATCATTAATTTCTATATCTATTTCTTTTGTTATTTACAAAGTAAATCTTTTCAAATCTTATAAAACTTCCTTAATATTTTATTAAGAACCTTTTCTTTATAGCTAAGAAATGTGTTCTAACATTTAATGCCATTGTTACTTTTATTTTTCTATTAATATTTTATGAAAAGATTTCTATTAAGAAAATACTTTAATCTAGGATACTTTCTAAGAATTAAATTAATCATCTTCTTCGTCATCCCAATCTAATTTATTAACAAATACATTTTATCCATTTTTATCTACTTTTTTATCAATTTTTTTTTAAGGTAATTTTAATCCACTTTATTCCTAAGCTATTTAAACTTTTTAAGATATAGGTTCTAATTTTGATTATCTCTAACTTAAATTTGGAGTTAATTAATCTAATTTAATTTCATTATCATTATCTAAATAGTTTTGGTGGTATTATAAAATTTATCTTGTCTTATAACCTCTCCATACTTTCTGTATAATAATTGCTGCCTTAACAATTTAAGACATGAATTTTTCTAGAGTACCTAATTCTTATATCTATTATTCTTCATCTTCATCTAAGGATGGTTCAGATATTATATTCTGTCTTCTAGTACTTTTATGAATAGAATCCATCTAAGAAATTCCTTCTTGATCACTATCCAATATCAAATTAAAACAACTTTAATTATCTTATGGTTCTTCATTAATTTATGCATATCTTTGAGCTAAGTTCTAATATTTTAAAGCTAATTGTCTTTTCTTTTCTGCTATTTCTGATTTAGGTTTTTTCTTTTTATGAAACGAAGTTGACTTTTTCTAATGCACTGATGTGGAATGATTTCGATCTATTGTATATTATGATTTAATGTATTCATTTAAATTCTACAGATTTTATTAAATTTTAAAATGCTTCTATAATTCTTATTATCTTTAAAATTGCAATTAAAATTAAATTTATTTTCTCTTCCATTCTTTGTACAACCTTATTTCATATAATTTTTGCTCATCAAATTTTGGTTAACAATATGTTTATACTTCATTTTCAATTACTTTCTATTCTTTAAATATATTTAATTAATAGTTACTATTTATAATCTATTTGATTTTCTTTTTGGGCATATGATTTAAAAATGAGACTCCCAAAATCTCTCTACGATCTTATTTTGGTTCTTCATCTTTACTTTTTCTCACTTATTATTGATACAAAACATTGTCTCTTTTAGCCAATTAGGCGAAAATATAATTCTTAAGTCTTTCTTGATTTAATCCCCAAGGAATTGGAGATAAATTTCCTTATTTTGATTTTTTTTATTTCTTCTTCTTTTTTTTTGGTTCTTGCTCTTATAGTTTTTCTACCTTACCTTTGGCAGCTCTCTAGTTTATATACATAACTCTACTTATTCTTTTCTAAATTGAGATTGATGTTTATATTGATACCTGACATTTTTATAAAAATAATATACAATTTGAATTAATAGGAAATTAATTTTAGAATTTTAAATATAATTATATTTTATTTTTTTCTACTCATTGTTGCTTCATTGAATCGGCACTTGGATAGTTCATTATTTATTCTTGGTCAGCTTTTTACATAAATTTAATGATCCATAGTGAAATACCTCCTTCCTTGATGGTCAGTAAGAAGATTATCATAATAACCAAAAAGTTATATATCAAATTGTCATAAACAATTGACCCAGCCAAGAAGTATGTAATCTTTGTTAAATTGTACTCATTGTTATCAGTGATATAATCTACTACTCTATAAATTGCTAATCCTATTATTGCTAGAGACAACACTGTTACAAATATCTTCAATCCTATGTATATTTTATTTTCAACAGGAGTGTTCATTAAAAACGTATAAACTGAAAATGCAAACGGATTCAATAAAAATACTAAAGCTAATTGAAAATCGAATGAGAAATAGATATAAGCTATGAATATTGACAACTGAATGAAAAAGAACCTTAAAACATAATTGAAATAAGTGATCTTTCTAAACGCTTCATCTCTATAGAAGATACTTCCTAAAGTATGGAAATTGAAAATGATCAACTTCAATTTCTTTGTTGTTGTAGGCTTTTGTATATTAGTTAATGATGGAGAAGACTATTCATAATTATTTCCTTTCTCTTTATAAGTAAATATTTCACTCTTCTTCATGTCAGGAGTCTCATCCTTTTAATTCGTGATAACAATTTCTGATTGTGATTTTTTATGATTGTAAACCTTTGCATATTGAGTATCCTTATAATGAGCAAAGAATGTAAACAATAAAATCAAACTTCCAATAATTATTAAATAAATATAAAAGGGTTCTGAAATTAATAAAGTATTGGATTTAGTATCAAGATTTGATGTTTGAGTGCTATTATTATTTTGTTCATCAGTATTTTACTCATCAGTATTTTATTCATCATCAGTACTTTATTCATCATCAGTACTTTATTCATCATCTGTATTTTATTCATCATCAGTATTATCTTCGTCAGTAGGAGTTTAAGTTGTATTCGTATTATTAACGACAGTACTATTAATAACAATTGTGAATGGATTAAATAACTAAATCTTGCAGGAAACAGCTGTTTTATTTATAAGTGTTGTTTCAATATTGTTAGAAGTCCAAACATCAAATAACTTTTGTATACAAATGGTTTTATTGTTTCCATAATCCTCATCTATAGTAAAAGTATATGAAAATGGTTACAACATTACGGCATTCTATTATGTGCTTTCTTCTACTACTCTTAAATATACTGCTTCTGCTCCAAAGGAATCATTTTTAGGGAATGTATTATCGTTTAGGTAAGGATTAACAGTGAATTTATTGAAGTAATATTAGTAATTTGAAGAGTCTTAAGTAGATTCCAATAGTCTAAATATTGATTCTTCTTTCAATATATTACCTGTTATTTCGTTGATAATTTTATAACTTGCTTTTCTGACTTATAGAGTTGCTTAATCATTTTCTATATTGAAACCATCACTATTTAAAATTGTTAGATCAATTAATTGATTCTTCATATTGTCAATGTACTCTAAAACTTAATCATTTGAAGAATTGAAATTTTTATTGTTAGAAATTAATGATGAGAACAAATCGAAGTATTTATAATAATTGTTGATATAACTCTCCTATTATAATGTGCTTTGAGAATCTTATTATAAGATTTTGAGTTTTTCAAAATTGGATTCCATAGTTTTATTAAATATATTCAGAGAATCTAATTGAACCTAAAATTATGAGGTTACTTCTTTATCATTAATCAATTAGATCATTTAATTAAGAACAACATTTTATTGATCAATAGTTAAATCGTTTTATGCTATCAAATCGTTTTTTCGAATTAAATCATATTTAAATTATGAGTAATTATCCATTTATACAACTTTGCTAACAAT
Source organism: Paramecium sexaurelia (assembly GCA_000733375.1). Classification (NCBI taxonomy): domain Eukaryota; phylum Ciliophora; class Oligohymenophorea; order Peniculida; family Parameciidae; genus Paramecium; species Paramecium sexaurelia. The sequence goes on from JPFM01000060.1 coordinate 119,907, forward strand.
GAGATCTTAGACCTAAAGGGTGTCTTATAAAGTTTCAGTATATTCAATTAGTTTAGCCAATGAGGTTTGATTAATTTCTATATTTCTAGCAATAGTGATAGGCGAAGTAACATTAGATATTCCATTTCTTTTATCTTTGATCATGAATACTAAGAGAGAGGTGTAGTTAGACGTTTATTGAGGGCCAACAAATGGCAATTAGAATGTGAAAGTACTGTTGGATTAATAATCTAAGATATTAATATTGTTTATGAATTTTCCAACAGACAAGTCATAATCATAAGTGTCTTTATCATTATAGAATAAGACTTTGTATTCTAAAGGTAAATCTTCATCTTCGCAATTAGCAATAGAAACATTAACATTCGTTTTAAGTTCATATATAATTTCATCTGGATTGTTAAGAATATATTAGCAATTGATTGGAGGTAAATTAAATGTTAAGATGATGCTTCTTAAAGATGGCATCACAAAGGTAGGATTATAAACTGATGTTCTTAGTGTAATTTGATTTCCTTAAAGAGCATTAAGTTTGGTAAAGTAATCAAGTAATCTAAATTTAAAAGTTAAACTATAAAATTTGAAGGATTTTACTGAAACTTAATCATAAATGATAGTGGCAGAATAAAATAGATTATCAGGATTAGCCGCTGTGTATTAAAAGGACAACTAAATTTCATCATAATAATTGAAGGTCTGTTAAATGATTTCTGCCTCTTATTATTCATTTGCAGATTGCAATTATGGAACATCAACTTCAACAATTTGAATCATAGATTTACCAGAAGCTTCCTTATTTCCTTTTTTTGTTTCTGCCCTAAAAACATATGAATTATATTGATTGAGTTCGCTTGCTTAAATAACGACAGATTTTCCATTTGGATATTTAATTAATTTTCCATATAGATCTAAGCAATCAGCTCCTTTCAAGACATCAAAACAAGTCCAAGAGAATTGGTATTAGAATGTATCTGTTTCTTTTGGATCAATATCCTAATCTACGACAGATGCAGTTAAAACAACTGTAGCTACATCACCAACTTGTCTATTGCCTCCACTTACTTTTACAATTAAGGTTCCTTCAGCAATTTCTTAATTTATAAATGCAGTGGTTGATAATGATTAAGAAGGAACTGTAATGGAAACACCAATATTGTTGGATCCAACTTATAAAATATAAGGGTCAATTGGAATTTGGAAATCAAATGCTGAACTCATTTATAAAAAGTATATTTCGCTATATTCTGATAATATTTTAGTATCTAATTAAACCAAAACATGTATAGTTTCTGCCATTTCTGAAGTCAATGTGCAATTTGAATAAACGAATGTAAAATTAAGTAAAGTCGTTTCATATCTATAAAAGGTATTTTGTTCTTCTGGTTCTTAAATACTAATCTGAGCAGGTCCTAAAGTTTAGATGAAAAGTGTGTTTGAAGCTTCTAAAGCCAAGAAATTTTTTAATTAAATACTAAAACCAAATGTAGTAAAAGGCTTCAAGACTAACCTCGGAATAGTGATATTAGTATCATAAGTCTTGCTAGGATCAATTGAAGTAAGGATTGTACTAAGTTAACTATTTATGTAATTTAAAGGTTGAATTAAGTCCCAACTGAATATGTTAAGATTTCTACTTCCTGTATTACCAAGAGTGTATTTAATTACTACTGCCTCGCAAATTGTTTTTGGTTGTTAAGCTGTAAAAGTTATAAACGGTAAATTCTCTTCGTTAGATACTGTTGGATCCATTATCAAATTACTTGGTTAAAAGGCAGGAAAACCGGAAGTACATATTTTTAATTTGAATCCAGTTCCAAATGAAAATGTATGTCCAATATCGATTGTGGCATATTTACCTAATGTTACTACAATAGCAGTATCATCAATCGTACAAGTTGGATTTGTACCTAATGTTGTTAAGGTTGAACTCTAAAAATATTAATCGCAACCTGTCTAAGTTGAATCGACCAAATCTAGTGCTCCGCCAAAATCGACTTTGATTTTATTTAATCCTGATTTTAATAAAGAATAGGGCACACCCATATTGCAATTTGTACAAAATACAGATCCAATACTCTTCCTAGAATATCCATCTTTACAAATGCATTTACCAACGAATGGACCACTCATATTACCCTAACAACTTACACATCCATTTGAATCACATTCTCCGCATTCGAAACTACACTTCAAACATTATCCTTAAAAGTCAAAGTACCCAGAAGGACATGTGCAAAATGGTGGATTCTCTCTTATTCCTGAGCATAAGACACATTTATCTGCCATATCAACACAAGTTGTGCATACACTACTGCAAGGTTAACAAATTGGTGTTAAATTATCAAAGAATCCATTAGGACATTTACATAAAGGTAAATCAATTCTTCTATCTGCACATGTTGTACAAATGTTATTAGTACATAATTCACATTTATAATCACATTTAGGACAATTAAATGATACTCCATCTTCATAGTAATAATCTGGACAGTTACAAGTTGCTCCAAATCTATTTCCTTTACAAGTTTAACAATTATTAGCTTAAACTTTACAAGTTGCACATTTATTATCACAAGGTAAGCAATCAGGTGCCCCAACATCATAGAACCCTTTTATACAAGTACATTAAGGTTTGTTTTATTATCTTGATGGTTAACAAGTGACACAATTTGATCCTTGTAAAGCACAAGTTGCACATTATGGATCACAATTAATTGTTATTTAAACAAGAGGTTAGCATTCTACTCCACTTACAGTGTATCCAGGACTACAAGAAGATACACATTACATCCTTTCAATATAAATAGGACATGTTAAACAATCATAGTTTGAACCTCCTTAACAAGTTAAACAAGAAGAATGGCAAGGCATACAAGCTTAATAAACATCGGAAGCATATGTTCCATTAGGACAAGTTGTTAAGCATTTCTATTGATAAAGGTATGATGTTGTTGGACAAGTAATACAATTGTTAATTAAAGGACCTACACATGTCAAACAAGTTGAATGGCAAGCTTAACATTGACGAGCTACATCTCCATAATACCCATCTGGACATTCAGGTAAACAATTTTTAAAATAAAAGTAGTAGCTCCCTGGACAAGTTAAGCAATCGTCAATATCTGGGCCAGAACATGTTTAACAAACTAAGTTGCATTTTTAACACTTTCTATCATCTATAGATTAGTAATAGCCATCAAAACATGATGAAAGACATTGACCATCTTAAAAGAAATACCCGCTTTGACATAATTTGCAAGAACTTGAAACACAAGTTTCACAATTTTCAATACAAAATTCACATTTAAATGTTGTTATATCTCCTTGATAAGATGGTGGACATACTTCATAACACTATCCATTCAAAATAAATTTTTAAGTACTGCATTATGTGCAATCATATAAATTTGTACCTACACAAATGTCACAGTTTAAAGCACAAGATTAACATATTCCATTAATTGCAACTGTTCCTATGGGACAGATTGGATAGCATTTTCCTTAATATTACAGTAAACCTCCGCTACAAGTTGCACATTAATAATTCTCTCCTCCTGTACATTCTATACAAGCTTCATTACATTTTAAGCATTTTTAAACATATTGATTAGCGTACATTTTTGATGGACATGTCTCAACACAGAAATCGTTATACAGATAATAACCAGCAACACAAGTTTGACAAACAGTTGGAGATGAACAAAATTGGCATCCAACATAACATGGTACACAAAATTTTCCAGAAGGATAATATCCTTCTTTGCACACTTTATAACAGATTCCTGTTATAAGAGAAGCATCCAATACCAACATATATGTATTATCAGGACATGTTGAACATTAAGTAAAAAGAGGATTAGAACACTCTTTACATGTTTAATGACATTTTTTGCATGTTCTTGTTGTAGTATCTCCATAATATCCAGTATCACAAGGAGAAATGCATTGTTTTGAAACTCTAGACATAAACTTATTTGTTAGACATAACAAGCATTAAGACTCTGAACAAATTTCGCATTATGGATCTGTACAAGGTGTACAATCCTTATTCAACCTATATGTTTGAATTGGACAACTCAATAAACATTAATTAAATAGTAAATCTGAGCCAGCATAACAACTAGTACACTTAGACTTCGTGTCAGCGCAAGTCTTACAACTAACCTAAAAAGATATAAAATAAAAATATATTACATCGCACATTACACATAGAGTTCTATCAGCAGTCTGATTAACAATGTAATAATTGGAAGGACAAGCTAAAACTGCTTAATTATCAGGCATGATCAAATAAGGTTTTTTGAATGTTAAACAATCTTTATCAGTAGGACCTGAACATGTTAAACAACATGGTTAACAATCTAATAAATATTAAGTATTGATATAATACTTTCACATTTAACAGCAGGTGTATTTTCGAATTAATATGAATATATACAGGTGGTACATTTAGTATTGATGTCGAAGCCATATTTGCATAATAAACAATTTCCTTTTGTCTAAGCTGCATCATATACACATTTTGCACATCTATAATCACAAGCTGAAATATTATATAAGATTAGTTACCCTTGCAATTATGATCTACCAAATCCTCGTAATACTGTTCATTACATTAACAAGTGACTTGATTTCTGTTCTCAACACTTGAGCATGCATCACATGTGCCTTCTGTTCTACAGGCTTAACAATATTATGGGCAATTTTTGGAGAGTAAATAAAAGTTTGTGATTCCCATGTCTATTGTTGCAGTTTATTAGAATGTTATTTAAAGATTTGTATTTACATGATCCAATTCGTATTCTACAAAATAAACAGATTCCGTTCCAGTATTTCCATAAAGATTACCTGCTTATATTCTACTTATAGATGTATCAGGAACCACAACCGAACCTGAAGCTCCATTCACTGTAATAATAAGATTTGCAGATGTCAGTATAGTTGATGAATCATATGTATAAACGTAAAAACTGAATTTAATCTTATAATGTATTTATAATGTCTAACTAAAGGTGATCGTTCCAGTATTCCATCTTCTATATCCTCCAATTATAAAATTAGCAGTTGTGAGTCCAAATGTTATTAGATCATATTTTTAAGAAGCTATTGAATTGATTGTACTATAACTAAAACTAGGAAGGATAGTATTAGGGTTTTATGATGAAGAGGTAAAATAATTAAATTCCTGATTAGCTATATATGTTTATGGTGATGCAACTGAGGAAGTGATTTCATAAATTAATACTGGACCTACATAAAGTGTTTTTATTTTAGCGGCATTGTTTAGAGTTGGAATGCTGAGAACTAATTTTAGTAAACGATCTGAACCACTCGTTAGCAGAGATGCTTTAGGAGCCTGAACCTTAAAAACTAATACTTTAACACTATCAATTGTTTTTCAAAATTACTTAGATAATGAACAGTATGATTCGGTCAACATGGTTGCAGTTGTTAGAGGTTGGGATAATAGGTTGGTTGTACTACTTTTGATAACCAATGAGTCACCTTCCCATGTTCCTGCTGCAATTACTTTAATATATATCTCATGATCATTGTTGGTAACGATATATTAATTTGATATTGATTTTGCCAAATCACTACTTATTGTTACATAAGGTTGTTTTAAGGATGAGCACATTGTAGCTGTAGCAGCTAACGCTGTAGAGGTTTCATCCACCCAAGTGTGAGGCCCAGTGGTTACTAAGTCAGAATATACTAGTTTATATGATTAGGTCATGACTATATTAATATCTATGATACCTAAATATAGTTTTGTAATCAAGAAAAGCAAGATCTTCATGTAAAATAAATTATTAATTAAAATTGAATATCTAGAAAAATCAGATAAAAATAATTATTTTCATTATCATGATTAACATTTGAACTAGTTTTTAATTAGAATATCCTTTAGTTCTCATTTTTCAAATTATTAATTTATAAAAAGAAACGATATTTTTAACTTTATATATAATTTTCATTAATTTTATGTTCTCATCAATTTCCGCTGACTTGTTCTTTTAGTCCAAATAAAAACTCTTTAGTTTTTTCATCTATGATTTTCATTAAAATTCCTTACAGAAATGGAATTCTAATAAAGTCCATATGAAGTATGTAAGTAAATACTAAAGATAGTGGACTATATACTATATTATCAATCAAGAATGTCCCAATAAATATAATACTCAATTAATTCGACTGAGCAACTTCATTCATTAACACTAGACCTGCTAACATAGTGTATGAAACAAATGCAGCACCCCCAATCATAATTACAACTCCAATTATTCTGAGATTCTTAGAACTACTAGATAATAATTTTTCTAAGATAATTTAATATATTTTGTTTGCAGGCGCAGTTAAAATCACCAATGCAATTGTAAAACTTAAGTTATCAGGCTATTAAAATATAAATATTATGGCCATTCCACCTAAAAAACTTGTATAAATAATTGAAGCTCTCAAACCTCTGGGTTTTTTTGGATCATCTTTATAGATGATTTATAAAATTTAATGAAAGAATTTGAGAAATTCAACATAAGCTCTAAATTTAGAAATTAAATTTTTTAATAACATATGTTTAAGTCCAATATCTTAGATTGTTAGTTATCTTTTTAATTTATTATCCTTTGAAAGTTCTTCTTATTAAAGAGATTCCTATTTAGAGTTAAATAATTCCTACTTAATTATTCTTGTAGATTAAATCATTTAAGATTAGCTAAAAAATGTTTCAATCCTGTTAGTATCTTAATCAGACTTTTATTCAGGCTTTGTTTCTAAATTTGTTAATTTTGTATTTTGTAGATTTTGCGGTGAATTCAATGGTTTCTTAAATTTATTCAATATGATTGCGCCATATGATAGACCAGTTCCAAATAGATTTCTTTTGAATAAAGGTAAGGCATGTTGATATTCAATAGATGAGTCTCTCAGTTATCCAGTTTTTGTATATTTTGAATATTTTTGGTTTTTAATTAATTAATTTTCGACAGTATTTTTATTAGTTTTGGCTTGATCCTATTGAATATGTATTTTTGAATACATTTAACCATCTACTTTTACACCCCAATAAACAATTAATAAATATGATGCAGTGATCGTAAAATAACAATAGAAAATTATTGTTTTATAAAATGGATATGAAGCGAACTCTGTTAAAGTATCTATAGAAAAGATATCACGTCCTTTATCTAAAATAAATTCAATTTATTCCATAACTGATGTTGGAGTTAATTTTTCACATTTACAAATAATTTCTTAATCTTTCTTAACCGTTTTACAAATATCAACTGTCCAATTTCCATCATTTAACTAAGATATGCATTTAACCGTTGTATTAGCTTTTAATTTTCTAGCATTTGGGATTGAAAATTAAATTTCCTCTCCCAGCATACTATTTTGAGAACTTCCAGTTTCTTGTAATTTAGGTTCAACAGCCTAATATCCGCTACTATTTTTAGGAAACTAAGGAGTAGCATAGAAAGGATTATCTTTGAATCTAGTAATTGAAAATCTATAGTAATTGGTTGAACTGTTATAAATTTTATTTACTTCTTAAGTATCTCCTATAGGTTGGCCCAGAGATGAGTTAAGACCAATAATTAATTCAGCTTATTTCTTAGTAACATAGCCAAAGTTTAAATTAACTGAATTCTAAATCATATTATATAGAGGTTCATTTAAAATGCTAATAGATTGCAATTGAACTTATATATTATTCAAAAGATACAAAATTTCATCTGAAGTTACATTTTAATTAACTTTAAAGTGTATTCCAGATGAAAGAATCTCTGCAAAAATATAGTATAATCTAATGTTGTCATTTTTTTCAAGGTTCTGCAATGAAGTTAGTTGACTTTTTTTTTATAATTCAAAGTAGTTTTATAATTTAGAATATGAATTCTAGATTCGATATTTAAGTTATGTAAACAAAAGGGATTCATTAAAAGACATTAATGTTACATTTTGGCTTAATAAATTAGAAATTGAACGATATAATGCTTCAGTCTGATTATTTTAGAAAGTTTGATTGTTATCTATTGATATTAAATTTTTATATAAGTCTTCTTTATATTTCATAAGCTTTTAAATTTGCTTAAGTCTTTCTGTAATTAAGACATAGCCAACCAGCTAATCATCAAAACCAATTAGATTAGAATGATAATCTTTGAATGTACTTTAGTCAATCTTTTTAAACTTCCTTACATTAATAGACAATGTTAAATTTACTATGCCTTATTTAGAATCTTTGATGTTGAATAGTAGCAAAGATTCAGCATCAGAATAGAAGGGTAAGTTGAGTTTGAATTGATTTGAAGATTGAAAACTCTTGAGAATAACAAAATTATGAAATTTAGATGAAATCAAGTCTTCTTGATAAATAGTTCTATTAGGAAAAAGATAAACATTGTACATTAATGGACTTAGGTCATCCTAACAACCAATTAATGAGACATTCATATCATCTAAAAACTCTACAAAGCTATCTAATAATTGATAAGACAATGAACAATTTTAAGGAGGAATGTTCATTGTTAAACCTTAAGTGTTTACAGATGGAAGTATAAAGCGAGGATCGTAAACTGATAATCTAAGCTTTACTATATTGGTAGTATTATAAATTAAATCAGTGAAATAATTCAGTTATTTGTATTTGAGTTATAGATAGTAGTATTCAAATGTAGCAACTACTTATTAATCATATATGACAGCTCCTGCATACATAAGTAAATCAGGATTTACTCCTGGATATTAGATTGTTAAAATGAGTTCATCATAATAATTATACTATTACTCTGAGTTTCCTCCATAAACAATTAGATTAGGAAGATCTATTTCAATAAATTATATAGAAGCTGTTGTTGAATATTTGGTGCCTTATTTCCAAATGCTGACTTAAAAATTGGAAACTGTATAAGCATAAAATGTTCTAGGTTTTACATATTATGAACAACTAGTATTGAATTCTAATACTTATTATTGTTGGTCTTAACATTACGCTCCATTTACAATATCAAAACATCCCCAAATGCATTCATATTCTTATTACATTGCTTCTATATTGGTAAGGTCATGATCAGTGATAGAAGCATTTAAATATAAATGTTCTGAGAATCCAATCATTCTGTTGCCTCCTTATATAATGATAGTTGGACTAGATGGGACGATATAAAATTCAAATGCTGATAAACCTTCTACTGTGTAATCAGATCTGGTTAATATAGTTTTATATGTTAGAATGAAAGGATTGTTGAAATTCAAGTAATATGGTTCAAAAGTGATAGGAACATCATATTGATAACCATCAATAAGATTTTCAGTTAAAGTGCCATTAATAACTTGAATTCTAAAATTATTAAGATAGATTTCAAAATATACAAGTTAAGAAGGTGGATTCTTTTCAACACAATTAATGTAGGATAATACGTTTGGTATAGTGATATTTTCATATCTATGAAATTAGTTAATGGTTGAAGTTGATACAAATTTGATGGATGATTTTTGTTATGCCTGAAATAGGAATTCGATAGTGTTTTGTAATAAGGCAAAACTCTTGACAGTGACGCTAAACTTATAAATGATTTCACTTTGAAATATTTTAGGAGGGAATAACAAATAGTCATCATGATTATCGCTATGATTTTAAAGAATGCTTTCAATTTCAGGGTGTGGTGGTGGAGGCAAAACGAGATTCCAAGATAAAATATCAAATGATTGTCTTCCATTAAAAATCAAGGTATCAAACTCTATTTTAATAGATTCGCAAATATTAGGATTATTTAAATTCTTGAATTTAAGATTAGGTTTATGTGTTGTTTTATCAATTGTATTAGGTATAAATAAAGGCATAGGAATGATTTAAATAAATTTGATTGAACATCCACTTAATGCAAATTCTTTGTTTAATGTTAAGAGATCTCCAACTTTTATACTAGGATTCTCACCAAAATAAACATTAAATTCTAAATCACAACGAGGATTGGTTCCCAATTTTAGTAAGGATTCCGGTTGAAAGTAGGCTGCACATAATGAATCAGTTTCAAAAGGAATAAAAGCAACGGAGCCACCAAATTCGAATGTAAAGCCTGTGAATTCATCATTCAAAGCAAATGAAGGAACTCCAACAGAACAATCAGTACAATATGTTGATCCGACATTGTATCTACTTACTCCAAAGGTATTACATTTGCATTCACCAAATATTGGTCCAACTCTATTTCCAAAACAAGATAGACAACCATTTTGATTACAATCTATACACGTTGAATCACATGCTTAGCATTCAACATCTGAGTTTTCAAAATATCCTTTTGGACATTTGCAAATGGGGATTTCAACTCGTGAGCCTGAACAAGATAAACATAAATTAGCTGTTCCATCACAAGTTGAACATCTTTAAGAACATTATTAACAATAATATGCAAACGAATCATAGTAACCATCCTAACATACACATTCAGGTACATTAATACGATCAGCTAAACAAACGGTACATCCATTTGAATCACAATTCTAACAATTATCTTAACATCTTATACAATTAACAGATACACCATCATCATAATAATAGTCAGGACATGTACAATGTGGGTATTACCTATCTCCTTTACATTTTATACAATTTGATGCTAGTCCTTTGCAAGAAGAACATTTGTTATCGCATTTTAAACAAATTGAATTCACACCGTCATCAAAATAGCCTAATTCACAATCACAATTTGGAGGATTTGGAGCACGATTAGCAGCACAAGTCTTACAAAATCTTGGAACTAACCAACAAGTTTCACATTAATAAGCACAATAATCAAGGACAATATCAAAATCAGGTTCACATTGCAATTAATTTTTACTTATTGTAAAGCCTTCAGGACAAAAGTCTACACATTCAAATAGATAAAAATATTTTTAACAAGTTAAACAATTTTAATATGATGATCCAAAGCAAGTTTCACAAGAAGAATGACACTAATAACACTTATTTTCGGATAATACAGGATATTAATCACTTGGACATTCATCCATACATTGTCCTTACATGGTTAATAATTTATTTTAAGGACAAACTAGACAATTATTGTTATTTGGTCCATTACAAGCAATGCATTCCGGGTTACAATATTTACATTCATTAGTAAGAATATCATGATAAGTATTTCCTAAGCAAGAAGGAATGCATTTGTTTTTAAATAATATAAGATTATTATTGCAACTTAAACATTCAATTTAGTCTTCCCCAAAACATGTTTTACATGTAATATGACATAAATTACACAGATAATTGAATCCAAAATATCCTTAAGGACATACATCGTAACATTAATTATTAAAATAGTATTAATTATCTGTACAGGAAATACAATTCATAAACTAACACTTACAAATATATTAAGGTCTTATACTATAATAAAACTTAGGACATTTAATATAACATTAAAAATTTAAATAATAGTATCCTGGTGCACAGACCAGACACTGATTCTAAGAAGTACCAAAACATTTCTTACAATTTTACACACAAGGAGTACAAACATTATTAACATTACCATATCCATCTAAGCAATCAGTCAGACATTAATTTTAATAATAAGCTAACGGAAAGTTACAAGATAAGCAATTTGATGGTAATAATCCTAAACAAGTTCGACATACAGGATGACAAGGTGAACATAAGCCTCCAATAATATTATTATAATATCCATCTGGACATTAAGAATAACATAATCCATTACTCTTCAATCTGTAATAATTAGTTGCGCAAACTAAACAATTTTAAGTTTAATCAATACAAGAAGCACACCCTATCCAACATTTAAAGCAAATATCATTAAATTTGTAAAATCCTGATAAGCAAGTAATTTTGCACTATCCGCTTATGATATTCTAAACATTTAATACATTCCCAGGATAACATGATAAACAATCAAGACTTGTACCATTATCACATGTTTTACAATTAGCATTGCATAATTAGCATTATCTAACTTCGATATTTCCAAAATATCCATCATCGCAGATAGATTAACATTCATTTTTGCTTTACATATAGAAATACCCTTCTAAACATTTTTGGCAAATAGATGATATACAATTTTAGCATTAATTTATGCAAGGTTCGCAAGCAGTTCCTGAAAAATACTATCCTTCTGAACAAATAAAGCAATGTGAATTTACTAAAAAGCCATCAGTAATACAATCAGTACAATTTGTTGCTGAGGTATCACATTTTAAACAATTTGAATCACACAATGTACATTTTGGATCATTTATTGCAGTACTATCATTAAAATATCCATCAGGACATTATTAGATACATTAATTAGTTTTGCTACGGAAATATCCACTATTACATATCATACAACTAGCTAATTCTATGCATTTTAAACAACCATTTTAACATAATTAACAATTATCTTCGCCTTGTTTTAAAAACATTTAATCAGGACATTAATCGCAATTTGGAGGATTAAGTCTTTATGTGGATGCTATACAATTTGAACAAGTTCCCGCAGCTACACAAGAAGTACAATAAGTAGGACAAATTTCACAAATATCTCCTTATAAAGAATAACCTTTCAAACATGTACAATCTTAGGGATTTTTGTTAGCAGGATTTGTACATGGTGGACATGATGTTTCTGTAAAACAGCTTGGACATCCAGTGCTACATTAAAAAGAATAAACATGTATATCTTCTAAAAAGAAAAAACCAATATATTTTCCATCTTATTAAGGTTATTCAATTCTAAATTGAATCGTATTCTTAACTAAACTTTCTTCTTTAGATTTTTACCAAGTCCATTCATAATTTAAAACATAATCTAATTTATCCTACTTTATTCTATTTTAAGTATCCAAAGTTAATTAAATATCTTCAAGTTTTTCTTAATTTATGAATACTTCAAAATTTGAAGGGTAAAAATCTATAAAATGACAAGTCGCTCTAAATTTTACTTTGTGTTGAGGATTTTTGATAATAGTTTATATTTAAATAGTTTAATTTTTAAAATTGTTATTTGATCCAACATAAAATGTGTTGTCCTGGTAAAAAAAGGTTCTTTCCTTTATTCTTTTAGGTTCTGAAACTATTTATAAAGTTAATTCGTCAAGTAACATAAAATGTAAGAATTCTGGAATGTTTTTCATGAAATATTTATAATCAACTGGATCTAAATAAAAATATTCAAATTTTTACATCCTGAATTTAGATTTTATGACAAATAATTTTGGTAATCTAGACAAGTTTTTGTAGTTTCATCTTAATAAAAATTATTTGGACATTTTGAAATACATACTGGTAGGTCTTAGTTTGATTCAGCATAAGAATAATATCCTTAGTCGCATTATAAATTTTCATTTAATCCTACACAAGATGAGCAATGTTATTTGAAATAGCATTAATTATTGTCTAAACTGTATAAGTAATTTTGATCGCAAGACGCTATGCATTTATTTTGCTGATACACCAAAGCATCATTACATTTGCAATAATAATGAGCAAGAGTTTAATCATTATTGCAAATAGGTAAATTGAACATTGTTTTTAATATTTCACCTCTTCCTCTTTATGTAAATTAAACTAAAATCAAATTTTTTATATATAGTCCTACATAAATTTTGTTTACTCTTATTTCCAAATTCAAAATGTTTGGAGGCTTATTGTAAACCATATTCACATATGAGTTAAATAAAAAGCTGTATATAATAACTTATTTACTTTTCATTACAACCTTTATTTGTATCTATGAACTTGATTTTTTCAGATGACTATTTCACACCATTAATATACACTTCTACTTCATTATCATTCCATTCACCAGATATTTGATATTCAAAATATATATAAACCTTGTTAGTCAAAGGATTTATGTTGAAAGTTCTTTGTAATTATATTTTATCTGAATTTGTAGCTTAACCAATATAATTTTCCCCCTATTCGTTTGTACAAAATATAGATTGTGTATTGGAAATTAAGTCATTCCATTGACTAGAAGAAGTTTGAATTGTCACATCACTTTAAACAATATATTTGCAGTCTAATTAGATATTTTTAATTACAGCAGCAGAATATAGCACACTATATCAAAAGTATTTGTAAATAATTTAGCATACCCATTTGATGATTAAAAACGAAAAATAAATTTTATGTTTTTCTAATAAATTTAGAATTGCTTTTACTAATGAAATGTACATGAAACTATATATATGAAATTTTATATCCTCTATAAGTAAGATTTTTAATACTAAAAAATATAAACAGTTTAATCAAATTAATATAAACATTTTTTTTTTTAATTGAATTGACTTCTTGTGGATGTTTGAAAATGAAGATCTTTAAATAACATAACTAATTTGAAACGTAGATGATATATATTTATCTTTTGAAAAATATTTATTTAAACTTCCCGTTTTAAATAATGTGAATTATAAAATAAATACTGAAAATTACTTTTTTAATTTTAGGTTCGTTTATAAGAATTTTATTTTCAAAAATACAATGCTCAATATTTCTAGTCTGATCATTTAACTAAATACTTAAGAAATTTTCTTCAATTTAAATCCTTAAGCTTCTACTGGAACACAAATAAATTGATCAATTAATATTAGTAATTGTAAAAAATTTATAGTTTGATATTACTACAACTATCAATTAATTTTAGATCCTCCCAAAAAATGAAATCAATTTCATAATATTCATAATTGAAGAATCAATATATCTAGTCTAATTTTTATATTAAAGAATATACTGTAATATATTACTTTAAATCGTTTTAATTTTTAAAGAAGTTTAAATTTTCAAAGGCGCAAGAAGCGATTTTAATTTTAGTCATTTAATTCTAATGTAGAAGAACCAAACTATACTCCAAAGTAATATAAATAATTTTGAATTCAATGTCTCAAATCTCTAAATTGTTTTATTTTGGAAATGTAATATATTGTAATTTTATTTTAGATAAGTTTGATTGCTGAGCCAGATTCATGCTTTCTCGATTTAATCTGTTTAATACTATGGGTTATTGATTACCCTTATGTTGCAAGAGTATCTCAGACTATTTATTTTCTTGAAATCACATAGTGGATAGCTCGATAATATTCCGAATTAGTATTTAAAAAGCTTGTAATTTTTTATAAAATTAATATAAACATTATTATTGACCTTGATAAATTCTTGGATGATTTCTTGGGTTTTTCTCATTCAAACTCAAACAATCATTATAAATATTTAATATTGATAATAAGAGATATATTAATAAATAAATAAGAACTTGATCCTATGATTTTTGGATTTTTTGTATTAATTTAAATGTTAAATATCGGTATCATTAACAGGTTGCATGATAAAATATTATTTGGTAATTTAAATTATTAATAAGGACAAGTTTAAATAAATGTTGCAAAGAATATTAAATAATATTGTATTAAAGTTTTTTTTTAAAACTATTGAAAGATACAAAGCTGTCAGATAATTAAAAATAAATGCTAATATAAGTTAGAAAAGATACAGATAGAAGTAATTATGCAGCATTTAAAACATTAAGCTCTACTGCTAATGCAACATTTATTTAGTGCAGTATTATTGGTTATCAAAGATCTTTAAAATACCTTAAATGCATGCTAAAATATACGTTTTGAGAATTAGATTGATTTTAAGGTTAAATAATCTTAAGCGTATAAAAGAATAAGTAAATTGTGTAATATTCAAAATTTAATATAAATATTAAATTAAATATTTATAAGTAAAATGTTAATGAGATCAAAAAAAAATCTTGAAATTGAAAAAGGACAATAAAGGTATTATTCTATAGGAATTTGAAGTTTATTAGCTTTTACAGTAAATAAAGCAAGATTAAATGAATTTTAAATTGTTATTTAAACAAATTAAAGGGTAGTTATAAAGTTAGATAGTTAGATTAAATGAAATGAGTAAAGGGTTTAATATTGATAAGTTCCTATATTTATATTAATTGAATGATCAGAAAGCAGTATATCCTCCATAGTTAAATAGAACTCTTGTGAATAAACTATCTGAA
This sequence comes from Paramecium sexaurelia, assembly GCA_000733375.1. NCBI lineage: Eukaryota > Ciliophora > Oligohymenophorea > Peniculida > Parameciidae > Paramecium > Paramecium sexaurelia. The sequence continues at coordinate 135,932 of JPFM01000060.1, forward strand.
GTCATTCCATCTGCTAAATCTTTGGCAACAATTTCTTTAGCCTTTTCAGATTCTTTATTTTTTAGTTCAGCAAAACATTTGCAACAATAGTCGATGTAACCCTATGATTAATAAAAATAAAATACTCCTCCTCTATATTTTCCAGGTCTAGCATTAATAGCTATGTATCTTGGTCCTTTTGATCCACCCCCACAACCATTACACATCATGGAATGAGATTATTCTGCTTTTTCACCTTCTTTAAGTTTCAAATTCTTTCCAATTTTATGATCATCTATATTTGTTAAAACAGATTTATCTTATAATGGTCCATTAATAAATATTAAAGTATCTTAATATTTAAATCTTTCCATTCCTTATTTTGATTAATCGTCAAATTCTGCACAATCAATACAAACATGTTCATCTTTAAAAATACTATAGTATTATTTGGCATCATTTGTAATATCTTTATTACAAACAACACAAAGTGATCCAGGGTATTTTACTGAAACTGTTTTTGAGATCTTTTTATCAATTTTCCAATTTTTTTCTGGTAAAATTTCATAAAGTTTGTTTAAGATAGTGTTCAAACTTTCAACTTAAGTGTCTCTAATAAAATATGAGAGTTCAGCACTTTTAAATTATTATTATTCCTCCACCAAATTTGCTTCAAATTTAAGGTCAAATGAAATCACTTTTTATTCATCAATTTATTTTATCAAAGTCTTTGTTTCTTCACTTTACAAAATTGCTTTGATTTTATTTACAGATTCTAAGTTTAATTAAAATGGTTCGGCAACCTAATCATTTGATTACTTAGAACTATCTTCATTTATTAATTCATTTACAAGCGATTTCATTTCACTAACTGAAGCAACTTTTCTAATTGTTCCAAACTTGTCAACAATTATATAATGAGGAATATATTAAACTCCATATAAGGTTGTATCAATTTGTCTTTATACTTTAGGGAAATAAAACTCTATATACTTTTAACTCTCTAAATTAGAATCCATAAATTGTTTAGCCTCTTCAGCTAATACTAAACTTAAAGAAACAAATCTAACAGCATTACCCCATACATCGGTGTTCTATTTTATAAGCTCTGTATTATTTTTTATTTCCCTGACACATGGACCACACCATTAAGCCCAATAATCAAGAACTAAAACTTACCCTTAAGTATGCTCAATTGTGCTTAACTCTTCAGATCCCCATTTTTTGTAATTCTCTATTTTAACAAATTATTTTCCCTCTCCTAAAGTAACACTTGACTTTAATCCCTAAATAATTATATCTATTGTTTCTCTAATATCTTCATTTTCTTCGTCTTCAAATTAATCCAAGTATTAGTTTAATTACTCCATTCCAGTTTTTTATATTTCTAAAGTCAAATTTTCACATTTAACCTCAAAACTAGTTCTATCTGTATTTTTAATTTCTTAACTATCTTAATTCCAATTTAAATTTGTAATTTATGAAGCTTTGTAATTTATTGAAGCACCTTTATTCTCAAAATGTTATTTAAATTTCTCTTTAATTTCTTTAACTTATCTTTAAGGGTCTCGAATTTTATCTTCTTTTACTACCTTCAACTCCTCAGGGACTAAATTCCAGTGATTTTATAAGAAACTATTTAGGTTTCCTTCTTCAGATACATTTATATCGTATCTAAGTTAAAGTTTTGATCTTTTTTTAACCAATTTGGAACCATCTTAATTCCAAATATTTTCTTTTTATAGTTAAAGTTCAACTACACCCTCAAATTAGGCTTCTATTACAACAGTCTATAAATCCTTTATTTTTTATTTAAGTTATTGGAATTATTCTTTAGTTAATAACTCTTCTTGATTATCATTATTTTCTTGATTTTCTTTTTAAATTTGTTATTCCTCTTCTTTCTCAGCTGCTATTTCTTAATTGATTCTTTCTTCCAAATTACCTTTTGATGGATGTCCTAAATAAACAATTTTTCCCCACTTATTAATTAGAATTACAAATGGAATTCCTCTAAGTTAAAGATATTTAATAAGTTCATTTTCTTCATCCCATCCCTTTTCAAATCTATAATGTTCAATGGATTTCCATTTTTTATTATTAACTCTAGTTGTTACTGATTCATCATCATCATCAACTGAAATTCCAATAATCTTTGCTTTATTTTACCAATCTGTATTCTTCTCAAGCATCTTTTGATTATGATCCATTGGTCCTTAACATGGTCCACACCAAGTAGCCTAAAAAAATAATATAATTAACATGTTACCCAGATGTCGATCAAATAAACAACACCATCCTCTAATTACAATGTTGCTTGTTCAGTTGTAAAGCTGTTATCTTCACCAAAAGTAATTTTCTAAATTCCTTATACCTATTAAAGTTTGTCACCAACTTAATATTAAGGAGTTAATGTTGATATTAAAGTTTTTATTTCATCCTTAACATCTTATATCACATCTCCACCTAATTATTCTGATTATTATTTCAAAGCATTAAATAGTTATGAATTTTTTGCACTTAACTTTTTTGTACTTCTAAACACTCTAGTGCTTTTTAAACTAATTATTATATTATTATGTTACCATTCTAATTTCGATCCAGCCTTTACAGTCTTTATGTGTTTAACACTAATATTTTAAGGAAGTTCCTTTAAAAATTATTAAAGTATCTTTGTGTCTTCTTTAATTGACATTTAAATATAATATAAAATATTATACCTGATGTTATGTTATGAATAACATTCCTGATACCTTCTGATCAGATCTAATAATTCAAAATATATTATTTTATAATATAAAATTTAACAATCTAATTATCCTCATTAATGAATATTTGTAATAAATTTTCTTGATCAGAGTATTATATCAATTAAGAGACAATTTTTAGGTCTTCAAAATATTAAAAAATTATTTTATTATTTGATAAAATTTATTCTCATTTTTACACTTACAAAATGTGTTGTATAAATTATCTTAGTAATTGCAATTTCTAAATGTGTTCTTTAATTAAAAATAACATATTGATAATTCTATTTGCAAAATCTTAGAAATTTAAGAGTAAAATCAAATTATCATTATTATAAGTTTCATCAATTAATAGATAAATTCTTAAAGTTTTGTTCATTCTTACCTCGTTTAAACATAGATTTCTATGAAACCTAAAATTCAATTTCAATAATTAAAATTTCATAACAAATCACAAATATAAACTATTTTAAAATGACCCCTTTTACACCTTATATGAGTTATAGACTCTCTCTTAAAATTAATATGATTAAGTAACAGAATAGTTGCTTAAAATTAAAGTAAATATGATTAATACTTAGAAATACAAAATTGTTTATTAATAAAAATAGATTCACTATTTTTCATCTCTAAGAAAATGCTAATGAATTATTATTTGATTTAAAACGAATAATGATCAAAAATATGATTTTTTAAGAAGAAGATAAATACTTTTTTCCATAGTTTCAGCTAATATTTTAAGTTAGCTTTTCAAAATGGAAATCAGTAGCTTTAAAATAAGAATGCACAAAGCTTAAGTTAAGTATGAATTAGGTTAGTTATTTAGCAATTGGGAAGATAGTGTTATTAAATTATGGTATTTTTTATATTTCGTGAATACAATAATTTAGGTAAATTGAAAAAAACACATATTTATACTTAAAATTTGAATACTTTGTACAAAAAATTGTTCAATAGTATGTAGTTAAATATTATTTGAAAATAATAAAATGGGGTATTTAAAGCTTAAGTTAAGCCTAAAATTTAAATGTTCATTTATTTTTGATTCACTTTGATTAGTAAATTAAAGTAAATATTTAATAATCCTATTTAATTAAACTTATTTAAAAGTGAAATAAGATTCGTATCAAGATAAAATTACACTGGCAATTATGAAGCTAAAAATATATTAAATCTTTATGATAAGAATGATAATTTTGAATATTAATAATTGTGCTTTTTACTCTTATGATAATCCATTGTATTTTTCATATACTATTTTTTTTATTGAAGAATTATCAAAAAGTAAATACAAACAAAGAAAAAAAGGTGGAATTCTTAATTAATTCTCGAATAAAATTGATTTTTGATACTATATAAAGACTCAATTAAAGATCAGATGTATCGAATAAAAATATTAAATAAGGCAAATGAAAGACAATAATACACAATCAACTCTCTCAGATTTGTCAAATGAACTTTAATAAGATTTATTATCATTGGAACCATCTGTGCGTAGTAATTACAATAATCTTGTGATGTTTGATCTTGAAGATGAAGGCTCAATGTCTGGAAAAATGAAGATGAAGAAATAAAAAAAAAAACGATAAGGAAGAAAGGCTCGAGATTTCACCATCTAAGAAGATTAAAAACTTTTGGGCCTTATATTAATGTTTGGACCTAAGTTTAAAACTATATAACGTCGAATGTCTGGCAGACCATTAAACATTCTAAAGAATCGATATTACCGTAATTTAAGGTACAGATGGGATGAGATCATGGGATAGTAATCTTTAAAATAATCATAATTTTAGGGAATACTCGTATTTGAATCAAAAAAAGACTGATCTAACAATAGATTAAATATGTAAAGGTTCTCCATTTCATTCTGATCTTTAAGATATTATGATGAATTTCATGACACGATTTCAAAATGTGATAAATAAATGCTTGAATTGAAAGAGTCTTCTGACTTAATGATTAAATTATTATACATATGGAAATAGTTAATTATCTTTCTTTTAGTTTTATTAGTTTTTTTAAACAATAAAAAATACATAATAATTAAATACACTTACCTTTTCAAAAGAATAAATAATACATTTATTTGAATTCTTCAATAGACAAAACATCTGCCTAATTTAATTTATTTCTATGAGGTAAATTTTAAATATTTATATATCCAGAAAAATTTTAAATTATTTTTATTTAGATGTAATTCAAATAAATAACATAAATTATAAAATTAACATCAATTAATTACCTGATATTTAGTTTTAATGGAACTCATAATAATTTAAATTTATATTTAAAAGAAATTTTATTATGATTTAAAAACAATAAAACCAGTATTTTAAAGTACAGAAAATTTGTAAAAAATTCGATTTTGTTATGAAAAAATAGTATTTAAAAGCAAATGAGAGACATTTAGTCCATATGAGATAAAATCAATATGGCAAATTTTTAATTTTTACATTTTTTATCAAAGTCTAAAATCTTTACTTATTAATTAAAGCAAATAATTAGATTTAGTTAAGGATTGCAAAAAATGATTCTATTTTCAAACATAGTTTTCGATATAGATTAATGCATAAGTTAGAAATTCTTATTTGGGCAAAGGTACTAATGGTTTATTTATTAATTTTTTTTTCATTTTTATATAATAAATTTTCTTTTTTATTTATAATAGTCGAATTTTGTAGTTCTTTCGTTTGTTATTATATATTATTAAATATATTTTTATTTAAAATAAATGAATGAATCCTTATTTTATCTGAATAAACAATTTCATTAAAAACAGAAATAAAATATTTGAGTTTTTGAATAAAATTATATTAATATTTTATTTGTGTGATGTAAAAAATTATCGAATAATAATTTTTATAATGAGTTTTTATTATTGAGGAAAATCTCATTTTTAGCTAAGGTATATTTATTTTATGATTAGTTTATTTCTTTTTTATATATTAACAAGAGTTTTAATCATTCATATTGGTAGCTTATGTTGATTGTTCTTGTTATAAAATATCTTAATTAATGTATTTTTGTTTGAATAAATGTTTATTTTCATCAATATTAATTCCAAAATTTAATCAAGATAGAAATATAATTATTTAAGAAATTAAATAGTTAATTAAAACGATTTTTGTTGTGTTTTAAGAAAGTAAATATGATTTGCTATGTCATATCAGGCAATTTAATTATATTAAGAAATTCATTAATTTATTTTCGTTTTAATATTAGATGATTAAGATGATAATTTTTATCGTTCTTTTTTATGAGCAGCTTCTCATTCCTTCTAGTAAGATAAAATATTACATTAGAATGCAAATACTTAGTTTTAACAGATATAACAAACTAAAGTGCTGCAAGTTTATGGTTAGATAAAACCTTAAGCTTACCCTTATCGCTCTGTACGAATGGCTTAGCCGAAAACTACATAGGTTAAGATACTAGTTTAAATTCAATATAGTGGCAGAAAACATTTGCTCTTCCTAAAACTAGCAGGGTTTATGTATATTTTGAGTATTCTTTATCTGGAAATTGGAACAATGATGAGCTACAGATATTTGCCAACAATTAAAAGGTATACTCAGTAAAATTCACTCTTACAGATACCACTAAGGATTGCAATCAAAAGTATATATATTCTGATGAAATTTAAGATTTCTTTTTGAATCATAGGCATATTTTGTAATAAATATGAGATTGGATTCTTTGGATTTTGAAATAAAAGTCAGTAATACAAACGTGGGAATTTACATTAAAAATATTGTTCTCTTATAGCAGTAATAAAGAGGAAGAAATGAAATTTTAGAATTTATTGATTATATCCCAGCATGTAGTTCCAATTATAGTTTTTAACAATATTATTGCAAATGCTCAAATAATTTAGTCTATTAATCAAATTCATGTATAGCAACTTGTAGTTAAAATTATTTGTTTGACTCAACTGAAAAGGTTTGCTATGCAAAAAATTATTGTTCAGCATGCGTAGGCACTCAAACAACATTAACTTGCGATGCTGGATTTTATAAATATTATGAATCTGATATTAGTAAATCAAATTGTGTCAAAAGATGTCCAAATAACTTTTATTAAGATGAGACAGCCAAGGCTTGTACAGATATGACATCTTATCTTTAAACTAATCAAAATGGAGGAGGTATATTATTTATATTTAGACTTTAGAATAGGTGAACCATTACTACTTTTTTACAACTCTCTCAGAATTTATACACTTTTACTCTTATAATCATTTAATAGCAACTGTTATTTCAGTTCCAGAAAAAGTCAAAGAAAGAGGCTTTTTTTATTATAATAATAAATTCTATATTGGTTCTTTCGACTCATTTTAATCTCAAAAAGTGCTAATAACGTAAAATATTCAGAATTCCTAACACAAGATACATTTTAGAGCAGTAGCTTATTTTATTGATTTTAATCCTACAAAATTCGATGTTACAATCAATGGAGTAAAGTAAACGGCTGCAACTATAACAGTTAATACTATTAACTTGTTATAATCTTCAATATCAGATTATGTAGCTTATTTGGATTATACTTGGGTAAGAACAGAATAATATCCATTAACTTAAAATAATATCCTTTTTGAAATCGAGTAACCACTTTAAGGGGGAAGTTATGTGGGAGTGTTTTATTTAGATGAGATAAATATTTATTAATTTGAATGTTAAGCTGGATGTAATACTTGCTTCAATTACTAAATTTGTTCTCCTTGCTTGTATCCAGCAAATAAAAACCCTGTAGATTGTACTTGCTTAACTGGATATGTTATGAAGGATAATTAATGCATAAGTATACATTTATATTCAAAGTTAGCTTGTCCAACATATTGTTCTGCTTGTGTAACAGCTGGAGTATGTGTAGATTGTTTGACATCAACAAAAAGAATCAATTCTCCTACTTGTGATCAATGTCCGATAAATTATTACATAGATCCTGGAGTTGCTAATTGTTAATCTTGTTTTAGCTGGATGTTATAAATGCACAGTTGGAACTGCGTGTGTTTAATGCGCAAACGGATATTTTAGAACTTAAACAAATTAATGTATAGCATAATGTCCAGATGGTTAATTTAATGATGCTTGTGATGTAAATGATCCAAAATGTACTACTTGCAATAGTAATTGTAAGAATTGCTAAACATTGGCTACAACTTGTACATCTTGCAATGGATTGGCTATACTTGTGTCAGGACATTGCTATTTATGTTCTGAAGGATAATATTTATCAGGTACTACTTGTGTGCCTTGCATTAATGGATGTTAAATTTGTTCCTCTGTTATTTGCACAACATGCTAAGATTCATTTTATTATAAATCATCAACTAATCAATGTCTTGCTACTTGTGATCCAGGATTTTTTGGAAATACAACTACTAAAACTTGTGATTAATGCAACTCTAGTTGTGCAACATGCTTAGCTGGTACAAACAAAGATTGCGTGACTTGTCCGGCAGGTAAAGTACTTAATGTCTAAGATGTCATAAGTGGTGAATGTCAAACAAATTGTTTAACTGGATTTTATAAGGTAGTGGATGAATGTGCAAAGTGTTGGAAGGGATGTTCTGCATGTATGGACCCAACTTAAGCATGTTTAACATGTGCAAGCAAATATTATAGATTAAGAACTACGGGTTGGTGTTATGAAAATTGTCCAGACGGATTCTATAATAATTAAGTAGGCTATGTTTGTTCTCCTTGTAATACTTAATGTAAAACTTGCTCTGGATTCTCTGAACTTACTTGTTTATCATGTAATGCTCCATTAGCTTATTATTAAAATTAATGTTTAACAGAATGTTATGATGGTTATGGAAGTATTAATAATGTTTGCGAACCATGTGCAGCAAATTGTAAGAAATGTTTCGGTATATAACCAAATGAATGTCTTGAATGTATGACTGGATTTTATACTCTTAATAATCAATGCTATGTAAAATGTCCAAAATCTTTTATTGGAATCAGACCATAGTATGTTTGTAAATGTATTTACGATAATTGTATATCCTGTACTTCCACTTAATATTTTTTGGACAATAAATGTTATGCTGTATGTCCAATTGGCTATTTTGGATACAATGGATTATGTATTAAATGTGATGTCTCTTGTGGAACATGTTTTGGTGAAGGAATAGATGAATGTTCTTCTTGTAATAATGGTTTAATATTATACTAAAGCACTTGTATTACAGATTGTTTAGGAAATCTTTATCATGATGTTCTGAGTAATTAATGTAAAGTTTGTCATTCTGAATGTACTGCCTGTACAGGACCTAATAATAATAATTGTACAGCTTGTCCTGATGAAAAATTATTAACTTTTCAAAATTCTTGTTAAGATTAATGCACTGATGGTTCATATCCTGTTTTAAGTGAAAAAAGATGTTATGCATGTCATGCAACATGTAAGACTTGTTTGGATCATCTGATGAAAACTGTTTAAGTTGTAATAATTTATTTTAAGCCAATTAATGTGTAAGCACATGCTCAGCTGGATTTACTATCAATGCTACTGGAACAGCTTGTGATTCTGATTTCCCTCTTGTTATTGGAACATGTTCTTATTAGTGTAAGACTTGTGAATTAGCTCCAAGATATTGTAAATTGTGTTCAGGAAATCGTAGCCCCAATCCTCCAAATTGTGATTGTGAATCAGGTTACTTCGATGACGGTAGTAGTGCTAATTGTCCAAAATGTGCAAATAAATGTTTAACTTGTAAAGGACTGGCAACACTTTGTCTTAAATGCAAAGGTGATAGACTTCTACCTAATTGTAATTGTCCAGATTACTACTATGATGATGGAGAATCAGTTAATTGTGTAAAATGTCAAGATAATTGTAAAACTTGTAATGTTAATGGATGTACTTCTTGTTTAGGAGATAGAATTACTGTTCCTAGCTGTGTTTGTCCAGATGGATACTTTGATAATTATTAAATTTATTGTCAGTAATGCGCTAAAAAGTGTGTAACATGTAATGGATCTGCAGAATTATGTACTGTTTGTTCAGGAATAAGAATAAATAATCCTATATGTGGTTGTCCAAATGGTTATTTTGAAAATTCTGATTAAGAATGCTAACAATGTGATTCTACATGTAAAGATTGTAATTAATATGGATGTTTATCATGTTTTGGTAATAGAATTGGTCCAATAAGTGGTGAATGTAAATGTGATGCTAAAGGAATCAGCAGATTTAGTATTGGATCTGTTTATTGTACTGATTGTTCTTTAGGAGTACCATTTTTTGGTTTAAACGAAGATTTTACTGGATTTAATATTGATTTTGGAGGAACTACAGTTTATATAGAATAAGAGAACGTTGACATTTGTGAAGCTTTTTTTGAAACAGAAACTTTGTAAAAATTGGGAACAAAACCTGTTTGTAATTCAGATTTTTCTGTTATTTTTGGTGAAAATCCAAGCCTCAAAGTTGGTGACACCATAAAATTACAATTATCTTTTATGTTGACTGGGTGCAGTTATAAATTTTTATAAATTCTTCCCATGCCTCTCTCAATTCCATCCTCTATTGATTTAGAAACTCACAAACCAAGTGCGAAATTGAATGATTTAAGTTCATCAAATATTTGTTAGGATCTTAAAATAAATTTTGAAGAATTATTTTATAATGGTAAATAAGAATTTAAGATTATTTCATGGAATCAATACATTCCAGCAACAATAGATCCATAAATTTAAACTCTATTAAATGCTAATACTCTCAATTAAAGTGATTCTCTAAATTTTCCACCAAAAATATTTTAATCCAATGTTAGATACAAATTTGGTGTTACTATTGAAAGTTTTGCTAAACTATAGAATATTATTTATTTCTAATTTGAAGCATCTCAATAATCAAAAATTAATTTTTATCCAATCTCCAATGTTAATTAGTTTCATAGATATGATTAAATTTCAATCTAATCAAAGATATCATATTCAAATTGTATTGAAAAGGTATATCCAGCATAAAGTCTATACTATGAAATTAAATTGAAAAATACTAAAGTATAATTGTTGAACGGTACTTTGACAGATAACTTAGAAGATGGATTTGTCTTTGATGTTCCTCTTAGTTTTAATCAATATTACTTCAATTTTACTAATCCTTACATCTTAATATTTAATACTAAATTAACAAGACCTGATTATACAGTAAGTTCTACATAGAGTTTTGAAATTTATATAGTCCCATCAAGTCCAGTGTTAACTATTGCTGGTGGTAATAGGATGATTGGATATACAGAGAATCTAATGTTGAATACAACAATTACAGATAAGGATTTAACATAAGACGAAGCATCTAAAATTAATTATGAATGCAATTGGAGTTGTTAAGATATTGTAAATGGATCTGCTTGTGTGAATTAAGAAAATGAGACAATTTTATTTGATAAGAGTTGTAATCAATATCTACCTCCTAGGACATTTGCTCCATATTAAGTGTTTAATTTCGAAGTGGGCATTTTAAAAGAAGAAATTATTTATTCAACTAAAATATCTATTCAATTAATTGAAATAGATTTACCTGCATTATCAGTTTAAGGAGCTAATGCATTATAAACTTATAATTATTATGATGAATTTATTTATAAGTTATTATATCCTGGAATAAATCCAGATGTATTAATGTATGCTGGTGCAATAATTTATGACTAGGTTGTCTAAGCAACTTTCTAATTTTATTATTTAGAATTTAAATTCAAAGTTTAAAATTACTTCACTGATTTTCAAGATTCCTTAGGAAATGGTTTGAAATTAAGAATTTCAGTGTATGATCCTCGTTTTATCATGCCTTCTTTAAATACACAAATGTTAACTATGAACATTCCACCTTAAAATTGTGCGTTGGAAATGTAATATAACTAAGGATTTGTAGAATTCATTGAAGCCCTTGATGTTTCAGTAGTGAATTGTACAGATGTGGATCTTCCATTATAGTATAGTGTTTGGGTATTTCCAAATGAATCAATATATTAATCTGATTTAGTTGAGTCAAAGTTTTATAATTACCTTTTGTTGGAACCATTTTAAAAAACAAATACATTCAAACTATTTTTACCATATTTTAATGATAAATTTTAGCTTCTTGTATTTTAAATTTAAGATTCAAATGGAGGAGTTGTTAATATAACAAAGTCCTTTGATGTTAAATAATACTTATAAATTGATGAGAATACTTTTAGAATTTATTACAATCAGATTGATGGTGTTGATTAACAATTAATAGGATATAATTTAATTACTGAGAGATTAAAGTTAATAAATGGATCGTAAGAATATAAAGAAGAATTGTTTTATAAATTGATTGCTTATGATTAAAACTAAACATTTTTAAGTAATTAAACGGAGAGTCTATATCGATCAATTTCAAAACTATTAAGTTATAATGTCACTTTATTAAAGTCAAATGAATCGATGTTACTTAATTAATTGAATTATAGAATCAATTTAGCTTATGCTTAATTAACAACGTTTTTTAATTTGTAAAAATCGAATTAATTGACATCTGCTTAAAATATTGACAAAACGAATTATGTATCATAATACTATACATTTTCAGATATATTATCTTCATGTCTCAATTACAGAGTTTAATAAAATCTGACATCGACTGATATTCAAAAATAACTTTAAGATATGCAATCTTAATTATAAGCAATTAGTGTTGCAAATGAACCACTCTATAAAGTTTAATCAAATTCAGTAAATTTAAATTTTGGATTTCTTACAACTAAGATGGCAGGAGAAATAACAGGATCAAAAACAATAACATAAAGTAGATTGTTAGAAGAAGAAAGTGAAGACACAAATACTGATTACAATTCTTCAACCAATTTCTTCAAATTTTCAATGACTAGATTTGTTGATAATCCATTTTATGCAGATAAGAATTTTCCAAAGAATAGTTCCGGATATTAAGCAGTTGATCCAAAATTGATTGCAGAAACTTAAGCCAATGTAAGTTAAGCTGCAAATTCTTAAATGAAATTCAAATTTCCAACAACAAGAAAACTAGAAAATAATACTTCCATAAAATGTATAACTGAAGTCAAGAGTGGATAATGGGATGCTGAAGTATGTAAAACTGAAGAAAAAAATGGAGAAACTACTTGTTAATGTGAATCTTTGAATCCAACATCTGTTATGGAATCTTTGGATCTTATTGCTGATAAAGCAGCTTAGGTTTTTTCCTTGGATACACTACTGGCTTTTGGATCATTTCCATTTTATAAAACTATAGTCTTTTATTTCTATTTGGGAATAACAGGTATCTACATATCAGTTGTTTATTGGGGAGTTAAAGTTGATAATGCCATGTTTACTAGGATTCATGCTGAATAAGAATTAGCAGAATAAAAATTAAAAGAAGAATAGCTCAAATTGGAGAATATTGAAGATGACCTGGAAAATAAAGAAATTACATAAAATAAATAAGAATCTCATTCTTTTAGATAACTAGAAGAAATAAAAGATAATGATACACCATAGGTAGAATCCTTACCGAAATTAGAAAAAAATATTTTTAGTAATCCCAAATCATTTGATAAAGTTATACTTGAAAATAAACTCTCGATGATCAATTCTCCTTAAGAATTACTCATTAATTAAACTCCTGAGTCTAAACTTGATATCAACATTGTTATAAATCCTGATGTAGGAGCATAAGGAAGTAAAAATCATTTATTGGAAAGATAATGTTCAATAAAAAATGAAAATAAACCTCAATCATAGGAAGAACTTAAAATTTCAGATGATCCAGAAAAACAAGAAGATTAATAAAAGAACCAAAAATAATAAGAAAATAAACCTAAAGGTTTAAAAGATTTAATGATTAAAAATTCAATCTCTAGAATTAAAGCATATATAGAATATCTTAAGTTTTTCCATCAATTATTACAGATTATCTATAAATCAGATCAAAAGAAACCTCGTGGCTTACGAGCATCAATTGTTTACACAAGTATCTTGGGAAGTTTAGCTGTATTATTTGTATTCAACCAACCAAATAATTTAAGTTTTACTGTAGCATTAGCATTAATAACTGCTCCTCTTAATAAAATTTATTAAATTATCTTAGAAAAAACCTTATCTCATAAAAAGAAAGCAGTCAGAACATTTGGAGCAGTCTTTATGATTGTAAGTGCCGGTCTCATTTCTTATGTCATGTTGGCAGGTTTGGTAATGATGGATTCAGTAGAAACTGCAAATTAATGGAGTTATATCTTTTTAGGAACTTTTACATTGGATAATCTGTTTTATTGTCCAATCTCATTAATCTTCTAATATGTAGTTCACATGGAATTCATCAAGTTACCAATCTTTTAAAAATTATTAGATAAGATACTTGATGAAAAGGCCAAGGAATTTTTATATGGTTTAATCGATAATTTAGGTGGAGAAGAATGATAAAAAAATTAAAAACTATATAATATTATTTAATTATTTTTACATATAAAATATTTAACAATAAATTAGTGAATAAATTGAATAATATTAAAATTTATACAACAAACTTCTTAATTTTAATATTAAATTATTTGATTTTGTCATTCGTAAAGCAGACAATCACATACCATTTGTTATTATTTTTATAAAATAAACTCAAAAGAAAAAGTTCTTTATTGATTAAGGAACAAAATTCCAAAATTTTGCTGTTGGTTTCGTAGGGGCACCTTCATGTGTTAAATATCTTCTTTCATCGACAAAATCATATATTAAATTTAAAGCTTGCTCCTTCTCATCCATTTGATTTAATGAATGTCTAATCAAGCCAAGGACTACCTATTAAACGTAATAATCAAAATAGATTTTGCTATAACTATCATTTTCTTAACAATAAATGCCAGTTTTTTTGAATCTTTCATTTTTGCCTTGATGCTATTTAAGAATCTTAATTACATAGTTCTAACATTCTCCAATGATTTCCATCTGTTTATATCATTCTTACTCTATCTAATTTCTATATTTAAGAATTCGTTAATGCCCATAATCCTGCTGCAACAGCTTCAGTTATCAGCATTTCTCTTTCTTTGGCAACTAAAGTAAATGCCTTAATTGGTTGAGATCTCAAAACTGGAATTATAGGGTATTTATTAACTTTATGGTATATTAGAAATGGTAGGGTTCCATAAAAGGGACAACTAATATTAATGAATGTTTAAACTTACTATTTATTTGATTCACATTTGTAGTCATAATAGTAATCAAAATCAGTATTTTTTAGTGCTTCAAAAAGAATTGTATCAATAAGTTCGCAATAATGTTGATCTTCCATAATTGCAAGTCTTTAAAAATATTTCATCTTTTTCAAAAACTCAGGAGATTGCTCAATCTTCTAAATTTTTGGTGTCCATCTATATGGACTATTCAAATCCATGTTAAAGCTTAAGCCTCAAATATCCACTCAATTTTATACCTGCCTAATATGCAACAAATGGTACATCAGCTTAAGCAAACGATCTGTTGCTGAAAGTTTATTTTGTGAAATTAAAACAAATTTTCATTTATTTAATTATCAAGTAGAATATAATTAGTCTAAAATACAAATATGCTGCTCGATCACATTCATTATTTGAACAAAAAATTATTTATAACATCAATTTTGCGCCGATAATAGAAATATTTATATAAATATCAATTTATTGCTCTAGTATTAAAAAGATTTTAGGTAAATCAATAAAAGATTATAATTTATCTTTGGAATTAAGAATAAACATTTAATTTAGCCTTATTAGAAGAATGAATTTTGCTGAAAGATAACACATGATGATTTTAAATTAGGCTAAAATATAAAATAAAATTAGTACAATATTAGGATTGAACTACCTCTAAGAAAATTTGATAATCAAAAATTTATTAGGTTTTCATTTAAAAATTAAAAGGATTTTGTCAAAAATAATTTATCACTAAAAGTATCTGAACTTTTAGGGGTATATATTCAAAAATTTTATATGGATAAATCGAGCTACACAAAATTAACTTTATTCAGTTTAGAAATACTGATATTTGTTTTGCTTAAAAAAAATTATACATTGAATATTTTTGTTAAATTCAATAAATATAAATAATAATTTTAAATATTTATCTTGTCCTTTTTAAGAGAGATGAGAATAAAAAAATTTCTGTAATTTATTTAATTCTGATATTAATTAATCGTTGGAAAAGAGTGAAAGATCTTAATCCAATAAATTATGAATAATTAATTATTAGAGACACTTGAATTAGGTAACAAGAGGAATTTAGCAAGATTGCTTGAATAGATTCACGAGTTATCACTTTAATAAAAAACAAAACTCTTAATAAATATTCTAAAATGTTCTACTTAAGAGAGAAAATAAGAAGTTCTACAAATGATGAGGATTCTAATGTAGAATGTAGATATTTTCTAATAATTTCGAACTGATGAAAATGATTTAGAGGCTTATGATTATTGTTTACGTCATATGTATTGTGATTCTTTTGAGAAAGTAAATTGAAATATTATACTTATTTAAAGAATTCTGTAATATTTGGCATCGGCGATTAAGCCAATAATGTATATATGGTGATATCAGGCTAAGTTTCGCTGTATATATATGAGGATGTTTTCAACATGACAAAATCTAGGCAGTAGGCTTTAAGTTTGGACAGTAGAAAGAGAAGTTAGTAGTTAAATAAATTGAATCAATCAGATCACATAAAATAAAAGTATGAGTCAATTCAATGTATAAATAGTTTGATACGCTTGAATGAAATTAAAGAATGGAAAATCTTTGGAGAATAGCTTGAAAAAAAAAGAATGAATATTGCTATATGTGACATTGATAGTTCTATAGGATTTTTGAGTAAAGAATCATATTATCATGCATTAATGATTATGGAGAAAAAGAAAGAACAAAAAAGAATGAAGAATTTCATCTTGAGTCCAAGTTTTTAAGGATTAAGTAAACGATTACTAAATTTGATGTTGTTTTCTTTCTCTACTTAAGATTACAAATTTAGAGATATTATTTATAAGAGAGGGTAATTGGATTCAGATATTATTTATATAATTAAATAAGGAGAATTTGTGATTTATCAATAAAAATAGAATGTTAGAAAGTAGTTAGCAATCATGACTGAAGGAGAATTTTTTGGAGATTATGAAGCATTTGAAAAAGTTCCACGTTAATTCTATGTATCTTGCTATTCTCATCTTGGTGAGTTAATTGTTATACCCATGTAAACATTATATTAAAAATTATCATAATTCAATGAATAACATTATTTATAGCAACTTAAAAAATTATGTATTAAAAAAAATAAATGGTATAAGCTATTTGAAAATAATATAGAATAAACATAAGAAATTTATTCAAGATATTTAACTGTTTAAGAATTAAAAAATGGATAAGAAAATCATTCTACTAAAAAAATAGAATAAGTCTAATAAATTTCCGAAGATTAATCATAAGCAAATCCAATTCGTGATTTAAAAAATAAATTGCATTTTTTAACATCAATAGGAGCATCTTAAAATAATATTAATAATAATAATAATAATAATAATAATAATAATAATAATAATAAATATTTTACTGAAATTAATAATACAAAAAAAAAAGTAAAAATTTTGTTAATATTGCTTCTCCTGATAAATTACAACCATTACCAAAAATATCACTAATATCAAGTAAACAATAAGAAAGAAATTTATTATCTACACCAGATCGATTCAATTAAGTAATTCAAAGTAAATTGAATGTATTAAAGAGAATGAATAATCTTTCTCCTCAAGACAGCATCAACTTTAATACTCTTCATTAAAAGACTTATTATGTTTAATTGCCTAAACAAATTAAGTTAGAGTAATAATCTGATAAAGAATGGCCAATAAAGGCTACTCTGTATTTAAATGATTTAGATGACAGAATTCGTTATTAGAATAATTAATCAAGGCATTGTAATAGTTTTAGTAATCGTAATACTAAGCTTCAATTACCAGAATAATAGAGTTTAAAAAACGAGCATAGTGAACTCAATTCTCAAAGGAATTCTAGGATTGAGATTTTGAATAACATTTTATAGTAAAAAGTTCCAAAACTAACGAAGAATAAAAAAAAGAGAGCTTTATCTCTAAAATATAGAGAATATATAGAATCGCAATACTAATAAAAAACCGATCGTAGTTTATTATTTTGTTGAAAAGATATATCTTGAGGAATGTATATATGTATATATTTGATTATTATATAAACATGAAAATACTTCTCATATGAGTTTAATTGTCTAAAGTTTTATATTGATTTCTTCATTTTAAGCTTCTCGAATGATTTGCATAAGTTAGTTAAATTTCTATTGATGAAGAATGGCTAAGGTTTCCTAATCTTTTTAAGCTTATCTTAAAACATGATTTTCTTTAGATAAAGCTTTATACATTTCTTAGAGATTATCACTAGAATTATAAAAAGCCAATTTTACCATGTATATTAGCACTAAGGATGTATTTGATAAGCATCATTTGATTCTAAAGTATAATAGAGAAAATATTCTTTCCAAAAAGTAATGGATTTGCCAGTGAATTATTCTGGTATGATGACATCTTAATCAATAGATTGAGGGGTTTTATAGAAGGCATTCAAATACTTGTCTTTTTATTTCATTATGTATGACCAAATGGATACAGTTTATTCCATAATTTTTTATTTTTGAATTTCCTAATGTAAATGAAGAGTGATACCAAAAATGAATCACATAAGAATGTTCCAAACAGAGAAGTCAAATGATGATATGCTAAATCGAATAATAATTTAGAGTTGAATTCAAATGACAAAGGATATAATTGTTGCATTTAATAAACACAATCTAGGAATTATAAGAAAATGGGTGATCTAGAATCATCATTATTTTATTTATTTCCAATAGCGGATCTTTAACAAAATTGATGTCCGCTATTGACCCATTCTTTTTGAATTAAAATCATGAATCCTTCAATCGTCCTATAATATCCATCAATCATTATAGACACAAGGGCAGTTAATTAAGCAGTTCTATCCCATCCATCACTACAATGAACTAAAACATTTATTTTTTCTTTGGTCATTGTGACAGCAATCTTTGCAGATCCTTTAATGATGGCAACGATGTGATCATACCATGATGATTATTCTAACTAAGATAGAAATAGAGTGTTTTCACTTAAATTAACTTAAAATTAGATACTTGAATGCTGCTTTTAATAATTTAGTTTAGGAATCTCTAACTTTATGAATATTGTGAATATCTAAAAAGTCTATACTGCATCTTCTATAAAACATAGTATTCTCATAACCTTTACCAGCTACCTATTATCCAATAGCATTAATATGCGGTCTTGCATCATAGATCCTCAATCGAATTTCCTTATCATCTTACTAATTTTCCTATTCATCGACAGTTTAATATGACATATATTTCAAATAGAATTCATCTTCAGTAGATCTATTCTAACCAATTCCAACTCTACATTATGAACTTCTCCACATTGATATCACTCTTCCATTTATTGAAAATGCATAAGACAGTATTGGTATTCTTTCTTTGGATCTGAATTTAGCAGTCTTTTATATACAATCTAAATCTGCTTTTGCAGGTACAACTAATTTATTGTAATAAGTCGAACAAATTATTCCATTCTCGTTATTTAAATATTTAAATAATGCATTCTATTATTAGGAATTCTCTTATAATATAGCAATGCCCATTCTATCAAAATCTTTTTCAACATTAAAAATTCTCCATCCTTGATATTCATTCTCTAAAGATTAAAATTCTTTATAAAATGTAAATGCAAATAAAGTTTACTTGTTCAATGTAAATGCATTTTTATTAATTACACTAAACATACTAGTACAATCATCACTTTACTCCTTTTAAAATTTATATTTGAACCATCTCCCATCTTTGCTCAATATCTCAATAAAATTAGCATCATTTTATTTCCTATCCAAAGTTTTCTCTACTTTGATTATAAGAGTATAAGGAATGTAAAAATAATCTTTTCTAAAATCTTTAGGAAATTTATCAGGTTAAAACACAATCTATAAAACTTTATCAATTTATCTATACCTAATAATTTGTTGCTAATACTATTCCTTAAAATGCTTAAGTAGAATTCTAACATATTCCTCTGAGTTCTTGTAACGCTATTTCTCCATGTTATATATACTCTAATCCAATACTCTTTATATCGCGAGTTTGAAATTACTAAACTAAATTCGTCTAGAATATTTCAGGCTCATTCTAATCTGTTTATTATCTTTAACCTTATTAAGTCGTTGGTTATTAGGCTGTTTAATTTCTAAAAAATAATTTCTAATATTTTATTATGAATTACTCTTGGAGCATCTAACATCTAACCAATCTATCCAAATACAGACTATGGTTATTGATTCATTTATTATTGTTATTACTATATAACTTATTATTGTTGAGTATTTGTTTATTATGTACTAACAATTCCTGCTGATTATGCTAACACTAAAAATTGTTTATCTTTTTAATTTTACTTCTCTCCTCCTCTTATAACTGTTTTTCAAACTCTTTCGCTCTACTATTTTTTAAATTATTCTATGTTTATTATTCAGCCTTAGGCATAGAGCGTCCAAGTGGATTGTTCATTTAAATGATTTTTTTATTTAATCAAAAAGGGTTTTAAAACTCAGAATAACTTAAGAATTTTTATCAATCAGAGAGAATTCCATAAAATCCCTTCTATCATACAATTCCAGTGGTTTAAACCATTTCGGTCATCCAGAAATGAAGTTTAATCTAAGTCATAATAATTTATAGAATATCTTCTCAATAAACGTTTCTTAAAGCATAATTATAAGTTTACAAAAAGGATAGCCTTGATTAGTGTATTAATAAATTATTTTATATCATATTAATCATTGATTTTTCAAGATAGATCTAAAAGTATATAAACTCTCTTAATTACAGGTTCTATTAAATACAATAAAATTATGTATATAATTCAAAATTGATTCTTTTATAATGGTTTTGAATCTAAATTAATTAAATAGAGTTCATCCAGAAAACATTTTTGATAATTATATCAAATCTGAACGTTAGAAAATCCATTTTTATAATAATATTAAATCTATAGACTAAATAGATTAATTTTTAACTAATTTTCATTTCTAAATTTTTTCATTAATTTCTACAAACAAAATTGGGAACCATTTAAAAGTTTTTCACCTTAATAAAGTATTTGAAAAATTTTACTTTTTTGGTATAAAGAATAATGATGTGATCTATCATATAAAAATTACTATAGCGATGCAAAACTATAGAGCAAATTTAAAGAAGTTATGTAAATTCAAAAGAAATTTGGCTTGTTATTATAAAACTTTGCTTTTAAAATGTCTTAGATAAATATGTAATAGTTAATTAATTAATTTTAATGATATCGTTTTAACTTAATACAAGGAAGAATCACGTATTTGATTATGAGCATAAGTCGTAATTCTAAAATTTTGTAAATTTCAAGTTATTTAGTAAGAATTATGTAATAAAAGAGTTTAGAAGATTCAAAAATATATGATTTAATATGACATAATTATGACACAAAAAATATAGAAATGGATATTTGATAATTTAAAATAATTTATATATATATATATATGTACTCATGTATCTGTATTCATAATCAAAATATTTGACAGCAAGATTCTGCTGGTTCTTCATAATTAGAATTATATCGTTTCCAATTTTCCACAATAAACACTTGATTGAAGTTGGTTGAAATGCGAAGACGCTTCAACTTGGAAACATTGTTTTTACCTTATTTTTTAAGTATACTTTTGAGGTTCTAACTTCTTTGACTTGAGATGACAAGATTTTCTTAATTAGGCTAAACTTCCTCAAATTAATCATAGTCAGGAGGTATAAGAGATCTCGTTCTAAGTGAATCGATAGCATGCACTTTCTATGACATTGTAGAGTTATGTATTGAGAATTAGAGATAATGAAAAATATTAAAATTTAATAAAATGACCCAATTGATAAACTCTCAATGCAACATAATAAAAACAATAAATAAAGTGGGTTAGCAAGAGAAACTTAGAAAAGGATAGCAAAATAACAACACCACTAGATATGAATAACAAATTTAAGTTAATATCTAAAAATTATTCATTTTAGTTAGGACATTAAAAGATGATAACAAATGAGTTTATTAAAAAAAGCCAAAATAATACATTATCTATTTCGAAAGTTTTTGGAAATTTTATTCCTTATGTCTCTTAATTAAATGAAAACAGAAATTGAGTTTTGAATATTACCTAGAATTATTAAAAGATAACTTGGAACTTAATCTAATTATAATAAATTATCCGAAATAATTCTCATATTCATATTATTATTAGTGCTTATTAATTTAAGATAGGTAAATTAATATATGATTTTATTCAATCTAGAATTAGATTAGCTGCTAAAATAGATAAAAAAATATTAATTTGTGGAATTTAATTTGATTGAATAATTAATACATTATCCAGAACTGATTCTCTTATGTTTGACAGCATTTCTTCTTAAATGGATTTATTATTGTATCGGAGATAAGTGATAACAACAGAAATCTATGTATATTATAATAGAAAAAAATTCTAGAGTTAGTAACATAGAATTGAATATAAACATAAATCATTATAAAACCAAAAAAGCAAATCTTTATAAATATAATTCTAATTTTTAAAATTGAAAGCTAATTATTGAAATAGATCTGCGTATTTTCTTATTATTAAAATCTTACTTAATAGTTCTTAAATAGCAAGTATTCATCTTTGTTCTTAAAAAAATAGTAAAATTCATTGATTTGTAAATTTACTAATCATTAAAATTCATATAGCCAATCAAAGTTCGTTAGCACTCATAGTAACATCTAGTAATAGGCAATTTATCAGAATGTTCTATTTCAAATAGATTTGATTTATTAGATATGATTTTGAATATACTTTTAGAATAATCAAATTTTAAGATGAGTTTAAATTAAATAAAATTATATATTTGAATTTTGGCATTAAATGATTAGCAATGATCTTTTAATAAATTATATAATTATTACATAATAAAGATAAAAACAACTTTATTTATTAAAGAGGATGTATCAGTATTAATATGAGGAATTTTTGAATTAGTGGTGATTTTAATAGTTATTAAGGATTTTTTATTGTTTTAGTAGTGAAAGAATCATAATTATTTATTTAGTATTTAGTATTGTTAACATTCAAACTCTTTTATATTGATATTCACAAATTTAATTAATGGGTGAGATTGTCCCAAACCAACTATTCGTGGCTGGATATAGTCGCAACAAAGTGATTGACGAAAAGGACGTGAGAGAAATCTTCAGAAAATACGGTTCAGTTAAGGAAGTAGCTTATAAAGGGTCTTATTCTTTTGTTGTATTATTATTATTTTTTGAGCAGACTTTCAATAGTGAGAGGGAAGCTGAAGAGGCACTTAAAGAGACTAATGGAATGTCATATAATGGTTAGATACTTAAAGTGGATGTTGTTGATAATCGTAAAAGTAGAAAAACTGGGCCTTCTGATAGTGATTTGTGTTTCAAATGCAATAAAGGTGGGCATTGGTATAAATTTCAAATTAATCTTTTACAGGGCTAGAGACTGTCCAAATGGCAGATCATCACCTCGTAGAAGTAGAAGATATTCAAATTCAAGATCAAGGTTAATTATTTATTTACATATATATAGACGTCATAGAAGAAGATCTGATTCTCGTTCTTATTCTTCACATTCTTCTTCTAGATCAAGAAGAAGAAATAGAAATTATAGAAACAAAAGAAGACATAGTAGAAGTCCCAAAAGATAGGATAAGCCAAAAAAGAGAAGTTTTAGCAGTAAAAGATCCCCTTCAGATTCTAAATCATCAAAAAGAGCATATTCAAACTCAAAGTCTTGAACAAAATTGGGAAAAAACACATTTTATTTATCAAAAAAATTTTAAAATTATATAAATGTAATAGATAGTTACTCTCCTATGAACAAAAATGAATCATTGCAATCTTACGCCCTTAATAATTCCAGATTTAATGGCTCCTTCTCCACCATAATTCGAAGTTACAGGACTAAATATATAGATTACAAAATTACTTTTTTATATATTTGTTCTAACTCTTTAATTTATAAAGTGCTTTTTCATACTTTAACTTATGTTTTACTCTTGAATTCTTAATTCTATTACCTCTTCTCCTTCTCATTAATGAAATATTCTATGATTCTAAATTAATATTAATACCTTCAACATAACATAAGTAATCTTCCTTGGATCATCTTCACCAACTTCATTTAATTTCTATAACTTATTTAACTTTTAGAAATTATCCAATCTCTCAAT
Organism: Paramecium sexaurelia; assembly: GCA_000733375.1. Lineage (NCBI taxonomy): Eukaryota > Ciliophora > Oligohymenophorea > Peniculida > Parameciidae > Paramecium > Paramecium sexaurelia. The sequence goes on from JPFM01000060.1 coordinate 160,026, forward strand.
CTTCTTTTCATCTTTCTTTTATTTCTTTTTATCTTTAATCCTATTTAAATTCTCTTAATAAATTTCATCAATTCCCCCCTCTTCTAAATTATCATCTACATCTTTCATTGCCTCTAACATGTCTCCAGAATTCACTGATATTCTTGATTCTTAAGTATCAATGTCCTTATCCTCATTTTTCTAATGAGTTCTATCCACATCTTCCAACAACTTCCTAATCTTTGATATCTTTTTCTCATCTACATCTTCCTTATTATTATTGTTGTAAATTGTCTTTAATTTTCTCTTTAAACTCAAAGTATCTTAACCTTCTTCTTACTTTTTGTTTTTCTCCTTCCTCTTTACTTCCTTCTTTTTTTCAGACTCTACCTTCACCTTCTAATCTATATTCATCTATATTAATTAGGCGAATTTCTCATAATTCTCACTCTCATCTAATAACTCTTTCATATCATTAATCTTCTTAAAAATTGGATGATTTTAACTCAATCTTGTTCTTGCTCTCAAATGTAAATAAAACCACAATAATCCAAAATAACTCTACATTAACTCAATTCTTATTGTGTAATATTTTTTTATCTCTCCTCCTTTTTCCTTTTTGCAATCCCTCTTTAATATTTTCAACTCCTTTCCAATCTTTATAATCTCCTTCAAAATTCCTTTCAATTCAGGCCAGCCTTTTAATACTATATTATTTAATTCTTTTATATCCATCTTTTCTATTATTTCAGGCTCTATACCAATCTCTTCACTTAAACATTGCAATCCAATCAAATTAAATTCACTTGATAGTAACTTCTTTTTCTCCTCAACTTCCTATTCTTCTTAATCTACATGCGCATCCCACACATCAGCATCCTAAATCCTCTTTGCTGCTTATAACTATAATGCTTTTGCTTCCATCTCTTCCTCTAATTCAGCATCTGAATCTCCTGACTCAGCATCCTCCTTATAATATTTTGCCTTATTTTTTCCCCAATTCTCTAAACCATTAAATCATAATTCTTACACTTCTCTTATGCAAATGCATTTATTCTCTCCTTCTTATTCTGACTAAGATACTTTTAATTAATTTCCTTATCCTCCTCTTCACTTTACACACCACTTATGATTGATGATATATCAGACATTAATTAAAATTAAATAAATATATAATTTTTGCATAAAGTTTAAAAATAATTCAATTCTTTATACCTAATTTTTAAGTATGAATTATAACAACAGTTTATATCAAGACTCAAAAATTTCAATATAAACTATTAATAATTTTAAGTTATTAATCGCTTATTTAAATACTTATGATTGAATACATTTAATTTGAATATTTTTTCTTAAGAATTGTTAAACTTGTAATTTTTAGATATTCCTGAAAATAAAATTGATTGAGAATTATAAATAATCCATTTAAGTGAAAGAGAATTAATTTAATCATTATTTCAAAATTCTAATTGGCAAATACGATTAGATATTGATTATAAAGTCTACTGAAATATTTTTGAATATTAAATTAAAATGAAATTATAGTATCTTTAGATATAATTGTAAAGGATTATTTTTAAGGATTATCTTAATGTCTTAATTGATAAAAAGATTTAATTTATTTACAATCTTCCAAGGTAGAATTTAATGAGAGATCTGATATAGTAAATTTACAAAGTAAATATATTAGAATTGAAAAAGAATAAAGTTAATAATTTGATTTAATTTAAACATGAAATGATATGGTATTATGGTAATTATATATCTATGAATTTTTATATAAATATTCTTACATAAAAAATCAAAACTCATGTTATGATTTTGAAGAGAAGATTCTGTTCAATAAATTTAATTATGGTCGACTTTATAAAAAACTTCTACCTTAAGATCTAGTTGAACGATTATTCTTCTGAGATAATGTGTTTTATATTTTGTTTTAGGGAATTAATAAAGCTTTTAACATTTTTTTACTTTTCTCGGGAGAAGATATATTATTTATTGCATCAATGTCGAGAGAATTTTATTTTTTAAAAGTGATTCTTGGAAAGAGTAATCTCTACTATATCCCCAGTAGAGATAATTATTTTTTGATTGAGTTTTATTATACTGGTTGCTATTATGAATCGAAATGAAATGAAAAATTTTTATCCCTTGTTAGATTTAATAAATTTGGCTAACTATTAGACTTTATATTGAAGTTATGGTTTATGTTGATTTTTTGGATTTCAACCTTCTCATTATTTTGAGGGTTTATCCTTTTGAGACTTTTTCTATGAAAATTAAACTCAGGAGGTATATAAAATTAAGCAGTTTACTGCATTGGAGTCAAAGTATCATTCGATATCATAATAATTATATTTTTAAATTAATATTAATGTAATATATTATTAATTTACAATCTGTAAATTGAATCTAATCATAATATTTTATATAAATAACAATGAGATTATCTTCTGGGATCATAATTTACTTATATATTATCAGATGTTTGATTTTAATTATTAGTATCAATTCCATTACAATTTTCATCTTATTAACTTAGATTGTATTATTCTATTTATTATTATACAATTTCTTCTTCTACTTATTATTATTCTTATTATTATTATTATTCTTATTATTGCTAATCTTAATTCTATTATTATTATTATTATACTTAAGTTTATTCTTCTTATTATTAATCTCTTTTTATTATATAATATTCATAAATTTCATCTTATTATTACTGTTTTTATGATTTTTATGATTATTTAAATTCATTAATACATTAAATTAAGGAATGTTTATCTTTCAATACATAACTTAATGGTTTATCTTTTAATCTTGTTCTAATGATATTAATTAATTCCGCCTAACCTGATAATTTAATTTTGGTTTCATATACAGATCTATTTTCAAATACCTATTCGATAATATTCTAGAAATAATAAATATTGTTCATACAATTCTTTTATGATGAGAAGAATGACTTACAAAAATAAGTTATTTTGCCACTCTATTCATTTCTTTTAATAATTATAAATTTTTTGTATCATCTCCACATGATAAAGCATCTAGAGTGCCTTTATCAAATGCAATATCGAATTGTTTATCTTGAAATTCCATCGAAGTTGCATCCATAACCAAGTATTATAATTTCATATTCTATTTAATAGCAGATTCCTACATTCTATCAATAATAGTATTAGAAATATCTATGGAAACAATATTATGATAACTAATTTGTTTTATAAATAAAAATACCCATCCTTATACATTTATTCAGATAAAGCTGAATTACCACATCCTACCATTAAGATAGAATTGTCTTTGCTAATTTAAAATTTAGTTTGTTCAAGATATAATTTGAGTTAAGGCCATTCAACATACCAATCAAATCTTCCTTTATGTTCTTTGTATCTGTCTTCCCAAAATTAATCTTTGGCATATTCTTCTCTAGAAAAGACTTAACTTTTTGATTAACCTTATTCTAATTGATGTTCTTTTGGTTATTCTTACAGCTTCTCTTTACATAATAATTCTTAGTCTTTTTTTAGTTTCCATGCTCTTAAGAATGCCTTAAGAAATGCCTTTTTCTCTTCAGGTATTTCTTTGTTATCATTAGAATCCATTATTAATTACAATTTTATTTATAAAATTGATGAACAAGAGTATAAAGAATTAAAAGTGTTCTAAAAAGATTAGATATATATAATTTTTGTAATAAAAACTAAGAAAAAAAACTGAAATCAAGTTCTTTTTATATTGAGTATTTGAAAGTATGCATATTTTAAGAAAGAACCTTATAATAAATTCATTTATTGTTATAATATTCTTTATTAAATTCATTAAAATTTTTATCTCATGAACAAAAATGGTTAGCATTAAAGATATTTTAACAGCAAGGATGCTATAGTTATAAACGATGATGATGATGAACCAAAAATGTAAATATATTAATATAAATAATGTAGTTCTAAGAAAATAAAAAATGATGAAGATGATTGTATTATAAGTGTGGATGTGATTCCTTGGATGAGTAAGAAGACAATGACAATTAGACATCCAGTATTGAGATTACATAATGAAATAATTGAATTTTTTGATTACATCTCACCATCTGACTAGGAACATAAGAGAAGAATTACAGCATATATGAGAGTAGAGAAATACTTATAAGATTTGGCTCCGGAAGCTTAAATTGAATCATTTGGGAGTTTCAAAACGAGAATGTATTTACCTAATGCAGATATAGATATGGTAATGATAGAAACATCATGCACACAAAAATAATTATTTAAAAAGGTTGCTGCTAAGATGATGAAATAAACTAATAAGTTCGAAAATGTTAATCTAATTGCTAATGCAAAAGTTCCAATTATTAAATTTGTTGAAGTGGAATCTTAGTATCATTTTGATTTATCATTTAATTAATTAGATGGGTTGAAATAAATTGAAGAATTGGAAAAAGCTTTTGAAATTTATCCAGAATTAAAGTATCTTTTAATGACTTTAAAATGCGTTTTAAGATAAAGAGATTTAAATGAAACTTATAGTGGAGGAGTTGGTTCATTTTTGTTATTCTAAATGATTTTGGCTTTTCTTAGAGAATATCGTAAAGAGTTTTTCTAACATAATAAATAAGATCAAATCAAAAATGTTACCCTAGGTGAATATATGATCAAATTTCTGGAATTCTATGGAATGAAGTTTGATGTCTCAAGAAAGAAAATAGTAATGGGTTAAGGAGGAAGCATTGAAAATAAATCTACATAAGATGATAGATTCTCATTAATCAGTCCTCAAGATCCTGATCACGATGTAGGTCATAGTAGTTATAAAATAAAAGAAATATTTAAGATTTTCTAAAATAGACACAATTTTCTAACTAATTATAATTTCAAGCCTGCAGAATCTGTACTTAGATACTTAATCAATCCAACTGATCAAAAGTTTTCATTCCTAAAACCAGCTTAATTTTGAGACAAATATTTTCACATTAATTTTTAAATAAAATCTAATATTATTGTATAAGAAATTATATAGATTTATCTAAAGAATCATCATTATCCTTATACCTACCTTTATTCATTTTTTTACATTTATTAAATTAAAGTATCCATCCATATTTAATTATTATAGCAAAATTATTATCTATTATTATATATTATTCTGTTTGTATCTTGATTGCTTTGAAAACATGAATAAAAAATTAAAATTTACATTTTCTTAAAATAATTTTATAGAATATAGATTTAATTCATTCAATAATTAAGAATTATAGCTTTAAAATATTTTGGAAGCTTAAAATAAATTCACAAAGTAATAGAACTCAAAAAATAAAATATAAATGCAAAATCAAAATTATTAGAATTAACAGCCTCTCATAAATGATAATCAATAAAACTTTTATCCACAAATAAGCTCATAAAAATATTTACCTACACTGAATAGCAGTCAAAGGTAAAACATTGTAGTTTGTGTTTCAAATGGTAACACTAAATCTTAAATTTCTAGAAACTAACAATTACAGAGTGTCTGGTATGAGTAGGGAAGAATCAATGTACCGTTGTGAAAAGTCAAGAGTTGCTATTTCAATTTAATGCCCCTGTTGCGGAAATGCGATAATAACACAACTTTAATATTAATCAGGCCAAGGTACTTATCTTTGTTGCTGTCTCCTGCTATGTTGTGGATTATTTTTCTGTAGTTGGCTGCCTTTTTGCCTAGATAGTTGTTAAGATGTAATTCATGTTTGCCCGAATTGTCATAATGAAATTGGTAAATCGAAATATTAAGTATGTTGACCTTTTTGAAACGAAAATGATATTTATTTTAACATTTTTTTTATACAGCTTGTTATAGAATTCAAAGAAATTAGTATTCTATCATTTTTTTAACTTTTATAGACTTTCTATTAATGTAGATTATTAATATAGATTTTATTATTATGGTTAGATAAACACTTTACAAAAATTTATATAAATTATTGAAATAAAAACAATGGCTTTCTATGTTATTATATTTATCGATTTAATTATTCACATAGAATTATATAGTTTTAATAAAGTATATTTGCAAATTAAATTATATTAGAGAATAACTAATGTTGATTCTATTTCACTAAATACTGTCCTTTTTAATTATTTCTTGTGTTAAAGTAAATAAAACTTTGAAAATATTCTTTATAGTTAAAAATGTTATTATTTATTGATGTAAAATAAATAAATAAATGAATAGAAGAAAAACAGTGACGAAAGAGACAATTGTTGATGTTGAAGATCAAATAAAATAAAAAGAATTGTTGTTTGCAGTATTGGTTATAATATTATTATGAGCCTGTCATTTAAGTGTACAAAGACAACCTTAATCTAACTGATATATAGGTAGATTCAATTACTAGTATTATGTAAAATATTGAGATCTTTAAAACTTGGTGTCCTGAATCAAGTACAATGTTTGAATTCACTCGCTTGATTTGTTAAAATTTATAATACGAGAGAATTGAAAAAGAAAATGCAGTATTTCATATAGGTTTTATAATGATTCTTAATAAAAGGCGAACAAGGAGATAAGTTTTATATAATCCTTTCAGGAAGAGCAGGAGTATATATTAGGAGACAATAGTAATAAATAGAAGCTGAGGAATCTGCAATGTTATCAAAAATCGAAAAGATGCTAGAAAGAATGCAAATAAAATAAATTGATGAAATTGAGGAAGATTAAAAATTGTCCTTTTACGAAAAACTTATCAAAAAGTAATCAAAACCAGTCAAATAAATTGAAGCAGAATTATTATTGCTAAATGTAGGTAATTTTGATATGTACTTTACTATTAATGGAATATGTAAGTTCCAGTAATTGTCATAAGTTCATTCTGGTCTTTATTTTGGAGATATGGCTTTAACAACTGATAAGCCTAGAGCAGCTAGTATTATAGCTGTTACTGATGTCTAAGCTTTATCATTAAATAAAACTAATTTTAAAGTAAAAATAAGAATTATAATGTATAGAAAATATTTGAAAAATAAATTAAAACATAATAAGAAAAAATTGATTATTTTTTAAAGATGTTTCCTACAATGACAAAATTTAAAATGAGTAAATTAATTATGTATTTCACTTAATACAAATATCCAGTCAATTATACAATTTGGAAACAGAACGATATTGTTGATGGATTCTTTCTATTAAAAGACGGAGAAATCTAACTTTAATAAAGTGTTGACTTCAATATGCATCTTAAGTCGGAATAGAATCATAATATCTTACCTACAAAAAAAGAGAAATCAAATCAAAAAGAACTTATTACTGTATTTTAATTATTTAATATTTAGATAGCTCATCTTACTGGTGGTTGCTTTGTTGGTGAAACTGATATCTATTTATAAAATGATAAAAGAGATTATACAGTTAAAACTATTACACAATGCAATATATTTGTATTACAATTAGATAATTATGCTATTGTTAAAAAATCATTTCCTGAATTTATTATACCACTTTAGTCATTATAATAAAAAAATATAACTTTATATAGAAAAAGATTAGATGATATTATTTAAACTAAAATTACTAATATTAATATTCATCAAAATGAAGAAATTAAAAATATTGAGAGAAGATACATTAATGAAATTGAAACTAAATAGAAAACCTAAAATTCTTTCTAAGAACAATCCTCTCCTATTCTTAGATCAACTTTATAACCAAAGATGACTAAATAATAAATGGTTGAATAAAATTTATCAATTGCAGATTAACATACTAAATCTGATATAGCAAATGGTAAAAATGAAGAATTTAATATGCTTAAAATGGCTGGAGACAACTTCTAAAAATGTTTGCTTATAAGAGTAGAAAAATAATTCGAACAATTTTAACCTGCTAAACCTAAGTAATCATTATAAATTTATAATAAGAGGAAAAACACCTTATTTTAGTAAACATTCAAAAGATATTAAAGATTTATTAGAATAAATTAGAAGACGTTAATTACCTTAAGTTCAATAAAAAGAACCTATTGTCTTTAATTAATAGCATGATGAAGAATTGTAAAATAATCTTCCATTGTTAACAATGACAAAATAATAATTAAGAATTATTAATCCTTTAATCTAATAAAAGGTTGAAATACTCAAATAATGTTTAAGTCATTAATCTCATACATCTATTTCGAAATCTAAATCATTATGCTAAACAGCTGATTAAATTTATAAAGCTAAATAACAATAACAAGGTTACATTCTTTGTGATTCTCTCTTTCCATATAAACCAGTCCATAGTACTAAAAATAGCAATAACTAAAATTATAGTAATTTTAAAGTAGTCTAAAGAAATAGGACAACATAATAAAGTCAAATGTAAAAAAGATCATATTAAGATATCAGTGATACTAATTTTTTTAGTTCTTAACCTGCAGTCTAATTTATATGATCTTCATTTAAATATTTAATAATTTCATCAATTATTTATAAATATAAATATTATCAATCAAACCAATCTAACTCTTCTACATTTGGCTTTAAAGGTTAGCTTTAATTTTTTAAGAATAAAATTTCTTCTTACAAGGATCTTACTTAATTTACATTTAATACTTATTTTCTTCTTTTAGACTTTGTATTGTCTACTCTAGGTCATGGATTTTTTTCTCATACTCTTATATTTTCTTTTAAAAAATATATTGGTTTAGTTCTTCACTTTCATCGTCTCCTTATGATCCTTAGCTATTGTCATCAGGAAAATCTGCAAATTGATCAAAATTAATATTATTTTAACTTCTTTTTGATCTATTACTAATTACAGATTTATTCATTTATAGTTCAATTTATTCATGAATTTTCTTTAACTCATCTTTCTGTCTATCTAATTCCTATTGCATTCTATCAATCTCTTTTAATAATATTTCATTTTAATTTTTTAATTTCTAGTTCTCCAATTCGATTTATTATTATTATTTCTCTATATCTATATCATTTAAATTTTACTCCTTTATTTATTATTCTAGTTATTTAATTTTCTCATTTTTCTCAACCAATTATTGTTTTAAATTCAATATTTCGAATTAAATATCATCTTCATCTTCTTAATCCTCATTATTTTAATCTTCAATTAGATCCTGAAATTGATCAAATTTAATTTATTATTAACTTCTTTTTGATCTATTACTTATAATTGATTTATTTTATTTTTATTCAATTTATTCATATATATTTTTCAATTCTAATTATAAACTTTAAATTTATTCATCCTTTTATCTAACCATTTTTTATAATTCTTATTCCTAATTTTATTCTAAGATTCTTTATTATATACTTTACTCCTAATCTTTTTGTTTATTTTCATAAACTAATAATTCATATTACAAATCTTCAATTTAACTTTACAAACTTAATGTAACTTTATCTTAACTCGAAATCTTCTATTTTAAATGATCAATATCTTTATTTTTTTCTTCTAAAATCTTCTCTTTTTCTTCATTTATTTAATTAAATAAATTTTCATACTTACTTATTTATTCTTTTGCTACTTATAGATTACCCTCTATTTCCTTCTTCTGTTAAGTATATAAAATATTTTCTTATTCTTATTATCGAATAATATCTTAATATTACATTACTTATTATTTTAATTAATTTATCTAATCTTATTACTAAAGAGATTTTGAAGATTCAATATAATCATGATCTTACTCTATTGAAGAAATTTGAGATTCCTATTATTTTCTTTGTAATTCAGATTATGAGATAAGTAGCTCTTATTATGTCTTTTATAGTTCATCATCTAGCTATTATTACAGATCTTATTTTAATTAAAGCTAGTCTTACAATTATTCAATCTATTTCATTTACTCCGATATTGTGTTCTCCAAATTTAATTTTTCATTTTAATATTAATTCTGGATATCTTGGTTCTTTTTTTATATTAATTCTTTTTCTTTATTTATCTCCTCTAATTCTTCTTGATATTGATTAATTTGTATTTAAAATTAATCTATTTCTTATTAGTTATTATTACTCTAATTTATTTATAATTATTCATCTAATTATTAATTTAAATTTAAAATTAGTTAATCCTTTAATTTATATTCATTTTATTCTTCCTAAAACTTTTAAATCATTCTAGATTACTGAGAATTTGTTTATTATAAACTCAATAGATTTTTTTCACTTTATTCTAATTTCTATAATAAATTATTGTTCTGCTCCTCCCAATCTTCATTTTATTCCTTAAGCAATTTCTTATTTTTTACAGTTATTTCATCCATCTATTTCAATAAATCTAAATTTTCTTTTTAATATTTATCTAATTATTATTCTAACTCCTAGCTTTATAACACTAACTAATTTTCGATATTATCTTTATTCTAAACTAACTGCATTAATTAATTTATTTTATTTGTTTCATTATTTATTTATTATTGTAATTCATTATTTTCGTTTAATAATTATGAATTCTATTTATTCAATTATTAAAGTTCTTGTTCGCACTGTTATAATTTTTATGATAACAACTATTCATTTTATTTGTTTACAGATAATTAATTGAGATGCTCTGTCAAATCTGAAATTTTCTTTTCTAATTATTTCTTTTCATCTATATTCTTAACTAGTGTAGTTTCATAATTTTAATTTTATTATGCTAAATTCTGAATAGTTTAATTTTATTTATTAACTCTTATTTAAAGTTATTCATAATCTTCCTATTCTTCTAATTTACTTTCCAATTATTATTATGTTGATTTTAATTAAGATTCTAAATCTTATTTTTATAGTTACAATTATTTAAAATTATTTGATAACTTTAAATATTTTTCCTCATTAATTGCTAGTTACTCCGATAATTTATCATTCTATTATTACCACTAATCATTTAGTGAATCTATAGATGATTATTATTTTTAAGTAATAAATTTATTCTTTTTAATTAATTCATCATTTTCTTATTATGCTTAATCAAATTATGTTTATAAATTTTAATATTCTTTTTTGATTCTTTATATTTCTAATTTGGAATTTTCTAATTCATTAAACATCGTACCATTATTTTTTTTCATTAATTATATTTGTTAATTTAAATCTTATTATATTAATTCATTCTCTTTTAATTTATTGATTAATTATTACACTTCATTTTATTTTTAATGCTAAAATATTATAATCAATTTATTTTACTTAATTTTTTGTTTAATTTATAGTTGAATTCAGCTATTCTATTGTTTAATCTCTTCCTTCTAATTCATCCATTAAAGCAATCAATTAGGTTTCTAATTTTTTAATTTTTTATTATGCTTCTTTTTTAACTAATTATTCTTATTCTAATGCTAATTTTTTATCTTGTTCTAAATTATATATAATTTATTAATGTTTTTTTTTAAATTCATTAAATTATTCTTCAATTTAAGAATTCTAATTATTTAGTACTTATTCATTGCTTGGTTTTCTTTATTAAATTTTAATTTGCATTTCTAAATTTCTAACTTTTGAAATTAAATTTTATTTGTCTTATTTTAACTCATTTATAATAGTTTTGGAATCAATTTATCTTGCACTATTTAATAATTCTTCATCTATTTATTATTTTCTATTGATTTTATTTACTTTCTTCATAATTTACAGCAATTTTTCTTCCTTCTACTCTAATTATTACAATGTTTATTGTTCTAATTCATTTAATTGTTTTAAAATAAAATTTTAATATTCATATAAAACTACATTGCTTTCTTAAGTATTATCATCTTCTTATTATTAATTAAATTCAACTTAATTATATAATCTTTAGATAATATATCTAGCATCAGATAATTATTATGATAAACTTTTAATTGTATTAGATAAACTAATATTCTCAATTTTAATTTATTCTTAAGCATTTTGTAAACTTGCAATTTAAGTTTAATAAAACATTCTCGTTTTATCATTTTTAATTTTTAAATCTGCTATTTCTTAAAATGATTTATCCTATGATAAATAATTATTCTATTCAAAATCATTTTTTGCCGTATTAATATTAGATGGACTTAAATATCTTAAATTTTAAGGGTTGATAAATTAAGGAGGTTTTTACAATTTATCAACATTCTTTCCAAAACTTAAATAAGTTAGATAGTTGTCTTAATTAGATGTTTAACTTTTGTTATGAAAATAGTTGTCTTAAGATTTTTTTGAATTATTTTACTTTTAGAGATAAGAAAGTTAATCAGTTTTATTTAAAGTCTAAGCGTTTCTCAAATATGATTTGCCATTCAAACTATTTCCTCTTGATCTCTCTTAAGGTAATGCAGGAGAATTTCTAAAAGACATGAAATTTTGTTTTGTTAAATTTTATAAATAAAATAAATTTATAATAGTTAAAAGTCAATATCTATAATATCCATGAGGATTCACATTATATGGTTAACTAAATTCATAATCTAAATAATTACTAAGTTTTTGAGACATATTATTATTGAGTAGTTGTTCTACTAAATGGTATAACCTTAGGCTCTGGTATTAAAGGTGGTGGGTTGAATGATGGTGGAAGCATATAAGCTAATATATGATGTTCAGATGATCTTAATTCTAATAAAAAGTCATCAGCATGAAGAAATGAATGTGATACAAAAGCACCTATCTAATACATTATTATAGAAAAACAACGGCCTTTTTTTATTTTTATTTATACATACCATATTTCTCTTCAAGATTATGTCTTATGTAATCAGTTTTATGAGCATAATGTTCTTAATGCAAAGATTTACTATAGAAATCCATAATATCAAATTTCATTTCATTACTTATTTAGTATCCTTGTTTAACACATTCAATTTTCACTTTTTAGGCCATAACACTGTTAAAAATTTAAAAATAAATTAAATTATGTTAAATAATTTCTTAAATAAATATAAGTTTGCATTTACTTATCCATGTCCTAGAAAATTAAGAGAAATTGTTAAAATGTCTTTATTTGAAAGAGAATCAAAGGATTAAGTCATTTCATTGTGGATGGAGTATCATAAAGATAAATAAAATAATGTTGCATATGTAGTTAGTAAAGATGAATACGAAATTCTCAAAAGAAATACAAAAGAGTCTTAATTATTTTTATTACCAATCAAAAGAAAAGGAGGTCATTTCTAATTAATTGGATAATCATAAACAAATAGTATTGTAAATATAATACTCATCTTTAGTTATTTACTTTTTTAGAAGAATATAAAAAATCTGGATCTTTTTCATCTCCTTATTTTATATTAACAATATTTGATGAATTATTAGCATAAAAACAAGTGGCATTAATTAGAGGAGATATAATGGATTATAAAATTGATAAAGATGAAGCTACATTTTTAACTAATTAGTTTCTTAAATTCTATATGTCACCAGATCTATATGAAAAATACATCTACACACTTAATCATAAATAAAATGAATTTAATTATGACGATTTTAAAAGTCATTTTTAAATATGATTATTTATCAAAAACAAATTCATTATGTATATTATTATAGATATATATTTATTTCTTCTCACCATTTAAATGTTTAAAATTCATCTTATTACTATTATGGAGAACTTTTAGCAAAATTATCAGCAAATCCTCCCCAATCACCTCCTCCAAATTCTTTATTAGCATCAAAATCAATAGCAACTTCATCAACTTATTTCAAACCTTAATCGAATACAAAATTTTAATCAAAATTTATCGATGGATTTTATTCTATAGAATTTCTAGTATCAAAATGATTACCAAATCCATCTTCAAATTTAATTTCAAAACCTTTATGTTCTGTTTCATCTTAATCCTCAAATTATTTAGATTTATCAAACTAAATATTTAATTATTCTTCTTCTGTTTATTAAATTTTAATATGTTCTTCATTATTTTTATCAATATTATTAATATCAAATTCTATAATATTATTATTATTAAATTCTATAATATTATTATTATTAAATTCTATAATATTATTATTATTAAATTCTAAATTAACATCTATTTTCACTTCTTTTTATTATTATTATTATTATTCAGGTTATTAAACTTTTGTATTTTCATTAAATCCAAAATCATCTACTTATTATTAATTTTTTATTTAAATTTATTCAAATTATTCTATCTATTATTTCTTATCATTAACTTCTATTGAAACTACCTAATTAACCAAATCTTTATTTTATTTATCATTATATAAAGAAAATACATCAAATTATTCCTTATTATTATCAACAAATTTTATTTATTCTTATTATTATTCTTATTACTTACTTTATGATAAATCAACAATTTCATTTTTTTTGACAAATTATTGTGAATCCAACTTTATTTAATATTATTATTAACTGGTTTAAATTGGTGTATATGTAGTTTATTATTGTGTTTCATGTGTTTCATGAGTTTCTATAGATTAATAAGGAGTTGAATTCTTTCTTTATGATTTCATATCTTTTGATAAAGAATTTAAAACCTCAAATATTGAACTCATTTATTCTCTTTATTATTTAAGCTCTTTAAATAATTCCTATTCTTATCTTTTTTTTCTATCTTACTCAATTTCATAATTAGATCTTAAATCTCCAATTATTTAATTTGCATAATCTGTTACTGTATTTATTGTATTTGTAGTTTATTTTGAGAATTCTTATTTTAATTATATATTCAATCCTAATTTTTAATTAATTTCTATGGCTTATTTACTTAAAGATTCAGTAAGTTTTTTTTTTTGTTGTTCAATTTATTTTAATTCTTCAGAAAATAGATAATTTTCATCTGAAATCTTTTTCAATAAAGTCTTATATTATTCATTTGTTGTTTATAATGATTCCAATTAACTTTAACTTGAAATTAAAATTTTTTCATGGGATTCTTTAAATTCATTTAATAAATCATTAGCTTCTTTATAATTTTATTCTAGTTATTATTGTTGAATTAACATTTATTCTTATAGTAATATTTACTTCTAAAAATCTACGTTTGATTTAGGTTTTTAAACAGTATTTAATGATTATTATGAATTAGTACTTTATATTGAGGCTGCTTATAATTAAGGAACTGTTTATTAAATAGTTTATTGTGGCTATTATTGAGTGTCAATATCATTCATTATTAAATCAAAAGATTTTTATTATTTTAAAGTTGGTTATTATGTAGATGTATTAGGTATTTTGAATGATTAAGATGTAGATAATTAAGATTATTGTGGTTATTAAACTGTTGGCTCAACAACTGGGTTTGGAATTTCCATATAATTAAAGGCACTATCTAAAAGTTGTTAATATAAAATTTACATTTATCAATAGGAGATTTAGATTTATCAAAATTAGCTTCAAAATCTAATAAATCATTAGACTTAGGTACAACAGTGGGTACTGTATTTACAGGCATACTAGAAATCTAAGGATTAGTATTTTAAGATGTCAATATTTATTAATTTAGATATTCTTACAAAGAGTTTGGTAATTTTTATGGTATTGGTACACCTTATGATGATAAAGATATAAGATGGGTGATAATAATATAACAATGAGTAGTCATTCTTGGTTTAGTTTATAGATTCGGATCAACTAAATTCATGATATTCTATAATTATAATTAAGTGAGTTGAGTTTTTTTGAATAAATTGATTGCCATTTAAGTTGACACCTAATAAATGAAAATAGAGATACTGTAGAGTTAGAATGATCCAATTATTAAATATAATTTTGATATAACCTCTCTTATTCTGGTCTAAGTTTATAGACTTCTTCTGTATCAGATTAGAATTATGGTAATGGACTTGGAATGCATCTTTAAATCGAATCGTTGGAAACCTCAATATTGCTTTGTGCATAACTGATCAGCTTTAAAGCAACATAGAATTCTTCTTTATTCAAAGTTTAATTATTAGGAGAACTAATTAACCAAATCTTCTTTAGAATTTCTATAGGTAATCCTGATCTTTTGAAAAATGTGACTGCTTAAGCCCCTCCAATTTATCCTGAGTTCTAATAATGTAAAGGTATTCAGATACTGCTGCATCAACCGCTTAATACAATGAGGCATAATATCCTCTTTCTTTATTGTCGAGTTTTACTCTTAAACTCATTTATACAAAATTTAATATAATTAATTAAGAAATCTCCCTAATTTATTGATTAGTATACAAGCTCAAAAAGAGCCTGAGGCCTAAGGTTTGATTCTCGGATGTGGAGCTTTTTTATATATATATTTATTGTTATTGAATATTTATAAAAATTAATTATTCATTTCATTTTACTGCTTTTATTTGTCATCTATACAAGCCTATCCAAATAAGCATCTAAGAATTTTAAATCTTTTTTTGTATAAGCTTTATTTAACCTTAATTATTGTTTAAAACTAACTTGAGATATCCAAATTTAAATGAATTTTTTGTAAAATTATGAAAATAGAGATAATTCATTACAAAGAATTCTTTTTATATATAAACATTTCTAATAAAGATCTTAAAAATAGAATATATTGAATAAATTAAAACAATAACAATATTTCATTAGGATTTAGCTGCATCAACTTTATTTCTCCAAGCTTGAACATTACACATGTGCCATAATGAATCATTCATTTCTGCTCCAGAAAAGTTTTAATACATTTTATATGTATCCAATGGAAGAATTTCAGGTTCAAAAAAGAATGCGAATGAAATCAAAGTTGACATTAAAGCAAATACTAAAACAGGAATGATTTTTCTATGTTTGAATCTTCCTCTAAATAAAATTGTATAAAAATAGTACTTTTCAACTTAAGATTAATAGATGCAATCAACTGCTCTTCCAAATAAATACACTCTCACTAAATATTTAACATTTTCTTCTTGAGTCATAAAACTCAAACCTCCAGCAATGAATCCAGCCACCAGAGCATTGATTCCATCTTCTTTATTTCTTAAAGTTCTTAATGAACATTAAATTCCTTTGAGTAAGAATGTTTATAAGCCCATAAATAATCCCAATTAGAAATTTGTTCTTCATAGTAATATTATAATACTTATTTAGTAACACTTTGAAAGCATTCAATAATTTTTTATCAGATTTCATAATTTTCTTCAAACTTAATAATAACATCAATCCGTTCAAACAAAGTTTTGCAACAAATGCCTTGATAAATGCTTCAGTAGCACCTTAAAAGGTATTTCTGATGCAGGAATGCTTGTGTTAACAATGGTCAGTTTTAAAGATCAATATTTTTGATACTAACTCTAAAACCTTTTTATTATTCATTAATTTAATTTATTGAACATAATGGGAAGTAACTATAAGAATCTTATAATAGATTTTTGTTAAGGAGATAAATAATATGAATTGAATTGTTAAGATAATACACATGTATATGAAGCTACTATTAATTCATCTACTATTACTATTATTAATGGAAACATTTTATAGAATAACCTTAGAGGAATATGTAATTTTTGATTTTTAAAATAGTAAATGCATAAATTGATCCTAATACTTTCACATTAATGCAATTGCCAGAAATGCAACGTGAATTTCGTAATCTATTTAAACTACTTAGTAAAACCAAAAATACCAATCATATAGAGATTACCACCAGGTTCTTGTTCATTTGAATTCATTATTAATTTGAAAATTAATTATTAAGACACTAAAAAGGAGATTATTGAAGAATATGAATAATGGTAAAATACAGTTTATTCAAATTAGTTTTGACCTCATGTTTGAACATGAACTAGAAGATGTTGGATATAGAGAAGGAAAAGATAAATTCAAAGATAAATCTGAATAATTACATAATTCAGAATGTTTAATAGAAGCAATATTAAATCGAATATAATTAGGTAAAATGATAAGAAAATTTCAAATTTTTAGTATTGATATGTAGATTTGTTAATAATACAAAATTGAATTAAAAAAACAATATCATAAATATTTGTCCAAAAAAAAGAATTTTTAAAGATGCTTAACTTAAGAATAATTAAACGAATCTTATACTGATAGAAGATATGCTGCTATTTCTTATGATCAATTAGATATAATTAATAAGAAATAGTAACTCAAAAAAAGATGTTCTCTTGATACTTAATAAAAAGATTTATGAATTTAATTATTTTTTTTATGATAATTATATATTCATACGAGAATAATTAAATATTCATTTATTACTTTTTAATCTTGATGTTTTGGCTTTGTTTTAATATATCAATTGATTTACAGCTAAGTGATCAAATGGATCAATATAGGATTTTACTTAAAAATTTTATTGCTAAATTCTTTTCTTCAATTCTTCAATCTTTTATGAATGCTCAATTTAAAATTATTTGGCTGAAAATCCTCTCTTTAAACCTAAATTAGCAGAATTATTAGAATTAAAAACCTTATCTATCCTTTCTGTCATTATTGTATCTTATTATGCTTCAATTAATGATTAGGGTCTATTTGTTTATTTTTCAAATTTTGGTTTTTTTGTTTTTAATGTTTCACCTATAAAATAGAAATTTTCAAACATAGGTTCAAATTGTGTTTCTTAATCACTTTATAATGATTTTTACAATTCTATATTAAATTATTATTCTCCTTGTTTGAATTCTTTTGGATCAAAATTAAATTTTATTAAATTAGGTAAAAAAGGAGGTTTAACTTTCCTTTTCAAAATATCTATTAAATTTGCATCATCAAAAAATTAATGACCTAATATATCTTATATCCCTTCTTTATTACCCATTCTTTAATTAGGATCTTTATGTAATAATTTTCTTAATAAATCTTTTGCTTCAGGACTACAAACCTTTACAGGAAATTGTAAATCATCATTCAAAATACTTTAAAATATTTCATCTGTATTTTTTGAATAAAATGGAGGTAGTCCTGTTAATAATTCATAAAGCAAAGCGCCTAAACAATAATAATCAACTGCAAATGTATGTCCTTATTATTATAACATTTCTGGTGCCATATATTCTGGTGAACCACAAAAAGAATATGCTTCATCAAATTAACCCATATTAGGTTTAGCTAATCCAAAATCAGCCACTTTTAAATGTCCATATTCATCAATTAAAATGTTTTCTGGTTTTATATCTCTATACAATACATTTTAACTATGCAAAAATGCTATTGCAATACAAACTTCAACAAAATAGATTTTTGCTTAATCTTAATTCATCCTCTATACTTTTCGTAATTAATTAAATAATTCACCTCCTGGACAATATTCCATACCAAAACATACCCAATGTTTTGTTTCAAATGCACATTCTAATTAACATATAAATTATTTTGGCATCTATTAATCGCTTAAATTCAATTAGACCATAACATCTCTTTCATTTTATACTATCTGCTATTTTTAATGCTCTATTATAAATTATTTTGATATCAATTTTAATGCTATAAATCTTCCATTTCTTTTAGATCTTACTAAAAACACTCTTGAGAATCCTCCTATTCCTACACATAATAAAAGGTGGAAACTTTTTAATGATAGTTTCTAAGAATATTCTGGATAGAGTGGTTATAATTTTATTGTTTACTTTTCTAATATCATTAAATCTTTATTTTTTAAACTTAGGTAATATTCTATTGCTACATTATTGTCTACTGATGAAAATCCAATTATATTCTCATCTTTTATTTATAATTAAATATTTACTATTTTGACAAGCTTCAATTAAGTATTAAATTAATTGATCTGTTGTCTTTTCTTAACAGTCATATTTTATTTCTAAAACTTTCTCTTAATCATAAAGATGAATATTAATGTAATGTTACAAATTTCCTTATGATTATTCTTTTTGTCTAAAGGATTCCTTTAAAAAATCATGATTATTTTGATTTTTTAATCTATCTGTACTTTTAGCTTTATTTAAAGTTAGATGATATTTTTGAAGTAATTTTTTAAAATTAAATTCATTTGGATTGCTTATACTTCCATTTTTTTATTAATTTGATTATTCTTTTATTTTATTAATCAAATTTTAGTTGTTTTATATTTTCTAAGCAGGCTCTGTTGTTATTTTATGTGATTTTGATAATAATTATTCAGAAGACTTTGTTTTTGATTATTTTTTAAGACTTTTTTTGTCTTCTGATATTCCTTTCTTTAAGTCCTATACAGAATTTAGTTGATAACAAATTTATTGTTTAATTAAGTTAATATTTTTTTATTATGCACTTCCATTCGAATAATAGCCTGAAACGAAATTATTATTTTTTGCTTAACTGAACCTTTAAACATTAGGAGATTATTGTTTTCTCTTGGTCTCTAATTCAGATTATCGATGCTTAAGTTCTCTTTAGGTTTAACAATTAAAATTTAATTGCATCTAATTTTTAATTTATACATTAATCTATGGAACTAAGTTCTAAAAGTTCTAATATATAAGATAATTTGATATTACCTTCAAAGATGAATGGGATTGATTTCCATTTGTTTATTTTTTGACCATGCTACTATATGGTGAAGGACTTAATAAATGATTATTTGTAATTGACATATTTATATTATAATTTAAATATTTTGATATAAAAAATGATGCGTCCAGGCATGGGGGTTGGAGTATTTATAAGGAATGGAGATTCTGTATTGATGAGCTACCGTAAAGTAAATTGGAATTGATAAATATTAGGATAATGGGTATCTTGCTTTACCTGGAGGTCATCTTGAATTATACGAAGAATTTGAAGACTGTGCAATTAGAGAAGTAAAAGAGGAGACTAATTTGGATATTGAGAATCCTCAAATATTTTAGATGGTGAATGTGGTCAAAAAGGAAATACATCATCATTTTGTAGTAGTGTTTTTAGTAGCAGAATTTAATTAGAAGAGTGAGTTAGTGAATGTAGAACCAAATAAACATGATGATTGGAAATGGATCAATGCTTAAGTCTTTTAATAACATTATAATGAGAAAAAATTATTTTTTGGGTTAATGAAATTGATTGATAGATTTGGAAATGCGGAGAAATTGTTTAATCTAATTTTTAATAAATGATAATATTTTATATCATAATCTTCAACCCATTTTATAAAGTAGAACAGCCATTTACCCTTCATAAAAGAACATATATCTTTTGCTTTCATATGATGCATAAGAATTGAAATGTTTCCCTATATATTAATGATTTGTATACCGACAACACAATGCCAATTAGGTCCATATTTTTCATCAAAGAATTTCTTAATATAATTTGAAATCTATGATTCTACTTTAAAATGTTCTACCGCATATCTTGCCTATTAAATGTAATACAATTTATATTTAAACTTGAGTTCTTGCATCATTTATCATATCAGATTATTCAGGCATATCAATAATCTAATCCAAATTCTCGTCAGCCATCTGAAACTGATATTAAATTATAATAATATTAAATATTTAATATATATATATATTCATAAAAATAATAATTAAACTTTCTCTGAAAATATGTCATTTTTTATTTTTAATGGTTTCTCATACAAAGCATCAAATTGCTCCATTATATTTATTTTCTATTCAATATAATTTAAATATACTTGATCTTTTTTATAAACTATTTCATAACAGCAACAATCTATTAAATGAATTTACAATTCTATATACTATTCAATCACTTTTTGATCTTTTTCCTTTTCTTTCTTTTCAGATAACGTTCTAATAATGAAATCATTCAAAACTTCTTTGAAATATCTATTAAATTAATCAGAGCATTCAATAGTCAACTCCTTTTGCCAATTTTTATCTTACATTCCATTCTTAAGTGCTCTAATATTTTTTAATGGTATACTTTGCACTTAAAGCATATTATAATAGACTTTCATAACACTATTAATCATCTAACATTTGCGATATAAATTTTAAGAAATGAGGATGCTAGTAAACTTTATCTAAAAGTTCTGCAATTCCAAATATATTTTATTTTTCTAATAAAGCCTTAGTTAAAGCATGATTTAATTTATAAATCTTTTTAACAAGTAAAAGAAATGGAAATGCAGAATAATCTTCAGGAATTAGTTTATTTATTTCATTCAATGTTCTTGATAAGTAAACAATTTAATCTCTTAAACTCATATATTTTTCAATTAATTCTTCAACTTATTTATCATTTTCTATTTATTTTTCAGTTTCAGAAATTTCAAATTTAAATTATTCATTTTAGAGATCAGGTATAAATTCTGTTTCAACTATTTTAATTTGCTTATCTTATTTTGGGAATTGTTATTCTTTAAATTAATCTAGTTTTTTAATGAAATCATTAGGATTTTCTAATGTTTCTTGTTGACCTTTATTTTAATAGAATTTCCCAATTTTTTCTACATTTATTTGTTCAGCTTATAATAAATTAAGTGATAACTATTGATATCCTAAATTATAACAGATACTTACTCATTTCTTTCTATTTCATCAGAGGATGTGAATACAATTCAGACCATTTTAATCTTTCTCCTGGATCCTTTAATAGCATTTTATACAATAGCCATTCTAATTATGTTGATATAGAAACACCATTTCTTCTAAAATCAGGTTTATCTAACAATGATATGTAAGACTACTTTTTCTTATGTCTTCCAAGAAGGCTTTTTCATTTAAATTAGTAAATGGGAATGTACCAAAAATTAATTAATAAAACATACTGCCAATAGAAAACATATCAGCAGCCATTCCATAAGGTTTTTATTCAACTATTTCAGGTGCCATATTACCTAAAGAGCCTAGAAATAAACACTCATGTTAATTTTAATCCTTCAATTATTTACAGAATCCTAAATCTGCAATTTTTAAAGTAGAATTATGAATTAAAATATTGGGTAATTTTAAATCTCTATGTAAGATATTTTTCTCATGTAAAGCTTACATTCCAGCTAAAACCTGCTTCATGTATGCTATTACTTCATTTTCTGGTATCTTTTTTCCTCTTCGGATCCATAATTATTCAAAATCACCAGCTTTATATTAAGTATATAAATTTACAATTACAAAATTCCAAAACTATATAGCATTGATTTTCAGATTAAAAGAATTCTTTGAACTTAATTACATGCTCGCTATTTATTTATCTTAAGACTTCAATTTCACTATTTAATAATTATCCTACAATTCCTCTATGCTCATTTAATTTAGATTTTGGTACACACTTTATTGCAACTAAATCTTTTGTATTGTCTACTTTAGCAGAAAAGACCTTATTTTGATAATTTTTAATTTTTTACTTATCCAAATGCTCCTTTTCCTAATTCTTTCAAAAATGTATAATTTAAAACTCTCTTACCAGGAAAATTCTAAATTTTAGGTGATTATTATGGCTAGTTCATATTAGATATATTTATATTAATTATATTTTATTTTTATATTAAATCTTGATTTTTTTTCAATCATCATCTCCTCCTTCATCACCTCCTTCTTCTAAATCACCATAAGTCTTTTATTCAAATTTAGGATCATGATAATCTTACCAATCGAATCTTGGTTTTGTGTATAAGCAACTAAATAACCAACATCCTGTCAAAAACAATCCACATCTTGTAAACATAGCTAAATTTATTTCATTATCTTACTTCTAGTCCAATAATCATTGAAATCTCGGTGAGATTTACTCAATAATTATCCCCATTTATTTGGATTGTTTTCTACAATACCTTCTCTTAACATCCAAGATGCTGTTTCATAGCTTAAAGCAATATTTTTCAGTTTGTATTAAAATTCTCCTGGTTTCTCAAATAATCCTTCTTTGAATGCAGCAGGCATTGTTGATCTTTAACCTGCTTTTTAAAATACTTTCCACAAAGCCATTATTTATTTTAAATAATAATAATTATTAATATTCATCAATTTCAAAGTTCATTATAGATATTTACTGCCATCATTCCTATTCCCTCAGAATTGCTTCCACTAATCTCATATAAGACACTCTTCACATCCTGTAAATCTTCATGCTTGATCTCATCAAAATAATCACAATCCTTAATTTATTTATATAAATTTATTCCCAAAACATTTAGTAATTCTGCATCTTTCATTTAACTCATAAATTCAATAATTTTATTCATTATTCTATTGTTCAATTTCTTTATTTATGGACCCACCATCATCATAAATCTATAATAATATTTATTAAAATACTGTATCTTTTATAAATCGTCACAATTCTCAAATAAGATTTCATATCCTTCATTTATATTTTATTTTGCTTTATTTAATGCCTAATCAAAATAATATCTATTTTATTTATATCTTACTTTTTTCTCATTTTACTAAACAACCTTTTTATTTATCAAACTTTCTTTATATTCTTCATCTCTTATTGTATTTTTTTTTTTATCTTTAAAATCTATAATCTAATTATCTATTTTTTCTAT
This sequence comes from Paramecium sexaurelia, assembly GCA_000733375.1. Taxonomy (NCBI): domain Eukaryota; phylum Ciliophora; class Oligohymenophorea; order Peniculida; family Parameciidae; genus Paramecium; species Paramecium sexaurelia. The sequence continues at coordinate 184,276 of JPFM01000060.1, forward strand.
TACTTTATTATCTCTAATTTCTATACCTTTATTTTCTATTGATTTTTATGAGAATGTTCCCTCATTCTATTTAGTTTCCAATTAAGATATTTCTTTATTCTCTCTTAAATTTTATTATAATAATATTTCATTATTATCTTTTTATTATTACACTCCTTAAAATCCTCTATTATCTTTATTTTCTAAAATGCCTTAATTATGTATTTTATCATTTTATTCTAAATCTTCTCTTGTAATATCAAGTTATTTGATATCTTCATTTGTAACATCTACTTCAAGATTCTCTTCTTTAATACCTTAACCTGATTTTACTTTTATTTCATTTTATTTTCTTTCATAAATGTTTTAATTTATAATTTCCTCATCTTAATTAAAATTCTCCTAATTTTTCTCATCTAATAATTCCTATTGATAATTTATATTATTATTTTTTGAAATAAATTCTTTTTGAAATTCTTATAGAGAGGCTTCAAAATTTGATATTTGCTTGATCTAAAATGGTTTTTCATCAATATTTTATTCATTTTCTACTTCTTCAAATTCTACTTCATCTTCATCTTATTTTTACAAATTTCCACTTCTTACTTTTTAAACTTATTGTTGAAACTTCTAATACTAAAATTCTTAATCTTAAACTTATTAGTTTTCTAATTCTATTTAATCCTTTTAAGATTTGTTTTCTTCACCCTAACCTGTCTTTTAATTTTCTTAATTATTTTACTAATTCTCATCTTCTTTTAATTATTTATTTATTATTTATTAGTTACTGTTATTGTCTCTGTTTTAATCTACCTCTTCAAGATGCTCACAATTTCCATTTTAATTTTATTTAATCTCTTAATGTACTGACTTTTTTATTGTTTAAACATTATCAATATATTAAATACTGGGCATTTTATTTAACTATTGACTATGCTCTGGTTATTTTTAAGAGCTTTTCATTAAACTATCTTACAACTCATCATTTTATTCAATAATTTGATCTTATTAAATTTGCTATTATTATTATGGAATTCCTTAAAATGGATTTTATTCTAAAGAATCTTCAAAAATATCTTCGTCCTTTTTCTTTTATTACTATTATATAAATACTTTTTTTTATTTTAATAATTACAACGCTTAGTTTCTTCTAATTTCTTCTGTGTCTTCTTCTAACATTTAAAATTTAGGTGAATTGGATCTAATCTTATTTATCTTCTCTCTAATTTTAGGTTTAGCAACTTAATTAGCTATTTTTTTAGGTAAACTTGGAGATCTTGAATTCTTTCTCACAAATGAACTTGCTCTTACTAAGCTTTAAAATCCTCTTTTTTAATATTCTGTGTAAGGTGTCTAACAAAATCCAATTTTATTATAAAACTAATCTAATTAAGCTTCTATTAATTTTATTTCTTATTCTTTCCAAGATGCAATTGCTTTTTTGGCTGCAACCTAAACGTCCACTCTTCTATCATTAGCTAACTTTTCTAATTCCTTTATAACTTCATTTGACATCATTCTTGTCTTTGAACCCATTTACTCAAGTATTTTACAAGCTTAACAAACTATGAGATAGTATTTTGAATTCTTATTAATTGGCACTTATAAATACTTAAGAGTTCTTTATATAACTATTTCATGATTCAAATTAAAATTTAAACATAGAAGAAATTCTATACACTTTAACAATTCTAAACTATCAATCATCAATTTCTATATTATCTTAGAAATTTACTTTGAAAATATCAAATATTAATTATCCTAAAATATTAAAATCTTCAATCTTGTTCTATTATTTTAAATAATAACACAATAAAGATAAAATTGTTGCTATTTATGTTTGTCTGGCTTTGTCGTATATAAATTCATTCAACTCTTAATATGTGTTTGACAAACTAATATGAGATTGTAACTACATCAATACATAGCTTATAGCTTGAATAGTAGTATCTGAATTACTCTATATATAATCAACTTTTACATTCAAGTGCTTTTTAATTATTTGGAAAATTTTTTCAATTAAGTAAGAATTTAAGTTTTCTTCATTCTGTTTTATTATTTCTCCTAAAGTCATTAATTCCATGTCTATTGCCAATGTGTTTTAACTGTTTGTTTTTGGATTAATGTTTTTTTTTGAACTACTATACAAACACTCAATCATTGTTTGAATAGACTGTAAGTCTTTATTTTTTACAATCAAATTATAACATATTGCAACACCAGAATCTCTAGTTAAATTTTCACCAAATTTTTCTATCCCATTAACAAATTGGACTCCTAATTCCTTATTTTAAGGTAAGGCTTAATAATTTTAATGAACTTATTAAACAACTTTGTCTTATTTTACTTGCTTATGCTGCAAATGATGCGAAGATAAAAAGTGTTCTTTTAATTCTTATAATTATTGCTATCTTCTATCATGCAAAGCTGTCTTAGGTCTCGGCTAAGTTCTTCTAGAATTCCATTCTTTATCAATATTATCAATTAATTCAGGGTTATTTAATCCAACTAGTAACAATTCTTTTGCTAAGTCTTAACTCTATTCATTTTCTTCATTCATATCTAATTTTATAAAAATTAATATAAATTATGAAAAAAAATTATAAATATTCATCAGATTAAAGAATTTTATTCATATTCATAATTATTAAGGAAAATACATAACTAAATGTTTTTTATTTGGATTAATATCTAGTACTTCTAGATTTTTAAATGAAATAGCATTAAAATGAATGCTTTATATTAAGAACTATAAATTATGAAATCAAATAATTTTATTAATTAAGAATAAAAAACATTTTAATAGAATATAAGTAAATTTTAATAATTTAATCAAATAATTATAATTTATAATTCAGCAATAAATAAGAGAATATTAAGAATTGTATTAAAGAAAATTAATAACCAAATTATGTCATATATACAAGAATCTGCATAATAATTTTGATTAAAACTTTAGATCTAAATAAATTTTTACTTTATATTCTAGAAAGTTAATTTTTATAGCCCTAAGTATATACTGTTTTACTAAAGAGAAATGTTAGGAAACATAAATAGAACTTAATATATTATATAATTTAATTTTTAAATCTTACAATTCAGATATGAATCTTATATATCATGTATTTTTGTGCGATTTATTCCCAGACAACCAAATATTCATAATTATTTGTTACTGCTCCAAAAATTTAATGTGATCTTAAGCTATTTAAAGATAATGGTTCTAAACTTCCATCCTTGTATTGTTTTATAAGATAAATATTAGACTTATGTTTAACAATAAGAGCCTATTATCCATTTCTTTTACCATAAAAAATAGGAAAATTAAGTTCATCATGGTTTTAATTAGACATCAAAAGCTATTACTTCGCAATCTTTTAAACAGTTGTCTAATCAAGGTGTACATCAACTAAACAATTTTCACTCTCTTTGCTTCCAGACACCCATAAAAATCTATTATCACTTATAAATTTAATTCTAATCCCAAATTCGTAATAATACTAATTAACATTCCTTTGAAATTCCCAATTTTATATTCCTTTTTTCCAAACTATAATTTGTTTGTCAAGACTACAAGAAACCAAAATTGTTTCTGATTCATTCAGACTTAATCCAAAAACACGATTTTCATGTTAAATTAATGTTTCTTACATTTCTAATTCACGATTTCTCAAATTAACATTCCAAACGATAATTTATTTTTCCATATCCCCAGTAAATAGCAAATTTTCTTTTTAATTCATAATGATACAACTAATTCCTTTAGTGTGATATTTATAAGGTACCGAAGATTCTAATTTATTCTGATTTTAATAATTCCAACACTTTAAACTCCCATCATAAGAACCAGAAATGAAATTATTGTCAAATTTACTGAATAATAAATTAGTAACAGCACTAGAATGAGCCTTTATGTTATGAATTTGAGATAATTTTCCTGCTTAAAACTACCACAATCTAACATGGTCTTCACATCCTGATATCATTAAATCACTTGTTTTATTGAAAGATATAGAATAACAGTATTCTTTTTAAGTTTATGAATCATTAATCAAGTTAAAACCAATTTTATTTTAATTATCATCAAAACAATTTAATTTTTCAATTGCTTCTAAGATTTCATCGTATCCTTAAAAATTTCTAAAATTTTCTAATATCAAATTGATTTTCATTTTAAAATTATGAGTACTTTCTCTCAAATCGTTTTAGAGTTTGATTTCGTTCTTATATGTATAATTTTGATTAATAGAATAAATAATTTCTTCTCGAAAATAAATCTCTAATAGATGGTTTAATTGGTCTTTTAAATTTTATTTGAGTTTTTCCACCTGATTTTTTATATTACTAAACACTTTATTAATAGATTCTTCTAAATTCTTATGTAAATCCATATGGATTTCTCGCCAACTCTAAGACATTGATTTGCTATTATTCTAACTATACAAATTGATTTACTAGAGAATTTACCAAAAGTTGATTATTTGTATATTAGGCTAGTTAGAATTAATCTAGCATTTTTTACACGCAAATTAAACTATACTTTCTGAGTTAGATTGATCTATTATTACATTAATCACTTAATCCTAATGATTCTTACACTTCATTTCTTTTAAGCTATCAAAAGAATTGTTCATGAGTATAATAATAAAAAATATTAATTAATAAAATAAATATCCATTTTAAGAGGTATTTGAATCAAAGATTCAATTAAAATTATAAAGCTTTTTGAAGATATAATATTATCATTAGAACTGATATGCTACTTAATAATAAATTATAGGATTTAACACTCTTCTAATTTTAAATTGTTTATGATAATTTTTTCAACCCATAAATTTTATTAACAAGAAAACTTTGGGAAAAAATACATAAGCAGAGCGAAAGCTAAAGTATTAATTTTATCTCAAATATCTCTTGATATTAATAAATATATAATCTATGGTTATATGATTAGTCACTTATGTTAGAAAAATAGGAAATTTAATACAGTTAGGAGAAGATGAAATGAAGCTATTAGCAAGCAAAATCTCTAGAAAACTTCCTGAAAATACTTCAAAAGAATAAATTAACATATTAAAATTTAATTAGATCAAAATAATATAAAAATCATGATTAGAATGAATTGATTATTTTACATCAAATTCTTAATTTTGATTACCGCCCATAGTATAAAAAGAAATATGCTTTTTTTCAGTAATAAAAATAAATTTTGTATTACTAATTTTTATTTTACATTAACTCAATAAAATAATTGTATTTTATTGAGTTCGCTATATGACTTGCAAAAAAATAAATTTAAGATAAATTTTAAGAAGAAAAGATAATTTTAAGGTGCACAATCGCTATCAGTAGGTTTCCCTTCTAAAAGTTTGATTTTAATCTAGGATGAGCTGTAATCTATTCAAATGAACAGTGGATAAAATATAGAAGAATAATAGGCAAAATGGAAGAACAATAAACCTTAATTCAATGATAACATTTAACAACTAAGGATAAATAGCTAAAAACTGAGATACACTCCATTAGCATATAATATTTAATTTTTGACTTATATTTTAATATATTTATTACTCATATTTTATTCAAAATATCCTTGATTTCTCTAAATTAATTTCAGCCAACATGTGATTAATTAGTCATTAAATTTTTCCTACAGAAAACTTTTTAAAAAAATTGTGAATTTGAAGGCGCGTTATCTACTCATTTAATAGTTACTCTTTATATATATATGTTTTTAATTATTGCCAAACTCCTTCTATAGGATTTAATTCTGGACTATAAAGTGGGATTGGAGAAATATATGATTTATTTTATCTAAAAATTTTGTTTTTATCATCTTGCTTTAATGAATAGGGCAAATATCCATAATTAGTAATTATGATTTATAATCATAAAAAGATTTTGCAGCTTTTAACATTTGCAATAGAAATTACGCAAAAACAAATTGGTTTACTATTCCAACACGTATTTAAAAACATCCAAAACCATTTTGTCCTACACAACCTATAACATGTATTGATTACTTATTTTACACCAATCTTCGATACTTGTACTATTTTTATAATTACCAACACTTTGGGTGAAAGGAATGATGGGTAAATGTAGTTTCATATAGAAACATCAATAAGAAATCTTATTTCATATGGGATAATATTAATAAGCAATAATTAACTATCTTATTTTCTCATTTTGCTTAATAAAATCCATTCCTTCGAATTTTGGCTTAACGAAAATGGCCCTACTTAATTTTAATTGTTTTTGGAATGCTTATTGCGAAACAAAACCATCTTCTAATTCAAATTGAAGTCTAAATTTTTCATAAATTCGTTTTGAATTCCATAATTCATAAACATTTGAATCATTTATAAATGATTTTAGCGAAATATGAATTTATGTAAAATAAAATTAAGTCTAAAACTAAATAGCGGAGGTTATTTAATATTTTATAATATATCTAACTTTATGTCAGCCCCCGTAATTGAGGAGATATATTTCTTAGTATATCCATTTTTGATCAATTTTCTAATTAACACAACGTTTTTTTTCATCATCCATTTTAGATTTAAAGTTATTGTTTTTTTTTGTTGATTTATTCATCTTTTTTCTAAAATATTTCTATTTAATCTCCTCTAAATAAGTGCAAGCTTCTTTTAATTGTAATTAAATTCCAAAAACTTTCTTTGTTGATGTTTCAGCAAAATTTTGAATTATTTGAAGAAGATTAAAGTTAGTGAATATGTTTTAATATATAATTCGAAATAATCTTATAAGTAATTCTTATAAATACGATCAAAAATAGAGGGTATGTTCTTAGTAAAGAAAAGAAAGGAATTGAATAAAAAGTTTTGTTTGCTGAAATATTTTTTTATGCCAAGTTTTGGATAATCTATTACACATAAAAATCAAATATAATTCTTTAATTCTAAATGTAAATTAGAAAAAAATAGCGTAAATGAATATAATAAAATGGATGGCTATTTGAAATGATTAATTCATCAAATAATTAATAATTTTAATAAAACAAAATCGACATTTTTAACTTCTAATTGCGACAAACGTTAAATTTTGTTCTAAGTCTAGAGATACAAAGGGTCTATTGAAAAATATTATAAAATAACTGCTGATATTAAATAATTGAATACAAATATCTAAATTAATGAAAAATGATAAGAAATCAAAATATAAATATGTAAAATAAACAAATTAATAGAGTTTAGCATAAAAAGTGATATTAAAAGTATAATACTCCAAATATAATTGATAAAATATATTTCTAATCTAGCAAAGAATTTGTAAAATATAATATCTTTTACCAGTTTGCTATCCAATGCTTCTAACCTTTCTTGTATATGAATAAGTTTCTGAAGCAATAGAAAAGCATATAAGATTTAATAAATAAAATATGAAAAATAATTGTGGAAATTTCAAATTTACGTTGGAGAAAAATATTCAGTTATGTATTCTAAGGCAAAATGCTTTAATAAGCCAATTTTAATTAAGCTAATGAATAAAATTAAAATTAAAATTTTAAATTATGATCAATTTTACTTCTTAACAACAAGAAGCTATAACTAAAATTATAGAGCTTAATCAAAGAGCACAATAAATTACGGATTAGGAAATTAAAATTATTTTAATGGATTTAACTCATTGGTGTGTATAATTATTTGGCCTATAATAAATTCAACACACTTAATTGTATCCTTAACTTACTTAATTAGAAGAGAAAATGAATAAATAATTTCAAGAATCACAAATAAATATTCATGCTCTTAATTAAAAAATTGTAGATATATAATTATTTACATAATATAATTTAAAAGAAGGTGAATACCGTAA
>JPFM01000060.1:204031-244592 GCA_000733375.1 Paramecium sexaurelia
ATAATTTTAAGAATATAATATCAATATTATATATTTTTATTAATAACTTTATCATTAAATATATAAGATATAAAAAAATCCCCGTATATTCAAATCAAACAAATTTAATTCTAATGTCAAATCTAATAAAATTCATAATTATAGTGTTTTCAATTATTGAAATTGTATTCTTCCCACAAAAATTAATATAATTTTTAAATCTTTATTCTTTCTAGATTAAATCATACGTTTTATTATAGGAATCAATTATCAATTTGAATCACCTTTTATAGTTTGAATTAAAAATTTTATTAATCTTTGACTTTTTTATTAATTTGGTATCTGTCCTTCTAAAATGAATAATTATTCTTATTCCAATTAGAATAAAGAATGCTTAGCAAAAGCAAATTCAAATGTATTATCTTAAATTAACTTTTGCATTTAAGTCCAAATAATGCAGTGACTTGAATTTTAAATCCAACTATTAGTATAAAACAATATAATAAATTATTATCCTAATAATACAAAATTTAACATTTCTGAGTTAAGAACTGTTCCTATAATTATTCCCAATTAAGCATAAACCATGATTCTAAGAATTTTCAACATAAATTAAATTTTAATTGTTTTTCTAATAAATGTATTTAATACCTATCTATTAAAAATTTTCGCAATTAAAATTAATATAGAACAAATAAAGAAATCGTTACATCTTAATTAATTTTTTCTTTTACAATGTTGCTCTTATTAATTCTTTCAAACCATATTTTACATAAATACCTAATAAATGTTTATCACTCTATTAAATAGACATTATAGATATAATAAATTTCAAAATTATTTAAATTATTCTTAGATCTTTAAACTTAGTATTTTTATTTCAAATTTAGATAGATTCTTATTTCATTAAATTTTTTTTTCATATTATTTATTTTTTTTCATTACATTGAACCAAAAGGTTAAATTAGTAATTAATATTTTCTTGAAATTCCTAACATAAAATTATTTCTTTTGGATATGGATATTGGGCAAATTTAAAATCAATCAAAAGAGAAGGAGAGATAGATTAATAGATGTATTGGATTTTATTCAATAAATAGAAAAAGAATAATATATTATGAATTCAAAAATTCATGAACCAATAATAAGATCAGCTGATCAGTGTCGATCAGTGCCCTACTTATACAAAAATTTTTGGATTGTTATTTTTAATTTTTGGAAAAAGTCAGCTCTGATTTTGTATTTTAATTTAATATAAGTATTAATTAGTGGAAACCCTTTCTCTAACTATAATGTATTTATTTATAAATTAATTTCAAAATAAGAAAATGTTATTTTAATTATGTATGAATTCAAAAGGAAATGAGAAATTTATTTTATAATTTCATTAATTTTTAAGAATTTCTAATATTTTCAATTATGAAATTTATAGTGTTTCTCTTAATCTTTAAAGAATGAATTTTAATGTAAATGGAGAATTTTCACCATATTAACTACATATTAATTCTGACTGGCAATTTTTTTAGATTATCAAAATTTTAACTTCTCAATTTTTTTCCTTATCTATCTATATTAAAAATGATTAATAATTCAGCTAAATCAAATTTGATAATATAAGCTTTTTAAGTATATAACATTTGAGAAATAAAATGTATTTCTAATGGGTTTTATTTCATTAAAATTAATTATAATAATAATGAATATTATTTAATTAAAAATAGAACTCAAGTATAAAAGGAAATATTATAAAAATTTTTCACACATTTAACCTAGTTTTAATTAAAGAGTGAAAAAATATTTTGAAATAGACAGAAGGATGAATTTTATAATTTATGAAAATCTGCTATTCTACTAAATCTAGTTAACTTAAATGTACTTTGAAATTGTCTAAGTTTGATTCCTAATATTAACTAATTGTTATTAATTCTCTTATTATTAAGATATTAATTGTTAAGTTCCTAAAATTGTAATTCAAGAATTTTTAATTAAATAATATTGCTTATTTTTGAATGAGAATGAAATTATTTAATAGAATATGAACTATTATTTAATAGAATTCGAATTATTGTTCAATAGAATTTGATTATTAACATTAGAAAGATAATTATTTAAAATGTAGTAGGATTTAAATTAGGAAGAAGCACTTAATTGTGTAGAATAGTTTTAGCGTCTACTTATTTAATTACATACATCCATATCAAAGTCAGAACATTAAAGTAATTAATTCGAAATTGATGATTATACTGAGAAAATATAAGATTATAATGAAAATTCTGAGCAGATAAATTTGATTGGCAAAAAGATAGAATTGATTTCATTTCTAGAATAATTGAAGCGTTTAACAAATGAACTGAAAGGCAAGTTTCCTTAAGCTTAAAAATAAAGTTCTCGTGTTACATCCTAACAAGAAAGTCATGTTTCCAGACCGGATTACATAAGTATTCCTTCTAAAATTAGTAATTTATCTCAACAATATCAATAAAATAAAAATATTAAAACTATTGCTTTTGATTTTGAATAATACTTTATTGATTAGATGAAACAAGTAAATCCTGATTTAATAGCTGAATAGAAGATAAACGAAGGCGAAGATTATTTTTTTAATTAGATTTTTGATAGTTTAAATTAAATTTTCTAATAATTAATTTAAAATTTATATAGCAAGACTGAAAGTAGAGAAAATTCAAGATTGTAAAATTCCTTTTAGCAATAAAGCACAGAAGAAAATTAATAGAGTTATGATTCACTAATATTATAACAAAATGAGACCATTCTCTAAAATTCTGTGATATCTGAGTTAATAAAGATAGAATAAGCAGAATAATGCTAAGTAATGTGTTTTAATAAGAACGATTCTCTAATTTTTACAGGTATAGGGAATAAAATATAAATACGGAATTATTATTAAGGACAATTAAAAAAGTATCGTAAACCATTAGTTGGTCATTAAGGTAATGTTACTACAATTGTATTCAGCAGGATATAGGATTAAAACTTTATTTCAGGTGCTGAAGTAGGGTAAAATTCAATTATTATGTGGTCATTTGTTAGTAATGATTGGGTTTAGACATACCCAAATAGATAAGAATAGGGTGGATTTAGATCAATGATATTAAATTTAATGAACGACAAATTATATACTAGCGATTAGGAAGGTCGTATTAAAATTTGGAATGTTAATTTCTCCAAGAAGATTTTTGATTTGATATATGAATTTGAAAAATAATAAGGTTAAGTACGAAGTATCACTCTTAATTACTCATAAACCTAACTAATATCTTGTGGAGAAAATAATAATTTAATAATATGGTCAAAGAAATCTGAATAAAATTGGATTAATTGCTAAGAAATTAAGTTTTAATCTTAACCAATGAGAGTAAAATTTCTTAATGAAGTATTTTTTATTGTAGGCACACAAACAGATGGTCATCTATATGAATATAGAAAATAAAGAAAAAAGGAAACTTATAAAGAAACAGCCAAAATACAATTAGATTTAGAAAAAGAAGATTTATGGGGTTTTCCTCTAAAGCATTAAAATAAAGAATTCTATTTTGCTAAACATAATAAGTTTTTTTACATATTAAAGTCTTCTCACTCAAAAATGTAAATTACAGCCAAGTTAGAATTTTCAAATCCTCAGATTTATGGCACACTATCTTAGAAAAAGAAAATCCTAATTGTTTGGCACAACGGTTTCCTTAATCTGTATAAATTGAATTATTGAGAATTATGTACATATTTAATAAGTAATGAAATTATTTATTTATATATGAATATTTTAAGTTACTAAATAAGGAAAAAAATAGACTTTATTAAATTATGTTTATTTATGGTTAACTTAATATTGTATGTTTAATATATTTAAATTGAAAATTTTCTTTTTGGCTTAATTAAAATTGTATTTAGATGTTTGTTATGTTTTATGATATACCAAATTTAAAGACATATTATGACTTTTTTAATAATTACAATCAAATTTCATTAAATTTTCTAACCAAAATTTTTTTCGATTTTTTATCCCAAGTCACCAAAAAATCTCCATTCTCATCCATTGTTCCAAATATCTCCGAATTTCCATATTCTATAAATTATTCGTTTACTAATTCATCATTTATTTTCTTCCTTATTAAATTTACATAGTTTCCATTTTTATTCAATAGTAGCTACTTACTTTATATGAATTATTGAGGAAAAAAATAATGATTATCCTTTCCATTTTTAACTTGAACAAGCTAACAAATGTGGTATTGATCTGTTTCTTTATTCAATTCATATAATGTCGATTAGTACTTACAAATTTGATCCTCCATGTGGCTGAAAAACAAATCGGTGATTATCAACAAAGCTTAATCTTCTACCATGAATTTCAACTTTTATCTTTTATTTAACAGTCCAACTTTATTTATTTTTCAAATATTCCATAATTAAGATTATATTATCCTTACCACTTGAAACTAATTGATCCTGCTACTAATTTAGACTTAAACTTAAAACATCAGAAGTATGATTTGAAATTGTTTATATACACTCCCATTATACTTTTTTAACCCAAAATTTAATTTTTTTATCTTTACTACATGATATTATTAGATCTTCTTTATCATTCATTAATAATTATTAGATTGGCTCAGTGTGGCCAGTTAAAATTTACTTTACTTTCCAATTCTAATTATCCATTTCCCATATTATTATATTTTTATCGTCGCTTCCAGAAATCAATTAATTTGATTTCTTCATAAATTAGATTGACCTTACGTAATCCTTATGTTCATTTAAAGTAGTCATCTTTTCAATCTTGCCTTAATCAAATTTGTATAAAGTAATATTTTATTGTCCTCCAGTTGCCAAAATTGTTGCATTAAGGTTAAATGCCATTGCAATTAGCCATTCCTACTAATTTATAGAAAAATTAGGCAGCAATTTGTAATCAAATATTTTTGACTATTCTTAAGGATTAACTGCTATATGATGAAAGAGGAAGTAATTTATTGTAATGATTATGAAGAGAATATTGATAGATTAAGCTAATTTACATGATCTTTTTCTACTTTTTAATTAATCCTATGCTTCTAAATTAATAATATGATCTTCATCTATAAATTTCTTCGCAGTTGAAATATCTTTAATATTTATAATTTATTTTTTTGAAAAAAGTCTTTATTACTTTTCCAGTTAATTATTCTATTAAAACAAATTATATTTATCTTAAAAAACTTAAGGTAAACCCTAAACTGAATCATGTAATAATGTTTTATTTTTCGTTATGCTCATGAAATTATCAAAACATTCAATAATCTTCTATTAAGATTATTAAATCTTTAATTATATTTAAAGGAAAAGATGATTACTTTTCTCTGCATACTTTTTATTCTTAACCTATTCGTTAAGATTAATTAATTTAGATATTTACGTGAATAATTATAAATTTATTAACATTATATTAGTGATATATGATGTTATCTTGTTTAAGCTTTCAAATTCTTTTTGATTAAATAACTAGTGAGTTTAAATTCTAATTACATTCTTCTAACAGCTACTTAAAACTCTTTCATTTTAGATATTTTATAAGTTGTCTTCTAAGTTAGGTATTTTTGGAGTAATCATAATATTTTGTATAATAATTTCTATTTTAATAGAATTATGGATTTATTTTTTATTTGCTTAAACATTTTAAATCAAACCAATATCTTAATTATATACAAATTCTATTCTTTAATTATTTAAAAATTAATTATTGAAAAAACCTTATTAATGTTAAAATACTAATTATCATAACTTTGATATTTCATTAAAATTTTATCATTTTCGGGTTTATCTAATTAATTCGTTTAAAATATTTGTAAACTTTTTATACGAATATATATAGCAAAATTTCAAATTTTATTGTAATAATTAATTTCTACAAAAATCAATTAATCAAGGAAGATGAAAAGAAAGAAGTTCAATTTTTTTTATTTTTCAATTAAAAATTAGAGGTTATAATTGGAAATTCCTTTATAAAAATTCCTATTTGCACACCTATTCTAATCTATAAAAGTTGTATAGAACTTTATAGCAGCGAATCTTTTAACAAAGGTTGGAAAGGAGCTAATTCTGTTGTTGAATGTGCAGGAAAAACTTGTATTGGAGACTTTTTAAAATGAAAAAGTACATAAAAAAAACATTATGGAATCAATAAAGGAAGATAAATGAAATTTTCTTTTACGCTTGCTAAAAATTTAATTTATAAGATATCAAATAAGTTTTAATTTACAAAGATGATGTACTTATTGATAAAGTTACTCATACTTCTTTGGATTGAGAGTACCTATGCTTATATTCATATAATCCAAATCTTATGGAGTAGAAATCATAAGTATTTGAGTTACCAAAAAGGAAAGGAATTTATAAAATTTTTCATTTCTTAATAATATTGCATCAATTATCTATTTCTTAATAAAGATTTATGATATTATCAAATTCATTCTTATAGTATTGATAAATCTTAATTGGTGCTCTAAATATCAAATTTGAAGCCATAAACTCTTTGGATGTTTGAATGAATTTTATGTTAATGATTTTACTAATTTATTGATATCCAATTGAGATTTAGTTTTGATTTTTTTTTTCTAAATTATTAAATTATTATGAATTTAAGTTTAAACATAAATTTATATCTATATTTTAGATACTTGCATTAGAATAATGATATTTTCCTTAATTTTTATTTGTAGATACATTCTTATTTAATTGATTCTATGAAGTTAATCTAAATTATCGATGTGATAACTATAATGAAGAGAATTAGAATCAAAGATTTATATATCATATTAAATTAATTACTCAAATAATTTGCTAAGAAATTTAATTAAAGGTGAAAATACAGTTTATATGTAATAGATTTGAATCTTTAAAATAGTACAAATTAATTCTAAGTTTAATGATATAGTGATACTAAATCGGAATTTTCTAGAATTATGATTATTGAATTTTACAATTATTATATAATTATTATCAATAGGTAATCTTAATGATAATATAAAATTTTGTAATTAATGAGGGTTTTTTTAATTCTAAAATAAATATCATAATCACAATTTTTAAATAATTATATGTTTTCTATTATTATACTAAGCTTGTTTTGTTTTAAGTATATTTTGTTTTTATTAAAGCTGGAGAAGTGTAAAATGCTCATGCGATATATTCAATAAAATAACAACTGCTGTAAATGAACCAAGAGAGATTTACTAAGATCTTTCGGATGAAACCATCAAAGATTATTCTTGGGGAGTTTGGACAAAATATTAGTCACAATATGAAGAAGTTGAAGATTTTTCATTAAAAACTAAATAAATGCATGTACTATCAGAAAGTTTGGGATAGACAAATTTTTTAGTTTATTTTATTCTTTTAGATAGAGAGGAATTTTAAATGTATCATAAGTTATTCATTTATCAAAATAATATAATTGAAATTAGAGAATTTAAGGTAGGTTAAGAATTAGTAAAAGATAATTGGACATTTTTCTATTTTTGTTATTCACAATCATCATAAATTTATAATATATTTCTCTATATTAATGGAGATCATTAAAATATTCAAATGATTTCTGGAGGACCATATTAGATCGAAAATTAAGGACTAAAAATATATTAATTGGGAGGTTCAAAATAAATCTCATTTTAGATTTCACTTTTGAAGGAATAAATTATTAATTTAAGCCCTTATTCTGGTGAGATTACAGATATGGATTTAAGAATTGGGTCATCTAATTTTTATGAAGATATTGAAAAATTTTTATTAAATATTGAAGACACTAATTGCTAAATCACTTCGTGTATAATCCCAACAATTAAGGATATGATAGTAGGGAAATAATTCTTTAAAGAATCAGAAAAAATATCAGTTTCTTATGTTGATTAAAAATTTATGATTTATGGATGGGTGAAATTGGAGGAGTTAGAAAAAGTAAAATTTTAATTTAATTTAAAAGTTATCAACTATATAATCAGTTTTATTTAGAGCCAGTTTAAGAAAGACATATTTTTATGATATTTATCAAGGTGACAAAGCAATATATTGGGAATATTTATAAAGCAATTAAAATAATGAATAAAATGGATTTACTGTAACTACATATCATGTGGACCCATTAAAACCACTTTCTACTTATTAATCTCTTGATAGTGATTCATGGGTAGTAACAGGGTCATAATATTAATCAGCTATTACTTCTTGGCATTGGTTTGTTTATTAAGAAGGCATTAATAATATTAATAATATTCAATTATCAATTTATTTTGGTTCTAATAAATAGACGCAAACCTTTAAAATGAGACAAAATCATTTTGATAAATCCTCTTTACATTTTTCAATTGGTGGCGACAAATTTAATAAAAACTTTAGAGGGGAAATAAGAAACTTAACTTTTTATTATTGTTATAATTTTAATACTGCTTAGACTACTTAAAATAGAAGTAAAACATATTGATTTATAATTAGTTTGTCATTATAGTTGCAAAAGTTGCTTTGGACCTGAAGAAAATTAATGTCTTGAATGTGATGACTCGAATTCTAAAACTTTAAATAATGGACATTGTTAATGTCAGCCAGGATACATTAATAATAAAGAAAAAGGATGCCAATGTAATTATTTATAGTAAGGAATAGCGATATCCTCATTAGTTACAATAAAAATATAAGAAGCATAATTTATTGATGATTCAAATTGTAAATTAGGAGAGTTTTAAGTTTAAATGAATGGTCAAATATATTGTCTACCATGCCCTGGATAATATAATTCTTGGAGTTTAAGTTGTGTAGAATGTATAGCAGATCCAAAATACTGGTATCTGAATCCAATTTGTAAAAGTGATTACTTTCAACCAATTTAAGATCGAGGCAATTATGTTTATCTAGAAACTTAACGTAAAGAAATAGATTATCAATACTATTTAATTAATTAGTTAGATGTTACAGTAGAACCCTAAATAGAACTTTGTTAAGGATGTTTAGGATAAGTAAATAGTAAATTTAACTTTATTGAGAATTATTAATTGAATATATTATCTAGATTTGCATGTAAGACTTGTTATTCTGTAATTAATGGAGAATGTATTAATACAAATTTAAATTGTATAACTTGCGATTCTTATTTTTTCTGTTTGGAATGCTTATAAAATTATACACTTTTCGATGGTAATTGTTATAAATGCCCTGATTATTGTCCAAATTGTAAATAAAATTAAACAGGAATGTATTGTTAGAGTTGTATTTCTGGATATTATTACAATTCTACTTTAGAATAATGTTTTTAATGTGGTTCACATTGCTCTGTTTGTATATATAACTAAAACTTACCATACATGTAATGTATAAAGTGCGTTGATGAGAGAGAATTTTTTATATCTGCAGATAGATTAGGATGTAGAAAAAAAACTCTAGAGCATTGTGAGATTTAAGGAGAAGAATACGTTACAGATTTATACACTAATTTTTCAGATGTTAGTATGAATCACCCATATGGATCAACTCTTGATATTGAGTCTGAATTTCCAACCAAGGATACTATGTAGGTTTGCATCTTATGTGAAGATCAATATGTCAATAAACTAATCTTGTATACCTCTAATGAATGTGTTCATGTAAATGATACCGATAAACTTCCAGATTTAAGAGATGAACTTAGAGATTTAGTTTTAGCAAGTAAGAATCACTCATACTAATTGGCATTTTCGAATAGAGCTAGTAGAGCAACAAATTATGCTGTAATTTATGGTTAACCAACTCAACTATTGATTAATAACTAATCTATGTTATCTTCTTAGATTCTGTATAATTTTAGTAGCGTTATAGTATCAACCAATTATGTAAATTATGATCCTTCAATAAAATGGGAGGATCCTCATTGTATTGACTGTATAAAAAATTATCTTTTGTCATAAGAGTTTTGCATAAAATGCTAAAATGGATATTATGCAAGTCCTTTTACAGGCTTATGTTATATATGTCAAGAAAATTGTTAAGAATGTTTATCTTAACATTAAATTTATTAGGATGCATGGAAATGGAAAATAATTCCATATTATTAATTTCGAAACAATATTTTTTATGGTTTTCATAATTACAATTTATTTTGTGTTTCAACAAATAATAAAATGTACGAATAGATTTTTGTACAAAATGCAAAGGTAAAGATGCTTTGCAAAATGGAAAATGTTATAAAGATTGCAATTGTGAAGAATGTATTTTTTAAGACGGGGAAAATACATGTTTAAGATGCAAAGATTCTAAGACTTACATAAATGGCAAATGTGTTTAATGTCCTAAATATTGTGATGTTTGTAAATAATTAACAAATTCAGAAATTGAAGAAATTAATCCATATTTTAATCCAACTGATGTATCTTTTTATAAATATTCTAAATTTTGTTTAAAGTAATAGAATATTTTACCTGATTAAGGTTTCATCTATCATGATGCAACTTTAGGCTTGGAAGTCAATTGTTTAAATGATGAAAAATTGCCATGCTACAAATACTCTGAAAAAATTATAAATGTTTATTGTAGTTAGGAAGCTTTTAATTAAGATTATTCTATCCTTACAGATGATAACGATAAATTTAAATTTTTAGATCAAAATTTACTTTTAAATGAAATCTTCTCGTAAAAATCATCATCCCATTTTTCTGATTAGGAAAACGATCTCCTGTTTGAAATGTTTAATGAAAAGAGTGTTAAACTAATGAGATATATTCTAAAAATTAAATAAAATACTGGATAATGCAAAATTGAAAATAATGCATTTGTTTATTCCATTTTAAGAAAAAATGTATTTATGCTTTAATAATTAGAATTGATAATTGAATCTACCTTAGATTATCCCATATATTTTGGCAATAATGTTTCATTTTAATAATTTACATCAATCACCTTTAAAAATATACTCTTCGATTCTATATCAGGTATTATTCGGATTAACTGTTTAAATAGATAGGACATTTCATTTACTTTGGATCATTTTACTGTATAAAATGGCGATAACCTATAATTGTAATTTATCATCCAAAATCCCAATTAGATTAATCTTAAATAAGTTATTTTGAAAAACACCAAATTTATAAATATAAATGGATTTATAAGTTATAATTTTACTAGACCAAAGTTAATAAAATAATTGATTTTCTCAATAAATGAATTCCTTATTTAAGATTCATAAGTAATTAATTCAAATTTCATAATTCAAATCTTAGATAAAAATTATGGAAATTAATTTTTAAAAATAAATGGTTTAAAATCAATCAACAATAGTTTTACAAATTCTTAATTAATATATACAAATTTTTTAAACCAAATCAGACAATCAGAAATAATAATTGAAAATTTCATGTCAGATACTGATTAATTGACTTAATCATGTTTTTTTGAATTTAAAGGGGCTTTGAGTGTATTACTCAATTCAATCATGATTAAAAATGGATAACTCCATAAGCAAGCTACTTTATTTAAACTGCCTTTGTTCAAGATTTATAATATGAATATTGTAGATAATCTCTTTCTCAGTTAAGATAATCGGGTTCTTACAAATATTTTAGATTCATTATATGCTGATAATATTTTAGAGAATACAGTAATTTTAAATTCTATATTTTTTGCAAGAAACTCTTATGTTGGAAATAATGTGTTTATGGAATTAATGAGTAGCAATAATTTTAAAAATTTGAATGTAAAAATTGATTAATTAACAATTGATTCAAATTAATTTTAAAATTAAGGTAAGATAAATGCACCAATCACAGCATCTAATGCCTCGATTTATTTAGATGTTAAAGAATTATCTTTGAAGAATACAAAGATCATTCGATCCTTTAATTTACCTGAATTTTCAATAAATAATGCAGAATTAGTAACAGTGTATAATTTTAACGCTACATTAAATAAAGAGTTTATCTTTAAATCTGTTCATTCTTCGTAATCATGCTTGGATTCAAGCCTAGAAAATGGATATGGAAGTATCATTCAATTTTATAATATCAAAATAATCAATTTTATACACGCGATATTACAAAATTTGATATCTATCAATTCTCCTTTTTTAAATATCAAATCTATAGAAAGAACAAATTTTAGGGTCTAAGAATCAATAAGTATTATAGATCACGTTTATATTAATAATAATTTAATAATAACAAAATAATCTGAAGAAGTAGCAATATTAAGTGTTATATCCGAACAAGAGTAAAGTATTAAATTAGATTAAATTAATGCTAACAACAATATGTTGCATTGCTATTAAGAGGATTAAAAATTTAGATAAGCTTCAACAATCTTAATTGTGAATCCATATTCAATGATTAATCTCTCAGAATCAATTTTTTCTCAAAATATCATCACAGCATCTCTAGGGTCTAACCTAATAATTTTTAGTAAGACTTTAATTATATAAAATACTTTATTTACTGATTAAAATATCTTAAAGTATGAGAATCTAAAAGTAAGATTGATTTGGGGATATTCAGAAAATGAATAAGTTTATTTTGAAAATTTACAAAATGAATTTCCAATTAAATCAAAAGGAGGAAATGGATTTTTGTCTGCTGAAGAAATTATTGTATTTAATGTTACTACTAATAATTCAATGGCATTACAAGGTGGCTCATTTTATATATATACTGTTTCAAGTGGAAATGTAAAAATTACTAATTCAAAATTTATTAAAAGTTAATCTAATTTATTATTCCATGATAAATCGCAAGGTGGAACTTTATTTATAGATGCATCATAATCATATTTATAATTTTAGTTATCTAATTGTATCATTTCTGATAGTTCAAGTAGAAAATAAGGAGGAGCACTTTATATTGAACCCTCTAGAGATTAAAATTTAATAATTTTGGAATCAAATATTGTAGAAGAGATCTATTCTCTATAATATGCTTTTCTTGGGTTGCCAATTTCATTTACAAGTAAGTCCTTAATTCTAAATATTCATATAAGCAATACCTCAATTAACAATTCTTATGATGGATACCTTAAATTTTATGGCAATGTACGGGAATTAACTAATAGTGAAATTTTAAAGTCTTTCTAGAATTATTTGATATTCATAGAGGGAGGTAATTTAATCATAGACGATGTTTACTTTAGTAATATCTTTTAATTTGGAATCATGAATATAAAGAATGCTAAATAGATAGTTATTACAAATGTGAGCATATCATTTATAACATTGATAAATGATAATCTAATTTTAATTAGCTAAAATAAAAGTATATTCTTGGTTTTATATATTAGAAAATTAAGCATCCATTAAATTCAGAAATGTTTAATTGGAATCCATAGATGAATATTCAAAATCTTTACTCTAACCAGAAATTCCATAATACTAATCAAAGGATAAAATTTATAGATGTTTAAAGAATGCTAAATATCCAGACAATATTAAAGAGTTTTTAACACCAAGAGAATTGGAACTTTAATCAATTTACAATATTTACCGTATTTTAGCAGAGAATAATAGACCTAAATTTATAATTGGGATTGATTCGGTTTCAATTAATCATAAATTAGTTTTTTAATAATTAAAATTAAACTCGATAAATTGCTAAAGTTGTAATGAAGGAATTTTTAGGATTGTAAATATAGATGTAGATAATTCAAATAAAAATTTGATTTAATTGAAATAATTAAATTTGTTAAACAATAAATGTGGATAATTGGGTTGCATATTTTTATGCAATAAAGATAAAAGTTCTGTTAAATTGTTTTCTTCAGATGAAAATAATAGATTGTTAACAGACACATCATAATTAAGTGAATTAATTATTTATCTCATAAAAATTGAAGAAAGTAAATTTTATAATAATGAGGCATCTTTTGGAGGTGCATTGATAATATCAGGAGTTAGCACTTTAATAAATAATTGTTAATTTACAAAAAATTCCGCCAATAAATCAGGAGGAAGTATTTATTTTGATTACAAATAAAATACAGACTTTTTAATATTTAATTCTTTATTTGCAGATAATTAAGCAAAAATTGGTGGAGCTATTTTTTTAGGAAATTATTCTATTAACACACCAAAAGTATGGAACAACTCATTCTTTAATAATAAAGCTTAAATTTACGGTGAGAATCTAGGAAATTACCCAATTAAATTAGTTTTATAAATTGGAGAGAAAATATTGAAAACAGATATTGTGATTGCAAATGAAAATAATGTAACTGACGTAGTCAAACTTGACACATATCAAATAGGGAAAGATTATTATAATTATATTATAATTCCAAGTGGGCAAACAATAAGTGATTATTAAATTTTTGATGAAACACAGTAAACATTTATACCTTACAACTTTACCTTCCGAATAATTGCATTAAATAGGGAAAACGATTAAGTGAAGGGATTGGATGGCAGTAAATGCAATATATAAGGAAGACAAATAATAAACGAGGAAAAAGGGGAACTTTAATCAAATTACACAAGTTTTACAGAAATTAGTTTTAATCCAAGTAGCCATGATTACAATTTAGATTAGATGATTGTAACATTTGATCCTTATTTAAATGCTATTGGGTATCTTTAACTAGAAATAACATGTGATTCTATAAAAATACCATAGTATTCTCAAGAACCTCCTTATTAATTTAAGAATTATTTTACAAATTATAGATTATGGATAAATTTATAAACGTTTAAATGTTAAAGAGGCGAATATAAGACAGAAGATGGGAAATGTAAACTTTGTGAATCCACATCTGATTAATATACAGTGATTGCAGGAGAAAGATGTAAGATAAAAGATTAAATTAAAATGGAAAAGGTGACTTCAGCACGCATAATGTTAAGACCAGAATATTGGAGACCATCAGAAAGTAATGAAGTTATTGAATATTGTTAAAACTTACCTTAAAATTGTATTGGAGGTTGGAATCCTGGAGATGATTTATGTGGTTATGCTCATATTGGAGCACTTTGTGAATAATGCGACATTTACAATATTAGGGGTTAAGGATATTTTTCTGTTAGTTCATAATATTAATGTGGAAGTTGTCAGGATGTTGGTGACAACAGTATAAAGATAGTGTTGATTAGTTTTTGGACTATGATTTCAATATTTTTATCTGTAAGAGGAACAATTTAAGGAGTGGAAAAAATGGTTGCTTAACATAAGATGTTTAAAATAAAATCAATTTAATTTGATTAAAAAGCAGGATATGGAGGAGCTCTTATAAAAGTTCTTACAAATTATCTTTAGATTATAGGAGCAGTAACATTGTTTTAACTGGAATTACCAAGTGCTCTTTAATCTTCATTTCGTTCAGTTGGGAATCCTGTGGAAGCTATGAGTTATTCATTAGATTGTTTTTTGGCTGTTATCTCAGATATTGATATTATCTATTTTAGGATGATTTGGGCATTGATTATGCCTATAATATATATATTGATATTTGCATTAATATATTTGATAGCTGTTTGGCTAAATTTAACCTCATCAAATAAAAGTGCAATAACTACAACTATTATTTATTTATTCACTTATTTATAACCAACTTTATTGGGAGGATTCATTTCATTATTATCCTTTCGTTAGATATCTGATATATATTGGATTCAAGGGAATGTTGCTTACAAATACGCAACTTAGTAACATTTGAAATGGGTAACAGGTTTTGTGCTTCCATCTACTTTGATTTTAGCATTGTTTATTCCTATATATATGTTTCTTAGTTTGTATAACTAAAGATTTTAATTAGAGAATGAAAATACTCGAAAAAATTGGGGTTATTTATATAATGAATATTAACATAAGGCATACTTTTGGGAAATAATTAAAATTTTTTAGAAAGGATTTATGATAATATTTTTAACATTTTATGAAGATTAGATTATCATAAAAGGAGCATTAATTTTTATGATAGTTTTTATTTATTAAGTGTTAACAAAGTAATTTAGACCTTTTAAGTTACCATATCTAAACAGATTAGATGAAGCATCAACATTAATTTGCGGTACATCTATAGTTTTGGGAATGACTATTTATTAAGCTAACAAATCAGATAATCAAGAAATCATATGGCCATTTTATATTCTCTTAATTGTCATTAATGCAATCTTTATTTCTATTATAATTTGGGAAATTTTATGGGTATAGCTTGAAGACCATTAAGATAAATTAGATAAAATTAGAGATTAAATAAACAAAAAATATCCTTTCTTAAAATTAAAAAATGTCTTTTTTAAAAAAATATTAACTAATAGGAAAGAATAAAATATTAGAGTCAAAAAAAGATACATGAAAATAAAAAAATATTTAATGAAGATAGTGCATAAACATCCTCGATTTTATTAATAACCAATTATTCTGTCTACTAGTAAATAAAGTTACAAAATTTAATCATCAGAGTTCATTTTTCATAATACTCCTTTATCTAATGATAATATAAGTGTCTAAAATTTTCCAGGTTATCCCATGACATCCAACAAAATATATCCAGCAATAAATTAGGATTAAAGTTATAAAAGTATTCCTCAAGAGTAAGATCATCATTGCTGATGGTGCATGATGAAGAACCTTAAATATATGATAATATCAAAAAATATATGTTATTAATAAATTTATGTAAATATTTGGTTATTAAACAATTATAAATTTTTGATCCTCTTTTATCTGAATCTAATTGATTCCCAAAGTATTTCTGAATTCTTAAGGAGAATGATATTAAAAAAGGCTTTTAGATAGTATATTAGCTATAAAGAAATTTGTTTTACTAAATCCTAAGAAAACTCAGAATTCTTTTAAATAGAGCTTAAGTAAGTTTTTCAAAAAAATAATAAAGTATTATAGATAAAGATTATTCAGTAACCTAAACACAAATAATTATACAAAATGAAAAGAATAAATGTAAAACTGAAGAAACTTAATATTACAAAGTTATTAAGACTATATTTCAATCTAGTTCCAAATGAAGATATTAAATAGACTGCATTTTGATTAAACTCTATTAAATAACTTATAAAACTAAAATCTAGCTTATGCTTTTAAATTATCTAACTATTATGAAATATGAAGAATTACACGATAATAAAGTAAAATAAATGATGTTTTTACGAAACAATAAAAAGTATTCAATTACTGTACTAGAAATAGAATTTCATTTAAATTTAACCCACTTTAATACATGTATTAAAGTGAAGTATTTATATAATATTGAAAATGACATTCATTCTGAATAATTGATATGTATATATTTCCATAAGCATATAAAATATAGTTAAAATATATACAGGCAAATATGATGATTTTATTTTAAGATTCTATAAAAGTTATTTGAAAAATTTATGTGTTTGCCTAATTAAAACAGTAAAAATATAGATTTGTTAATTATATAATAAGATCAACTTCTCAGACAATTTATGTATTTACTGCTTTTTTATGAAATGTTTCACTTCATATATCTTTGCATTACTCAGACTAGGATTTGTTTGAGCTAAAATATGTAATCAATAATGAAACTATAAAGTACTATTACTTTCTATAATTTTATAGCAACTATATATGTTGAACCTTGATGAATCAATTAAGGATCTAATTATAATTTTAAACTAATTTAATTCTATAAATAAATATTTTTAGATGTTAGTGCAATTTCAAATACTTAATGTAAGTATTTGCTTTTTTCACTATATATCATTAATTATATTTCAATTGAGTGAGTTTTTAATTTCTTAAGATATCTCGTTCTATCAGACATATGGTTTGAAGTACTAATGTTAGTACTTACGATTATAAATTTAACAATTAAATTTTAAAATTAGAAATTTTTATTGCCGTGATTCAACCTATGGATTATTTGAAAATAAAAAATATTCAAATAAAATAAAGATCTTATTTTTGATTAAACATTCCAAAGTTCGTTTTTATTTAATTACAAAATATGATTTTTCGATTTTCAATCCTAATTTTAGTATTACTCAAACCGATAGATTGCACAAAGATTTTGGAATTCTCTTCATTTACTTAAGATAGCTTCACAGATCTAGATGGTATTAATAATTCGTTAAAATGAGGTTGGAATCTAATTGTAGTTGAATAAAAAGGATCAGGAATTGATAAACCATCTTCAACATCTTAAAGTTATGCTGGGTTTAATTCTATATTTTGGGATAGATCCAGCGGTATCTTTAAGGCATTTGGACATGAATAAACGAATTAAGGAATGATAAAGTATTATAATAATCTCCAGCCTCATAAAGCATTGCTCATAAATTTTTAGATTTACATGTATAAATTTGTAAATTATAGGATATATAGATCAAATGGCTAAAACTATCCAACAGGATAATTTTTTGTTGATTTTTTTATTGATGGAGAAATTCAATTTGAAACTTAACTTAGTTTTAGTCCCACTCAAAAAATATTCCAACAAAAAGTTGAATTATAAAAGAGTCACACTGCAAAGTCTTTATTTATGTAATACTCTGGTAAACCAACTGATTCTGATGTATAGTATTTACCTTAAAATAAGAAAGTGACTTTTGGAATAAGAGATTTTTATTTATATTCAATTCCATGTCCAACGAATTGTTAATTTTGTAAAGCAACAGACAAAGTCGAAGATGAATGTGTAGATTGGTAGCTCGGTTCTGAATTTCTAATGGAAATAGACAGAAATTTATTTCATACTGATGGTTGGATGATAAATTAAGCTAACCCAAGTATAAATTTGTAAAAATCAATTGATTGTAATATTGAGGGTAAAATTAATGTTTTTACTCAAAATAGATTCCAATTATCTGTAATTTTTGGGCTTCTTGTCAATGGGCGATGAAATTAAAAAGACAATAATATTAGAACCTCATTATAGATTAAAAATATAATATTTGCAGATATTAGTTTCTCAGGAATTCGCTCCATCAATTTATTGGCAAGGGATTTTAAATGGTAAAATTAAGTATCAAGTGGGATTTATTACATATCTATAAACTTCTTCTATTTGTTCTAAACTTTATGAGAAAACTAGAGGAGACTAAATTTAATAGGTTGAATATGAAGCTTTTAATTAAGAAACAGTGATATAATTTTCAACAGGACCAAATTAATCAATGTAAGGATCGAAAACTAAATGGGGTATAAGAAACTTCTAAGTATTGATTAAGAAATGTCATCCAAATTGTTTATATTCTTGTTCAGGTCCAAAAGAGAGTCAGTGTTTAAGAACTTCGTTTCCTAAATTTATTTTAGTGGAAAATAATCTAAAATTGGATACACTTAATGATGATGAGGGCTGGTAAGTGTTGACTTTATTTCAATTTTCTGATCCAAATGATTGTAATAATTAAGCTTTACTGGGAGGCTATAAAAATTTATCAGGAAAACATTTTATTTAAAGTGTATACAATTTGAAACCTCATATCAAAATAGGCATATCATTTAAAATCTACTTTATTGATAAATTTAATAATGACATTTTATATGTACTTGCAGATGGGGTTGCGATATACTAATATACAATACCTTCAATAGTTGATTCCAAGAAAGATATGCCTTATTGTGGTGTTTATGCTGAAATCGATTAAATGATGAAAATTAGTATTTTAAGTATTCCTCATACAAGAGATGAAGTAATTATTGAGATTAAAACAAATTAAGCAGTTACATCGACAGGATATTGGGGGATTCGAGAGTTTGTATTAACTGTCAATGGATTTCCTTATCTCAAAAATTTGAATGATTTAAAGTTTTCAAATCAAAACATATCTCCATGGAAGATTGCATTACAAAATTCACCAAAATGGACTTGTGGATCAAAAGATATTATTGGAGGACTTAATGGTTTAGATAAGAGTTCTTAATTGCGAAAAACAATAAATAATTTACCTAATCATATACAAATAAGAATTAGTTTCTCGATTGTGACTATTCAAACAGTGATTAGGTAAACTTAATTTATTTTATAATAATAAATTAATGAATCAAAGAGATATGAATATTTATAGATTTATGATAAGAAATATTGTGGAGGAACAGAGTACACTCATCTTTTTAAATTTGATTATGTTTTGGATCATAAAGAAGATGATGTCTTTATCTTAATTTATATTGATTAGATGGATGTAGGAGAATATTGGGGTATAAGAGATTTCTCATTATCATATAATGATATACAATAATAATGATAAGATTTTATTTTGAGTTTTTATTAAAAATTTTTTCCTAATATAAAATTTAATGAATCATTTGATCAATACATTAAGTATCCTAAAAGAACGGCTACACCTAACACATATCCTGAGTCAGTTGAGGAGGATCCATTTGAATTGTTTTCAGAATTATTAGGATTTGTTGAATTGTTTGGATTACTAATTACTGAACCACATTAAGCACATGCACTGGATTTAGAATTCCAAGAATACATGTAAGCTGATAAAGTGTAGCATTCTGATTCAAGTAAAGTCTTAGGATCTGCAGCAGTACATTTATTGCTGACAAGTTTGCAAATATTTAATTTATTTGTATCCCAAGCTGGGAAATAAGAACATTTTCCTGTTTAAGCACTGTAAGATTCACATGTATAATCAGCACAAGAACTAGCAACAGTTCCAGAAGCAGCAGTCCATTTACATCTATCAGATGCTTATTGACAAGCATTCTAATCTTTAGCAGCAGCTGAACAACTACTCATCAATGAACATTTTCCTGTTGTTGTAGTTCCAGTAGTTGTTTCAGTCCAAACACAGATTCCGTCAGTTCCTTTAGCATTACATCCAGCTTTGGTTGTGAACTTATCGCATGTTACTCTAGTGATACACTTAGTTCCATCAGTAGTACAATTATTCACAATACCGCAAGCAGTAGTAGTGGTTCCACCAACAATATCATCACATGTTTTAACTCTGCAAGTACCAGCTGCGCCATTTGTACCTTCAACCCATTAACATAAACCTTCAGTTCCTTAAGCACTTGTGCATAATGTATTTGAGGTGGTGTATTTGGTACAAGAATCCTTAGTAATACAAGTTGTACCATCAGTTGTACATGTCGACAATTAAGATGAACATAGATTATGAGTTGTTCCTTAGAGATCAGCACAAGTTTAATCTTTACATTTTGTGGAAGTTTTATCCCATAAGCAAACACCAGTTGATGTAATTTATTTATTGGCATTTTATTAAGGTCCATCTTTATTGTAACGGCAAGCATCTTCAACTTTATATGATTCACATGTTCCTAATTCAACACAAGTAGTTCCATCAGTAGTACATTTCTAATTGGCAGCATTACACTATGAATGAGTATTAAATAAAGCTGAAGCGCAACTGACATATTTAGTACATACTTGATTGGAGGAACCTGCACTTTAAAGTGTAGTAATACAATCACCATCAGTACCAGTCTTACAACCTCCATTTACATTAGTCTTGGCACATGATGTAATACCAATACACTCTTTGCTGTCAGTAGTGCATTTATCTGATATTAATTTACATTATGAATCACTACTAAAATCTAAACTTCTGCACGATTCATATGGGAAACATGCTCCTTTAGATGAATCAGTGTTGACATAATCAGGTAACCAAATGCATGGTCCATCAGATCCTACAACACAAGCTGCTTCAACAGTTGTAGATGCACATTTTTATATGAGAGCACATTTGCCACCTTTACCAGCTGTACATTTATTTTTCAAGTTTTTGTCACTTGTATTTTAACAAGCTGCGTGAGTTGTTCCATTTATATCCTTACATTCTTAGATTCTACAAGTAGTTGTGTCTGAATCCCATGCACAAGTATTTCCACTTTAGTCTGTAGTACAAGCAGCTTATACTTTAGCATTTGAGCATGTAGATCTTTAAATACAACCTCCACCTTATTGAGTAGTGCATGTAGGTGCATTATTTAGAGGAGTATAATATTATAAACATTAAGTTTCAGTAGTGTATTCTTTAGGTGCTGTACTACATGATTTCTTTACACAGTATGCTGATTAAGTTGCGACAGTAGGAACAATCCAATCACAATCATAACCATCTTTGTCTTTTGTACATCCCTTCTAACTTAATGCTTATGCACATGATCCTCTATAAACACAGAATTTTCCATTTGTTGTACACTTACTTGATTTATTAAATAGTGCAGCGCAAGATGTATCATCAGTTAAATTATAATCTTCGCATGTCTTTGTCTTGCATTTAATTGGCGAATCAATCATTGTGCAATAGGAAAGATGTTTTAAACAATCAGATGCGCTTCCAGGACTAACTGCGTTTTCACAAGTTCTAGCAGCACATGATCCATTTCCAGATGTTTCCAACCAAATACATTTTACATTATTAGAATCTACATCTTAACATTATCCTTTAGACATTCCCTCACAATTATCTGGAAGAGGAACACAGCCTTTATCATCTATATCCACTGTACATTTAAGACTAGCGATAATTCCATACGCAACACAAGCTTCATGTGTAGTGTATGAATCATCAGCTTATGTACATGCTGGATCTGCACACTTTTTGGTTGTATCATTCCAATAACAATCTTATAAGTTACCAGCGTTGTTCTTCAATTTACTCTTTTTACATTAAGCTTAAGTATTATATTCAGAGCATAATGCAAGTAGCATACATCCACCATCTGTGTAATTTCCATCATCTCCCTTTTTAGATGCTAATGTACAGGATTTATCATCTAAATATGATTAGCATTTAGTAAAATCAGTATAAGTAGCAGGATCAGCAGATGTACAACTCTTTTCTACACATTTATTGGGTGATTCTGCTAAACTCCATTCACATGATTTATTAGCACTGTTTAAATAGCATTACTCTTTTACTTTATAATCGCAAGAAGCAGATAAAGTAGTACATCCTGCTAATGTAGTTCCATCATCACCTAACTTAACTGTACAATTTAGAGCTACAGCTTAACATTTCTCATGAGTATTATTACTTGTATCAGCATTACTACAAGTTTTATCACCACATTTTTTAGTATCTTTATTCCATATACAATCTGAATCTGATAAATTCTTATAACATTAAGCTTCCTTTGTGTAAGATGTACATGCTGTTCTCTTCTGGCATCCTCCAGTTCTAACAGTGCAATTTGATTATTTAGCTGAGCATATATCTGCT
The DNA here is from genome assembly GCA_000733375.1 of Paramecium sexaurelia. NCBI lineage: Eukaryota > Ciliophora > Oligohymenophorea > Peniculida > Parameciidae > Paramecium > Paramecium sexaurelia. Next base: position 227,133 of record JPFM01000060.1, read on the forward strand.
GAAAGACTAGTTAATTCAGTTGCAGTTAAAGAGACATTATTGCAATCTTTTTGAACACATTTTGTACCACTCCAAGTACATGGCCCCTCTATTACTGCATATGCACAACTTGCTTCGTCAGAGTAACTATCACAATCATCTTATTTAGTAATGCAGGCAGTACCAGCTTTATTTACTGAACAAGTATTTGAATAATGGAAACAATTCTAGAAATTATAGGTTCCTTTGAAATTGCCACATACTAATGCTGCCACTGACGCTGCTTTGCATCCATTTGCAGCTATGTCAGCAACCGTACAAGTTGAGCTAAATTATTTGCATAAATTTTCTGTGTGATCTAATGATCCTCCTCCTGTTTTGAAAACGCAACCACTCGTTCCAAAAACATATTTTTTACAAGTTGTTTCTAAGATGCAAAGACCTTCCTTTGAATAATAGCATTTGGCAAGTTTAGCATCAACATATGCTGCACAAGTTTCTTCTATTGCATCACAAGCAGAGCCATCTACTAAAGCAGTACATGCATTTGCACTGATTCCTGCACAATATTTACCAGTTAATTTTGCTGCTCCATTTGATGCAGTTGTGATTGAAGCACAATTAGCTGATGTTACTGCAGTTTTAACACAAGCTCCAGAACTAACATAACAATATCCGTCAGTTCCTTTAGTACAAGTAGTTGTAGGCAATGCTGTACAAGCTTTATCAATATAGTAACATGCAGATCCATCATTTTTTACTGCGCATTCTGCATCGAAGTTTTAGCATAAATCAATTGTCAGTGTTCCTGTATAACTGGCACAGTCTGGCTTGCATTTACCAGATCCTCCAAAGATACAGTTACTTTTTTGGGTTCTACATTCTGCATCATTTGTTCCTGGAAGATCACTACACTTTAAAATAGAAACAGCTTGGCATGTCGTTTTCCAGAAACAATCTCCTTCATTTTTTGACCATTTGCATTTGGTACTTGAATCATAATCACCACATTTATCTGATGCAACTATGCAAGCATTACCTGTAGAATTGACAGAGCAAGTATTTTTTAAGGAATTACAATAACCACCAGTAAGATTAGTACCCTTTACTTTAGTACAATCAAAATTGGCTTCCAAAACATCCACACAGGCACCAGCATTACTATTAGCACTTGCATCCCATGAACATTATGCCTTATCTCCAAGTTTTCCTCCCAGACATGCTGCCTGATTTCCATAATCGCTGCAAGTGGATTTTTTAATTCCGCATGGTAAATTAGTCAATGTGCATTGATTGGATTTTGTTGTACATTCACTATGTACGTCATAACTCTTTGAATCGTCTGCATTATCTAAACATGGAAGATCAATACACTTATTGGTATCATCATTAGCTCCATCCCACTTACATGTTGCATCATTTTTATCTTTATTGCATTAAACTTTTTTTGAGTACTAACTACACGCTGTTCTGTCTACACATTTATTTCCATCAGAGTTTACTGTGCATTTCTTATTAGATACTGATGAGCAATCATTGTGGTTAGTCTTATCTATGTTTGCACATACATTTCCATCTACACATTTTTTTGTATTGGCATTCCAATAACAATTTTGATATTATTGTGAGTTTGTGTTGGCAATTTTAAGAACATCAGTTTTGCATGAATTCTCTCCTAAACCAGTACATGATGTTGGATAAACAGCACAATCTTTATTTGATGTTCCAACAATACAAAGAGGATTGCCATCTTTATCAGTTAACCATCCTTAACAGTCATTATGACTTACTTAATCACTTGATACAGTCACACTATTATCATTACCTTCATGAGTAGCATTGGCACATGTTTTCTCATAACATTTTTCATTTGTAGAATCCCATAAACATGTTTTGTTGCCATTTGTATTTGTACCTGCAACATCACATTATTCTTTAATTTTACGTGAGTCACATGCGGCAACTAATTCGATACAACCTGTTTTATTTGCATTTGGAACACAGTTTGAATTTGGTTTATATGATTCACATAGAGACACAGTATAGTCAGCATCGGATCTTGTAGGGGCAGTGGTACAAATATAATCAACACAAGCAGATCCAGTCCAACCGCATTTTGATTTATTAGCTTTCAATTCACAATTTTCTTTGATTAATGCTGAACATGTTATTGGTAAATCCATACAACCTTTCTTTGTATTTGATAATGTACAACTGCCAAGATAATCTTAGCAGTCTGAGTGAGTTGTATAAGTTTATGGTGCAGCAGAACATTATTTTTAATAGCAAGATCCATAGTAGATACATTCATTCTTATCCTTATCAACAACACAATTATCTTTATCTATGATATTTTCACACAACAAATCAACACAACTTCCAGATGAATTAACTGTACAAGATGTTATTTCTCCATTACAACCTGAGTGAGTATTAAATCTTGCAGGTAAAGTAGCACATGTTTTATCTAAGCAAGCATTTGCTACAGAATCCCAATAACAAAGGTTACCATTAATATTTTTAACACAAGCTTCTTTTATCAAAATTGCTGAACAAGCAGCATTAGTAATACATCCGCCATCTTTTTTAGTTATACAATTTTTTTTTGGAAGATAGGCTTCACATAAATCATTAGAGTTAATTGTTGTTGGGGCATTTTCACATATTCTATTTTAACATCCAGTAGCATTATTAGCCTTGCCAGTACAAGCAGTTGAGTATTTTGTGCATGATTCATGACCACTCTATTCTGCTCCTGCATTATCGCATGTTTTTTCTTTACATGTACCATTCCATGTGCATTGCCTATCATTATATCTATTAATAGCACATTAATCCTAAACAGTGGAACTTGAACAAGCTGAATCTTCAACACATCCTGCACCATTTGTTATACATTTAGTCTAAAATGTTTTTTAACAATCAATATTTGTTTTGAATGTGCTTGGTGCACTTGAACAAACCTTATCTTTACACTTATTTTCTGTTGCTGACCAATAACATTAGTTTTTTTAACTATCAATCACACATCCCTCTTTTATTTTACCATCTGCACAGGTCTTTATATCAACACAACCTCCTCCATCTTTTCCTGTACATTTATCTGAAAAGTTTTAACAATCAGCATGAGTTTTAATAGATGTCAATGCATAATCACATTTCTTCTCTAAACATTTATTATCTCCCCAAAAGCAATCAGCTGTTCTTGCTTTATTTTTTACACACCCAACTTCTGCAGTTTAATCTTCACAGTTTGTTCCAGATTCTACACATCCTCCTCCATTTTTAGCTGTGCATTCGTTTTTTAAATACAGTCTACACTCAGAATCTTTTGTTAAGCTTGTTGGCAATTAACTACATTCTGTTACATCAGAACATTTCTTTGTTGTTTCATCCCAAGTACAGTAAATTTTTGTTTTACTTTATTAGCATGAAGTTGATGTCAAATATGTTGAACATAAGTCGATTTCTACACAAATTTATCCATCTGTTATGCATCTTTTGGAAATTGCTTAACATTCATCTTTTGATGTTTTTTCAAAGGGAGTACAACTTGTGAAGAATGTACATTTATTGTCAACCCAGGCACACTCATTCTTTCCAAGACAATCTGTTTATATTAATCCTTCACAATAGAGCGATTTTCCATAATTCTTAGTAACTGTACCTGTTCCTGTATTTGTTGGTGTTTCACAAGCTAATTTAGTTAGATTCCAAGAGCATGAACTGTTTCTACCACAATCTGCTTAAGTTAAAAGCTATGCACAAGTGCAGCTGTTGCTTTTACTTATAACTTGGCAAGTTGCTATGCTTACCAAAGCTATGATTAATAAAGTTCTCTTCATTTTAAGTATTAATATTTTAAATTTAATGATAGGAATATTTAAATAATCAGGAATATAAATTATTTTAATTCTGAAATACGTCAATAGAAAAATCTATACAATTTATCTAATTTATTTATACTAATTAAATGCTTATCATTAATTTATTTTAGTATATTTTCTAGACATACCTTCTTATACGTAATGAGTTTAGATTGATAAAGGCTCAGCAAAATATTGTAGAATATTTTTGTTATAAATTATTGGAAGGTTTTGTTGCAAATGAGAATTGTTTAAGAAAAAAAGGTTTATGTTTAAGAGAATGTGAAGAGGCTTTTGGAATAGAATAAGAATACATAGAATTAAGTTTGAGACCATAGATAATAAAGGATGCTATTTTTTAAAATAAAAAGTAAGTCTATTTGAGAAAGTTAGGAATAGAAGACCTAAATTCATTTGGAGTGAAGATGTGTGAGGTGTTGATATAGAAAAATATATTTGAACGTAAATCATCATGTTGACTTATGATGGACATTAATTTTATTGTATGGTATATATATATTAAACAAAAATATTATAAAAAATTCTTATAATTTATAATAAAATATTGATAGAAACATGTAATTTAACTTGTGTTATATATTTTGAATAATATCAATAGATAATGCAGCAATTTTGTCTATCTCCTCCTGCAGCTTAAACTTCCATATCATAAAGTTTAATCAAACCTTCATATAATCTTTATGTGACTATGGCTTCTGTTACTCCAAATCTGGCAGATGGTGAGATATCAGCTGTTCCCTCTTTATCCATATTAGAATGTTCACCTCCGACTCCTCTTGCTTATAATCCTAATGATCTAGCAACTTCTTTTAATTTTTTTTCATCAGTTCCTCCTTTGGTGATGTTTGGAAATTTTCCTAAAATTGATTGTCTTTTTCCTGTTCCCATATTGGTTGGACATGTGGTAACAACCCCATAAATAGGATGTTCAGCAAATTCTAAACCACTTTTTTCGATTCCGGTCAATAATTCATAAAGTGATTAATCCACTTTTCCTAAATCATTTCCTTAAACAATTGAGATGATTCTTAATTGATCTTCCTCGCCAACCCAAATCATTTTAGTTTCATCTTAACTAATCCAGATACCTCTTCCATGTGGCCAATCTGAAGCCACTCCTGATGATGTTAAATGATTATCAGTTGTCATGTCATTAAATAGAAAATGTTTATTTCTTAATTCATCTGCTTTTTCGTTTGATATATAATCCTTGTGACCTGGTGTTAAACTATGATATTTCCCTGGAATTCCAAAACTGCCAAACACTTCTACCATCTTATTTTCAAATCTAATTCTTTCATCTTTATCCATAGATGGTGGTAAATTCCATCCCTTTACATTTCTTGCCACTCTTGCTCTCATTGACACCTTTTCTAATCTTGAATCTATTTTTGTTAAAACATATTCTCCGACTGGAATATTCCAATTATGTTCCTATTTTGTTTGACCCTCTATTTTGTGATATTCTCTTATCAATGGCTCTAAATAGAAAGAAAAGACATCGTAATCTTCAGGTCTAGTTGCATACACTCCAACAGAGCTGTCATCATTTGATAAACCTCCCATCATTACATCCAAGAATCTTTATTAGTCAGAATCAGAAAGACCCTTTACCTTTTCTACTACAGCTGGTGTGAAATATTTATTTCCAAGACTGACTTTAATCTTACCCAATTCAGTCCATTTTGCTTGTATTTTTGCTAAATCCACCTTTCCCTCTGCATCCAAGTAGGCCTTTCTGGCATCCTCTTTAAAGACACAAGTATGCATTGATATTTTATTTATTTGATGAAATCATATAATATCTTTTTGTCTTTATATTATTTAATTTATAATAATCACACAATTATATTATTAGAAATATATAATAAAAGCTTAAAACCGATTATACAATACTAATTGATAATAACAAGCTTGAAATCAACAACAATTCTATGAATTATTAATAATGCACTTCAGTTCATTTATAAATTAAATGCAATATTTACTGAACAATTGTAAGTTTGTTTTACATCAAAATTCTAAGCTATTCTTCAATTTTTTTGTTTTTAGTTCCTTTTAAGCTTATATCTTCTAGATTTAGTATAAATCTTATTGTTATTATTTATCATTAATTCCTTTTCTTTAAATCACTTATAGTCTTAAATATGTGATTAAATGTTAGAAATATTAACTTCGATAATTAACAGTAAATTATGACTACAATTTCAAAAAATAGACGATAATTATACCTTGAATTAGAGTTTAAGATCAATCTAAGAATGAACTTTGGAATAATAAAAAATTAAATTATAATGGAATTAGAAAGTTAAGTTTTATATGCACTATATGAGTTGTATAAAAAGAATCTTATTTCACATGAATAGAAGGGAATGGTCAAAGGTATTTTTAAATAAACTAACGTTAAGATATGTTAATTAGCAAAGATTACATATTTATTGCTTGTATATAGGAATGCAATAATTACTTTATTTTGCAGGACAGAATTTTGGAACTTTTGAGGGGTAAAGATTTGTTTGTTTATTTATAAAGATTAGGAATCACCTCTCAATTTTACGACTTTGAGTCCGATTAAAAGAATTCCCATCTGTCAATTCAGTAGATAGAGAATCAAAAGTGTAATTTAATAAAGCAATCAAAATACTACATAAAATAGATCAAGGTCAAATTCGCTAGTAGCAATTTGAAATAAACCATATTTCTTTAGTTTCTGAGATTATTTTATATATATAATATATATATAAAAATATATAAATTAAACTTTATAGTTATTTTAGAAAAAAGTAATGGGAATTTGTGGAAATTCATCACTAAAATCACATCCTAGTGACAACTTGATTGAATAGAGAAAAGAAAAAAATGGACATTAGAATGCTTAATCTAAAACTGTTAAATTGTTTGACTACAATTAAAATAAGATAGTTCAAGTGCCTGTGCTGATTCCAGCGACTTAGAATAATTTATATTTTAAGAGATAAGCACAAAGTCCTAATAAAAACCCTGATACTGTGTAATAACTCACTTAATCTTGAAATAAATTAGATTCAATAAGTTGATTTAGTCATATATTTATGAATACTGTTATTTTACTTTAAGAATTGGGAATCTATAACTATACATATATATATAATAACATTCAATATGAATATTTTTCATTTAGTTAACTTGTTACTTCTAATAATATCATAAAACTTAGTTAGTTCTTCTTCCTACACTTTTCTAAATTCTCTTGCAATCTAAATATTAATAGATAAATTAATAATACCAGTCCTTAAGTATTCATACAATTCATCACTAGTTCTTCTGATTCCTCAATCGATGTCATAAGCCAATGATAATCATCTGAAGTAGGTTTAATTTTCTCTTGTTCCAAATCATATTTTATTTCTCTCCAAATCTCTCCAATTTTGAAATGAGGATATAATTATATAACTTCTACCATTTATTTCTCATTCGGTAACAATTCATTTTTATCAAATCCTGTTCTATATAAGATGGCAAATACTATGGCTCTAAGATCATATTCAGCAGACTTTTCAGTGATTCTTCTGACTAAATAAGCTTCACTGCCTACATCAGATTCCAAATCTTCTTATTAAATTCTAAGAGATTTCATGTGTTTTGATTTCTAATCTGTTTATTGATTAGAAGCTTTAAGACTTGGATCATTTAATGGATTCAATGGTCTAAGCTTGTTTGTTACAATGCCATCAGAATATTTAACTCCAAATCTTTGATCTTCAGCTATATATATTTTGACCAGTAATTATGTGCTATTTATCATAGTTTTTGGAGAGTTCCAATCACAGAAGTATGGAATTGCCTTAGGGTTTTCCATTAAATAACTCAAACAAGATAGAGTTAGCTTTTTATGCATATCATCACATGTTTCTAGGAATTCTAATAACACATATAATCCTTCAGAATCAAGGAATATGGCTTCAGATTTTCTATTACCTAGAATAGTATTCCATAAACAATCGAGTACACTAACTGCGTATAATGCATATCTAGCACTTGTTCCCAAATTGGGATTCTTTAAAGCATTAACCATTAATTCAACAGCTCCCTTTTATCTAAATAACTTCTTATTTTTATTGCATTCCTTACAAAGATTAGATATAATAGAAAAACACAACTCTTTTATTTTTAATGGATTATCGTTATCATTTTCATTTTGTAAAAACTCAATCAGATTATCCATTACACCTTCATCACATATTTTGATTTTGTAATTCTATTCAAATTCTGATGCATTATTGAATGCCTTCAGACATCTTTCTTTATGATCCAATTCTTATGTATTAGTAAGAAACTTTGTTAGACAAAATAGTCCATTTTTTTCATAAAAACTAGTTGAAAAATATTTTCATTTATTACTCATCTTTTAAATATACAATAGCATTTCCCAGTATACCCAAACAATGTAATTATATTTCCTTTTTCTATGGAGGTGACCATCTATTAACGGCATAACTATTCGCAAGTGGATCTATATATAATAATAATGTTATTATAAAAGGAGACTCCTTAACAGCTTCTAAAACGGTTGAATTACCACATTAAACAGCTGTCAAGATTCCACTCCATATCAATTTCTTAAATTCTAAATCTTCACTTGTAGTACCAAAGAAAGCCTTCAATTAATTAGTTCTGATTGGTTCATTGTAAAAAGTAACTTCATCAATTGTTGCATAGAATAGTAATACTTCTAAAAAATTGGTTTATGATTAGATTGAATGTGGCTGAGGTTTATCGACAAAATATTATAGAGCCTTAAAGAATAGACTATTTTAAATTTACTTTTTCATCTCTCATTAGATAATTTAATAGGATTAAAATTTCATTTCTTAGACATTTATCTTCCAATTTATATCCCTACTTCATAATATTTTCAAATAATTTCTTTAATCCTGAAATAATATCTTCTACTGCAAATAACTTAATTGATGCTACTCCTACTGCCTATCAAGTTTATAGATTTGTAATGTACTTCTATGGTGTTCCAAATGATTTCGAAACATGATTTAACTATGTATGATCTGAAATCTTCACATTCAAATATCACATAAACGATATCCTTTAGAATGCCAAAATTCGAAAACTTTGCTGCCAAATCCCTATAAAGAATACAACTTGAGATTAATTCTAGCAAAGGTAATAAAAATTCATATTGTTTAGAATAATGCTACATGGTAAAGATTATATTTTCAATTAAATTAGATTAATTTAATGCTCTTAAGTTCTAATAAATTAGGATACAATAATTATACTCTTGTTCCATTCTTTAATAAATGTTGAAGAGGAGATAGTTCTGTTTATTTCTTTTATTATTCAAATGAAGCTTCCTCTTTCATTATATCACTTATTCCTTCTTCTGCAAAACATTTTAAAAACTTAATAACTGGCATTCTTAATTCAGGTTATTGACTTCCTTATTCTTATTAAGGACTATAAAGCACAGGTTTCAAAGTATCAAGAAATTCACTTAATTTTGGAACGAATTTCAATTAATCTGATGTTCTTAACTTGATGAATGGAACAGAAGCAGTTTCGCAAATTTTTTGTATGGCTGGTTACATTAGAGTATTATTTTCAGCAATAGATAATCTCAAAATTTCTATCAATTCTTGAATCTCTTCCAATAAAAATCCTCCTGATCTTTGTCTACAGAATCTAACAATCGCTTCACTTTTTCGATCTGTCAATTATTCAGTATAAGGTGAATGAAACATTTCCAATACTTATTAAATAGATAGATTTTCTTTCGGAGGTGGAGATACTTCTTTTAATGATCTGCTCAAACCAAGTTTAGTATGAGTACTCATTAGTAAATTATAATAATTATTATTAATTATATAGTTTCAAACCAAATGGGTTAGCAAAATGGAAAACTTATTTGATATCTTTATAAATAAAAATGTGAGAATTACATTTAATACTAAAAAGAATAATTTGAAAATATACATTTGATTATCTATGGTAATATGTTAAAATTTAAAATTAAATTTACAAAAAAATGCGGAAAATTTAGAACGATGAAGATGATGAGATGTTTGTGATTTCAAAGAGTTAAAAGAAGAAATTAAATAAAAAAGAAACAAAGAAGTAAGGTAAGTTGAAGAAATTAGATAATGATTAACAATATGATCAAATGTAGGAGTCATCTTAACATGAATTCTAATCATTTTTTGATGAACAAAAACAAAATATGAAAAAAAATTGTTCATCTAAATCCTTAATTATTTAGAATGAAAATCCAAAAAGCAAATAAAAACTTTAATAATCAAAACAAGTTCAAGAAGAAGAAGAAGAAAATATTCATTTAAAACCAGTCGAATTACCATTTACCAAAGAAACTGAAGAAGATCTTAGAAAAGCTGAACTTTAGTTGCCGTCTTTTATCTAACCTGAATCTATAAAAGACATAGAAGGAAGAAGACCTGATGATCCAAATTATGATCCATCTACTTTAGACATTCCAATTGGTTAATATTAAAAATTATCTCCTATGTTTAGATAATTTTGGAATGCCAAGAAATTACATTATGATTCCTTGATTTTCTTTCGATTTGGAAGAGGCATTAATGTAATGTATAATGATGCCATCATAATTGCCAAGATTTTTAATCGTCCCTTAAGTTTTTGGGGAAGACATTGTCCTTTCATGACAGTTTATGAAAGTCAAATACTCTTATATCAAAGAACATTGTTAGAAAAAGGATATAAAATTATGTTTGTTGAGTAATTGGAAAAAGCAGATATAGCTAATAGTAAGGATGGAGAAGTAGTCAAAAGAGAAATCACCTAATTAATTAGTAGAGGTACCTTGTAAGATTTAGGGGATTAAGATTCCTATGAATCTAAAAATCTTTTAGTTCTGGCATGTTCAATTGCTCCAGCAAATCTTAAAGGACATAAATATATTTATGGATTGTCTATGGTAGATTGTACAACCAATAATTTCTATCTTGATTAATTTTTTGATGATGAATATCTAATCAATTGAGGTCTATTATATATAAAACTAAGCCGCTTGAAGTTATACTTTCAAAAGCATCCCCACAAGTTGAAAAAATGATAAAGTAGGTATTTATAATAAGTATCTAGAACTATTTGCAATCCAATTATCATATCATCAAAATACGATTATAAATAATGTGAATTTATCTTTTAACAGCTTAAAGTAGAATATCAAGATTTAAAGCAAATTAAGAACACAAATCAAAAACAATCCACTTGTAATAATTTTGAAGGTATTTAATTACCTTCTGAAAAAATTGAGCCTGAATACTAAATTGAAATCAACATCAATCAAGGAATTTATAAAGGATAATCTGATGAGTTTATTAGTGAAAAGCACGACAAAGATGATTAGTATATTTTAAGTGATGATTATCCTTCTTTATTAGTAGAATTAGAGAAACAATATTATTTTGAAACTAAACTTTCTTAGGATTTTGATGAATCTACTTAATATTCATATTATTTTGCACTTTAATCCTTTTATATTCTATTATGTTACATGAGAAAGTTGCTAATTCACACTTCTGTTTATAGAAGAGGACAGTTTCAATTTCTTGATTCCAAATTTAATTAATAACTCCATTTCTATCTTGATTCTTAAGCATTAGAAAGTTTAGAAATTTTTGATGTGAATCTTCAAACAAAAGTATCTTCTAAAGGAAGTCTATTTGAATATTTAAATAGATGTGTCACTCCTTTTGGTAAGAGATTATTAATTAAATGGGTTTAAAATCCTCTTTTGAATCAACAAAGTATAAGAGAAAGATAAGATTGTATTATGGATCTTATGGATGTTATTGATTTATGTGGTCAATTTTAAAGTAGATTAAAATCTCTTCCGGATTTAGAGAGAAATATTGTTAAATGTTTTAATACTATTCATTCTCATAAACTTAAAACTGTTTGTATGGTAGGAAGAGAAGGTTTTGGAAAAATGAAGTTAAAAGAAATTATTCAGGTAATTAAGCATATAAAAGTAGCCTCGGATGCATTTAAAGTTTTTGAGGGTAATGAAAATAAATTCAAATCAAATAAATTAAAAAAATTATTAAGTTATTAATAAAACATTTCAATTATCAATAGTATCTTAAAAGAATTGGAAAAATGTATTTTAGTGTAAGATGGGGAACCTTAGCCAGTCTAAGGAGTATCTGCAGAATATGATAGAGCGTTTGATAAGATGACTGATATTATAAATTCCTTGGAATAAGAATTAAGAAAATGGCAATAGAAATTTCAATGCTCTTAGATTATATATCATCATGGAATAATCCGATATTAAATTGAGATTCCTGATTTAATTTTAGCTTAATGTTAAAAGCCAAAAGAACTAGTAATTACTTCAAAAAAGAAAGGATTTTAAAGATTTTAAACAGAGTTTATTGAATAATAGATTTCTAATTTGAAAATCATAGAAGATGAATTATCTCAATAGTTGATTCCTTTCATAAATGACTATTTTACAAAATTTTATTCTTATAGAAAAGAATTTCTGTAATTGATTTCAATACTTTCTGAAGCAGACTGTTTGTAATTAATTAAATTATGTCAAGGATATCATTAGCACTAGTATCTAAAATGCATAAGGTTAATACTTTTCCATAAATACTTGAAGATTGTTCTAATGAAGATTAAGATCTAGAATTCATTCTCTAAGAAGCATATCATCCTTGCTTGTTATAGAATAAAGATATTAATTGGGTTCCAAATACGATTAACTTTATAAATCCTGTTGATACACTTCTATTAACAGGTCCTAATATGAGCGGTAAATCTACTTTATTAAGATTACTTGGAGTTTCAATCATATTAGCATAAATTGGATGTGCTGTGCCTGCAAAATAATTTAAATTTGCACCTTTTGATAGAATATTTTGTAGATTGGGTGCATCAGATAGAATGTTAGAGGGGAAATCAACATTCTTTATTGAACTTGAAGAAACAAAAACAATATTAGAGCATTGCACTACTAGAAGTTTAGTGATAATAGATGAATTAGGGAGAGGCACTTCAACTTATGATGGAGTAGCCTTGGCATCTGCAGTTTTAAGATATTTATCTTAAAAGATTAAACCTAAGATTGTATTTGCCACACATTATCATATACTATTAGATGAATTTGCTTTATTTAAGAATATTCAACAATGTGTTATGAAACATTATTAAGAGATGGATAAGGTAGTTTTTGAATATAAATTAATTAATGGAACAGCTGAGAAGAGTTTTGCAACTAATGTTGCTAAGATGGCTGGTATTCCAAGTGAGGTTATTTTGAATGCAAAAATGATTGAAGAGAGAATAACAAAGGAGGAATCAAAAATAAATAATAATAGAGAAATATTAAAAGTATTTAATTAAATAATTAATTAATTAATATGAATTATATTTTAAAATGCCAAATAGCATTTAACAAAAAAATATTAATTTATAATTAATAGACATAATATATATAATTTACATTATTTTATTTTTCATTTTTTATTTTTTTTAACAACTTAAGGATTACCATCACTATCGATAATAATTTCAGTTTCCAATTCATCTTTTTTGGTTTCTTTTTATTTGATTGCTTCTTCTCTATAGGCTCCTACTTCCTCAACTATTGGAGTATTTCTAATTTTATTAGATATGAATTTAATACATTTCAGATGTTAGTAAGACATTCAAAATTTTATGTTATCTTTCTACAACTTCTTTTGGGTCTCTTAAAAGGCCAGATGCCAAAAGACAACCATCCAAAATTTATTTGCTTGCTAAGGATGCAATAACTCTGTTTGATTTTCTAACCTTATTTAAATTAACAATAATTGGATTGTGTACATTGATTTCTAAAGTTAAGTTTTTTAATTCATCCTAAAGAATATAAATTTATAAATTATACAGTTGTCTATCCCATAGCATGCATAACTTATCTCATTCCAGAAGAAATTGCAGATACAATGATGGCTGGAGAAGTCTTTAATCTCTTTGAGATTTAAACTTAGGAGATAACTGGATTCAATTCATTTTTCAACCATAAACAAAATGGTGTAATTTCATCATTTGGAATAGTTGTTTCAACATTAGTATCTACTTTTTTCTCTTCTTCCTCAGTTGACTTTTATGCAACCTTATCAACTTCAGCTTAATCACTTTCAATATTAACGAATTTCTTAGATGAATATTCATTGATTTATTTGAAAACAACTTCATCCATATGGTTAGTGGTCAGAATTACAGGAATTTCTGAATTGCTAAATGGTTCCATATATGGGGATGTTAAAGCTTGTTATCTTGTTGGAGCAAGATAATAATAAATATTGTTAATTCCTTGAGGTAATTTGGAAATGTAATCATCCAATGAAATAAAATCTTGAGATTTATTAGTTTAGAATCTCAATAATTTAGTCATCGAATTTCTATGTTCATCATCCATTGCAACTCCTTCTTTAATGAAATTCTAAAAGTCCTAATACCAAGCAAGATAACTAGCAGGATCTTTGTTAGCTTCTGCCTCAATCTCCTTAATTACTCTCTTAGCAACTACTGATTTGAGTTTAGCAATCAAGGCTGAATCTTGATATGCTTCTCTTGATATGTTTAAGGGGAGATCTTCACAATCAACAACACCTTTAACAAATCTAAGGAAATGTGGTAAAAGTTCTCTACAGTTTTTCTTGATCAAAATCTTCTTGCAATAAAGACTGATATCGAATTCTTCCATCTACATACCGAATCTAAATATTACTATTAATTGTTTACTTTTCCATGTGTGTTTAAGGAATATATAATAAAGCTTTGATGGATAGAGGAGCATCAGTAGAATAATGAAGTTTGTACTTATAAGCAAGTTTTGAATTTGAGATGTACTCATAGAATTTATTGTAATCTTCTGGGGTTATTTCATTCTTATTTCTGACCCATATTGCGGAAACAATATTTTATCTCTCTCCATTCACAATAATTGGATAATTGATGAAATTTGAATATCTTTAAATTGTCTTGAGCACATCACTTTTCTTGCTGAATTAAGCTTAATCTGGTTTAAGATGGATTGTTATTTTGGTTCCTCTGCCTTAGAAGTAATCCTTGGCTTCTGAAATTTCGAATGTACCTGTTCCATCTGATACCCAAACATAAGTTTTGTCTGATCTTTCACTCTTACTTACAACTTCTACAGTGTCTCCTACAATAAATGACGAATAAAATCCAACTCCAAATTAACCAATAATCTTATCATTCATTTATGTTCCAACTTGTTCCAAAAATTGTTTTGATCCACTTCTTGCAATTGTTCCAAGATTATCAATCATTTCTTATTTTGTCATACCTATTCCTGAATCCTTTAGAAAATAAAATACTAGTTTACTTCAATTGTGATTGTTCTCTTTTATTCATCCAATTCTATCTTAATTTCTAGATCTGATGGAACTTACTCTCCCTTTTGTGTGGCCAAAAATCTTTGTTTTTCCAATGCATCTGATGCATTAGAAAGCAATTCTCTCAAGAATACATCCTTATCTGTGTAAATTGATTTAGCAACAATGTCAAGCAATTTCTTGGTTTCTGCCTTAAATTCATGTTTTTCTTATTTCACTGAGCAAAATCTAAAAGCTAAACGATTGTTAGTGCTGAATAACTTTGATTGTCTTAATAAATAGCCAGAAGAGAGACTAATGAGTCTTTTTTTCATTAATTAAAATTATTTGTGGTAAGAAAATATTACTATTGCGTCGTTTATATATATAATTAATGTAAACTTTAAAACTTCAATTTTTTATTTTCGCTTTTATTTCATTTTTTTTCTGGAAAACCATTGCCCCATATCTTTTTCTATAAATAAACAATTTCTTGTTGTCTTTCGATTATAAAACCTATTATGCCTCAAATTTTTATCTAAAATATTGTTTCTCCTTGTACCACATATTGTTTTCGTATTTAAAACACTCCAACTCTAATGAAGGCATTTAAAGAATTACAATTGAACCAATAAATAAACATTATTATGGTTCATTTAATAACAACCCTGATTTTATTTGCTTTTCCAATACAAAATTCAATTAATCATCCATCTTGTATATCAATAAATCATAAATCGTCAATACAATCAATCTATTCCTCAAGAACTGCATAAAAGAATTCTATTCAGTCTCTATACTCTAATACTCAATCCACATATCATTAAACTTTTTAAGTAAAAGCACTTATGTCTTAGTCCTTGCTGCAATCACACTATCAAATTCATTGAATTTTATCAAACTAGTCTCCAAATTTATAGATTATGCTCTAGTTAGTTTAGTTTAGAGATAATTGAATTCCCAAAGTATTAATTTTTTTTGATGATTTATACATAGCATACTTCCACTAAGATTTATTGATAAGAAACTACTTCGAGAAAATACTTTTAAACTTTATTAAAATCTCCAATCACTCTTGTGATGACGATGCCAAATCTAAATCTTCTATTCATATCTTTGATCAACTTGCAATAAAAAGAACTTGGTTCCATTTCCATTTAATTATAAGCTATAATCATCTTATTTTATTATTGCTATTTAAGGAATCAACCTCAATGTCCCAGTTTTCAACCATTTGTCTTCTATTAATTAAAATGTTATTATTTCCCCATTGCAAAATATTAATACAATTTCACCAGAATAGTCAGTAGCTAGCAAAACCTATCATAATGGATATATAAACACATTTCCAAAATATTCACAAATTAATTGCTTGTCAAAAAAGTTATCTTAAAACTAGAACTCATTCATTTTTATTATTTATAATAATCTAAGCTGAAAAAAATCCCTTTAAAATTAATTAAGATATTCACATAACAATTAATCTTAGACAAGAAAAAAAAGATAACTTCCAAAAAATATTTAAAGAAATTATATTCTCAAAGAATCAAACTGAATTATCGAATGCTATTATTATACTATCGCATAACTTCCCATTATAAGCGTAAAATATCAAACATTCTACCAAAGTGAATAAAGGATAATATCGTATTAAATTTAGAGTTTTTAATGAATTGTGGGGGGTGCTAAAATGTATGAAATTAGAAATCGAAAATTGATTTTGAAGGGAAATCAAATACTTTAAATATAATTATGACTGTAATAGCAATTCATTATCCAAGATTAAAGAGTTTATCTTTTAGATTGAACTATTATTTTTGGAAAATAAATTTAATTAAATGATTATAATGCTATAGCAGTCTTATATCAAATGTTATCAATCATGCTTTAGCTATTCTTCCATTTAGGAAATCTAAAAATGGTGGAGTTTAAACCACTTACAATGCCTTAGCTAAAACTGCCAATTCTGTTTAGACGGATGACTATTATAAGTAAATTTAATAATATTTACCACAATATCGTCATGAATTTTAAGATTGGCTGAATAATTATTGTTTTCAGTTCTTAATCTATCTTAATAAGCCTTAAGATCAGCTTCTCTAGTTGATATCATAGTTTCAACATCAGAAATTCTAACTAAAAATATTTGAATATTTATTAACCTGTTTTGTCTTCTCTTTCTTAATAGAAATCAGCATATTATTAATCAAACACTGCTTTTTCAGCTGTCA
>JPFM01000060.1:246198-287177 GCA_000733375.1 Paramecium sexaurelia
CCCTAATTACTTTAGTAGTTAATTAATGAATTATATACTTTGTAACTGTAGTTGCTGAAACTAAGTACAATAACATTACTGCACTAAACAATCTTTTCATTTAATTCGTTTTTGAAAATAATGATTAATATAAAATGTCATAAACAAGACTTCTAATTTATTTAAGATAAATATATATATAGTGTATGAAAATTTGATTCCTATGTATAAATTATTGTAAAGATTATGAGAGATCCTATAATCTAAATAATTATTATATAGAAATTATGTAATAAAAATTTTTTATTATTTATTCCTATGTCTTTCATAAAGATTGATTCTTTCAATTACTTCGCCATCAAGAATGCTTCAATCAAAGAATTTATATTATCTTTTAACTTTTTTTTGATTGTTTTAGAATTTACAAAATATTTGTCATCAATTTTTTTTCCTTGCCTTTTCCTCCAAAGTTTGGATCAAAAATAACATAGTTATAAGCATGGAAGTTACTTAGTGCTATGACACTAAATTTCTCTAGTGCTACTTATTCAATTATCCAACAAGTCTGAGCTAATAAAATTGTGTATCTTGCTTCTATAAAAATTTTTGTATCTGCTTTTATTAAAGCATCCAATTTATTCTTAAAAAAATTCTAAAGAATCGTTGATACCTTAAAAATTTTTATTTCACAATTCATCTTCTCATTTACTGAGTTTCTAAGTAATTTTGGCTGTGAAATAAAAATGAAACTATGAATTATTAATTGTAACTAAATTAAAAGCAATCCTTCATAATTATTACAGCTTTTTAATTTTAGGTAATGCTCTCCACTATTTCTTCTCAATAAAGAATAATTTTCCAACTTTTTCTTGATAGCAATTTTTAAAGAAGTTCTTTAAAGTCTTATATATTTTTCAATAGAAAATTTTATTAGTGGTTTAGCTTTAAATTATTTTAATAATTAAAATTAATGATCAAATAAAATATTAGAAATCAAGCCATAATTTAAAATTTCTGTAAAGACTCTTTGACTTGTAACATGACATGAAGTGTGGCTTAGAATCATTTATGATTGATCATATAACTTATATTTTGATGTTCTCTATTTTCTTCCTAAAGTAATATACCTCATTTCATTGAAATAAATAAGTATTTGTTTGATTGATTATGCTCCTCTATAAGCAGGAATATCAATCAATATGATTGACTTCTTAAAAATGGCAAATAAAAACTTTTATATTTTAATTAATATAATAATATATTCTTAATTACTAATATGGATAAAATAAAAAAGTACAGAGGAAAAAAGGATTTTATTTAAGGTCCATGTTAAATCATTTATTCTAAGAGATTTCCTTTAAATTTAGTTGGGCTTAATTATTTTCGTAAAATACTAATTCAAATTTTAAAAAAATACAAATCCAATTATTTTTAATTCTGGTTAAAAAATTTAATGACTAAAATTCTTGATCATTACATTTTTTGGAGTATGTATTGATTAAAGGAAACATCTTTAAATCAGTATCCATTCATCGGACCTTGATTATGAAAATTTACAGGATGATTCCTAATTGAGTTATATTATGAGTAAAAAAAAAATTTTTATACTAAAATTAAATGATTGTAAAAAGAGAAATAAAGAAAAATTCCTCTCTATGTTTAGATTTAAAATTGCAAATACAACTTCACTTATAACCCTTTTCTTAAACTAGAATCATAATCTACCTTATCATTTACTCATCTCAATATTAATTATATCACCAAATATTTTTAGTTGAAAGTATATAAAAGGCTCTAATCAGTTTCTTATTCGTTTTTTTATACAAAATTATTTCATTTGCTTCCTTCATACTATGATTTTAGCCAATCTAATTACTCTAATTCATATATATTTTACTTATTATTTGTGCCCTAAGAAAATAAGTAAATTTTGTTTAAATAAATAAAGTCCTGCATATACCTGTTCTTATATATGATTTTAATTTACATAAGCATTTTTATCAGATTAGAATGCATTTTACTCTGTCTTTTTTGTTTTAAAATTTTAAATTGCATAGATAAAGAAGTGCTCATCATTATAAACAAAGAAAGTCAATAATGTGTAATACATAAGAAGAAAGTTATACATTCATATATATATATATATTGATGTGAAAATTATAGAATTAGTAGTGAGTAAGTATTCTTAGTATGTATTTGCTTTATATATGGCCAATTTTTAAGTGTCCTTTTATTTTTGAATTTTAAAGATGAGTTGGAATGGATTAGGTAAACTAATTGTATCACTTTTTGTCAAACATCTCTATAAATGTATTTGTATAATAATTTAATTAATGAGGTCAATTAAATTAAGGGATAAATTTAGTTTATCAAATATATAACAAATGAGCTAATTTCTCAACAACAAAAAAAATTAATTTACATTTAATTTAAAAATCAAATTAATCAAACCAAATGTATTAATACTTTAATGAATAATAAATTCATCATACTTTCATTGTTGCTTGCCTTAGCTGCGAGTTAAACATACAGTATAACATAATGCACATGTGCATAATTGTTATCAGAAGGAGATTGTGTAAAAAATGCTTCACTTGGATGTTCATGGGATACCACCAAAAAAACATGTGCTATTTCAACTACCCCTGTCACTCCAACAGTAACTTATGCAGCATATTGTGATACTTTTGCTGAAACTGATTGCCCAAAAGCTAAACCATGTACAGATTGCGGAAATTACGCAGCATGTGCTTGGGTGGATAAAAAATGTACATTTTTCACAGGATGTACACCATTTGCTAAAACAACAGATTCTGATTGTTAAGCAATTAGTAATAGATGTATTACAAATGGTACTCATTGTGTCGAAATTGATGCTTGTAATACATATAAGAAATAACTTCCTTGTGTGAAAAATGCTGCAGGAAGCTTATGTTATTGGGATACAACTAATAATACTTGCGTAGATGCTAATACATGTGATAAATTACCAACAACATTTGCAACAGATAAAGAGTGTAGAGATGTGATTTCAACATGTACAACAAAGACTGGAGGTGGATGTGTTGACAGTGGAAACAATTGCAGTGATTAAACATTAGAAATACAATGTGTTTGGAATAAATTAAGAACAACTTCATGTTACTGGGATGGAGCTGCATGTAAAGATAGAATTTGTGATAATGCACCAACAAGCTTAACTACTGATGATACTTGTAAGACATTTAGAACTGACGGAACATGTACAACAAAAGCTAATGGAGGATGTGTTACTAGAACTACTTGCGCAGCTGCAACTATCTAAGCTGCTTGTATCAAAAATAGTTCAGGTGGTGATTGTTATTGGACTGGAACTGCTTGTGTTGATAAAACATGTGCAAATGCGCCAACAACTATGACAACAAATTCAGCTTGCGGAGGATTTGTTACAGGATGTATAACTAAAACAGGAGGTGGTTGTGTTGCTAATGGAGCTTGTTCTGTAGCTACTATTTAAGCAGCTTGTGTTAAAAATTCTTCAGGATTCGATTGCATTTGGGATACTACTTGTAAAGAAAAGACTTGTGCTAATGCTCCAACAACTAATAATACTCACGAACTATGTACATCATACTTATCAACTTGTACTGTTAAATAAGGAGGTGGATGTTAAAATAGATCATGTTCAAATGCCCCAGCAACATTGACAACTAATGATGCTTGTGAAGCTTATTTAACTGGAAATAATTGTATCACAAAGACTGGAGGTGGATGTGTTACAAATACTACATGCTCAGCTATTACTTTAGAAGCTGCTTGTGTCAAAAATTCAAGCGGATCAGTATGTTTCTGGGATACTGCTAGTTCAAGTTGTAAAGATAAAACATGTCTCAATGCACCAGCTACTAACACTACTAATGATCTCTGTTAAGCATTTTTAAATACATGTACAGTTAATAAGACTAATGCAGGATGCGTTGAAAAAACATGCGAAAATTCCTTGGCTTTGGCAATTTGTGATAAAGATACCAGCAATAGAGCATGTATCTGGAAAGGAAAATGCTATAAAAAACAATGTGTTTTAGCATCATCAGCTACAACTACACACGCTGATTGTTAAACTTATCATTCTAGTTGTACTTTGAGCAATACAGGATCAGGATGTGTTCCTTTACCTCTTAAATGTGAAGCTATTACAATTGAAGCTGCTTGCTAAATTAAATCTAATGGTTAACCATGTGGATGGAATGGATCTTAATGTATTGATAAAGCTTGTTCTACAGCTTCTAAGACATTTACAACTACTTCATAATGTTAAGGTCACTTATCATCTTGTGTTGCTAATAATCCAGTTAGTGGAGCTATTTAAGGATGTTAAGATTTACCAACAACTTGTGCTGCTAGAAAATCAGACTAAAATTGTGAAATTGCAAGAACTGGATTCCCAACATGTCTTTGGGTTTCATCTTCATCAACATGTGTTGAAAAATCTTGTGCTACTGCCAGTACTGCAGGAACAACTGGTGCATTATCAGCAGGAGGATTTACATTTTCAGGTTGCTAAAATTATATAATTAATTGTACTGCAACCAATGCTGCAGGTGCTTGTACAGCTACATCAAAACCTTGTATTTCAAACAATAATTAAGATGCATGCATCACTAAACCTTCTAGTTGTTCTGGATTGAATAGTTAAAATTGTTAATAAGGATCAAAAGCAAGTGGAGATTGTTATTGGAATGGATCTAATTGTGTTGATAGAACATGTGCTAACATAGCTGGAATCAGTTTTTCACATGGTAATTGTAATTCTGCATTTGATCAATGTACAGTGAATAATGGAGGAACTGCTTGCTAACCTCTAGCAACTGCTTGCACAGGTTACACAACTTAAGATAACTGTAAATTCACATCAACCAATAAAAATTGTGTTTGGACTGGATTGGCCTGTAGAAGTGCTACTTGCGCAGATGCTCCAGATAGCAACAGTTATGACACAGATGGCGAATGCTATGCCTACCCAACACCAAGTGAAACTTGCACAGTTGTCTACAAAGTGGGAGCTTAAGGATGTGTCCCTAGATCAGCAAATTGTACTGATTATATGACTTCAGCCTAATGTTAAAAGACTATTACAAATTTAACAGCAAATAATGATTGCACATGGATTGTCGATAAATGTTACGCTTTATCTACTTTTGCTACAGGAGCTTGTACATCATTTAAAGGAACTTAAACAATGTGTTAAGGATATAGAGCAGGATGTACAAATGTTGTGGGAGCAACATCAACCACAAGTTGCACATTAAATTGCACATTAAGAACAGGTTCAGGTTTGGCATTCTCAGATTGTCAAGCTGTTGATGCTACATGTTCTGTCAAGAAAGATGGTAGTGGTTGTATTTCTATAGAATCTACTTGTACAACATATACTTAAGCAAATTGCTTTAGATCTAGTGCAGGATTTTGTGCATGGAATGGTTCTTCTTGTGCAGCAGTTACTTAGGCATCTGAATGTGCTAATGTTTCAGGATTATCAGGATTAGATCATGTTAAGTGCTAAGCCTATCATACATCATGCACTTCCGTAAATGATGGCACTGCATGTTAAGAATACAAGACTACTTGTCGTGGCTATGCAGGAACTGCAAGTGCCTGCACAATTTCAGCTGAGGGTAAATGTTATCTCAGTGGTAGTGATTGCGTACGTTTTACAAGTTGTGCTTAGGTTACTGGAACATCATTAACTGATGCAATCTGTTCGATGTATAATACAGGTTGTACTGCAAACAAAGCAGGAACACAATGTTAAGAATAAAAAGCAACCTGTGCTAATTATGGAATTGCTTAAGTTGCTTGTTCAGTATCTTCTGATACTGTTCCTGCTGACTAATGTGCTTGGAACGGTACCTCATGTATTGCTGTGACAACTGTAGCAACTGATTGTGCATTCATAACAGGAATAACATTTACTGATGCAAATTGTGCATCATATCATGCTGATTGTACAGCAAATAAGGCAGGAACTGCTTGTTAAGAAAGGAAAGGAACCTGCAGTGCTTATGGTACGACATAATCTGCTTGTACATTATCTAAAGCCTCATCACCAGCTGATAAATGCATTTGGAATGGTACTACTTGTTTAGCTGTGACAAATGTGGCAACTGATTGTGCATTCATAACAGGAACAGGATTGACTAATACAATTTGTGCATCATATCATGCTGATTGTACAGCAAATAAGGCAGGAACTGCTTGTTAAGAAAGGAAAGGAACCTGCAGTGCTTATGGTACGACATCATCTGCCTGTACATATTCTAAAGCCTCATCACCAGCTGATAAATGTGTTTTTGATGGTACTAATTGTGTTGACTATGTTGATGCTGCCACTTCTTGTGCTTTTGTAACAGGAACAGGATTAACTGATACATTTTGTTCTAATTATGGCGCTACTTGTACTACAAATAGAACAGGAACAGCTTGCATTGTAAAAAAAGCACTTTGTGCTACTGCTCCTAATGTAGAAGCTACTTGCACTTTCTCTCAAGGTTCATCACCAGCTGATAAATGCATTTGGAATGGTACTACTTGTTTAGCTGTGACAACTGTGGCAACTGATTGTGCATTCATAACAGGAATAACATTTACTGATGCAAATTGTTCAGCGTATCATGCTGATTGTACAGCAAATAAGGCAGGAACTGCTTGTTAAGAAAGAAAAGCAACCTGCAGTGCTTATAGTACGACATAATCTGCTTGTACATTATCTAAAGCCTCATCACCAGCTGATAAATGTGTTTTTGACGGTACTAATTGTGTTGCCTTTGTTGATGCTCCTACTTCATGTGGCTATATTACAGGAGCATAAATTACTGATACAATTTGCTCTGGATATAATGCTGCTTGTACCTATCTTAAAGATGGTACAGGATGTTAAGAATAAAAAGCAAGTTGTAAAGATTATAGCACTTAAAACAAATGTACTTTATAAACAGATAACAAATAGTGCGTATGGTATTCAAATGCTTGCTGGGTTATTACAGCTATTTCATGTAACACTATAACTGGAACTAGTCTTGATCATACTAAATGTCAAGCATATAATGTACTTTGTACATCAGTATCTGATGGAACTTCATGTTAAGATTTCAAATAAACTTGCGAAGAATACTAAGGTACAACCGCAGCATGTACAAAAAGTGCTGGAGCGGCTAAATGCTATTTAAACACAACTAATAATACTTGTCTCTCCATTTTAACTCCTGCAACTGATTGTTCAAAAATAACTGGATCTAATTTAACTTATGCTAACTGTTAATCATATAATACAGGATGTAGTGTGAATAGAGCAAGAACTGCATGTGTTCAATAATAAGCATAATGTTCTGGATATTCTAGTGCTATGGCTAGTTGTTATAGATCAGGAGCTGGATTATGTATTGCAAGTACAAATGCTGATGGAGCTTGTGTTGCTGCATCAACAGCTGCAACATGCGATGTTGTATTCTTAGGTACTGGAAATTACAATAATGCTAATTGTAATGAATTCAAAGCTGGATGTACTTTAGCTAGTGCAGGAGGTGCATGTACTGCTAGAACTTGTACAAATGCTACAGGAATTACATTTAATCAAGCAAACTGTAAGGATTGGTTAAATACTTGTACTGCTAATAACGGAAACACTGCTTGTGTAACTATGGCAGCGAAATGCTCTGATTAGTAAGGAACAGCCTCAGCTTGTCTTTATGCAGTTGAAGGAGAATGTGTCATTGTTGACTCAACTTGTGTTAGAAAGACATGTGACACCGCCGCAGCAAGTGCACTTTTTGATTCAGATAGTGAATGTTCAGCTTACTAATAAACATGTACAGTTGCTAGATTAGGAGCTTGTTAAGCAAGAAATACTTGTGCTTCATATAAATCATCCCTCTAATGTAAATTCAGTACAAGTGGAAAATGTTTCTGGAATCCAACAAATAAAACTTGTGTTGATTTGAATTGTGGTAATATTGAAGCAACTGCCTCATATGATTCTCATAGCGAATGCGTTGCTGTTGATGCAACTCTTGCATGCACAGTTAGAGCTACAAATGGTGCTGCGGTTCCTGGTTGTATGACTAGAGGAGCTTGCAGCTCATATACAATTGAAGATCAGTGCAAAACTAATGCAAGTAATGGCGAATGTGTTTGGAATACAAATGCTAGTTTACCTGCACCGGCTTGCTAAGATAAGTCTTGTACTAGTGCTCCTTCATCTACCGCAACTCATAATGATTGTTTTTCATACTATAATACAGCTACCGTTAGATGCACAGTTGTTGCAACTCCAAATGCTAACGGAGGTAATCCAACATTAGGAGGATGCTAATAAACAGCTGCTTGTTCAAGTTACATAGACAAAGAATAATGCCAAATTAATGCTAATGGTGATCCATGTGGATGGAATGGAACATAATGTGCTGATAAATCTTGTGCAACTGCTCCTGCAACTGCTGACTATGATGATGACACAAAATGCAGAGCTTACTTTAGTAACAAATGTACAGTAGCAGACAGTGGATAAGGATGTGTTGATATCCCAGCTACCTGCGAAACTATGACCTAGAAACAATGTTATTACAATAAGACTGGTAATTAATGTTACTGGACAGGTACAGCTTGCATTACAAGATCATGTGATAATGCACCAGATTCAACTGCTACAGCTGATGATTGCAATACATATTTGGCTGGATGTACTTTAGATGATGTTAAATGCAAAACCAAAGTATGCGAGGATTTCGCTTTTGCCACAGATGCTTTATGCAAATAAGCCCTATCAACATGTACAACAAATGGAACAAATTGTGTTACAAGAGGAACATGCTTCTAAGCCTTAAATTAAGCTGGATGTGTTACATCCTCAACAGGATAATCATGTGAATGGATACCAGCTGTATTGAATGCTGCAAATCAAATCACTTCACCTGCATATTGTACAATTAAAAACTGCAGTACTGCTCCACTTACTTTAACAAGTGAAGCAGCTTGCGCTGGATATTTCACAAATTGCACAACAAAGAATGGTGGTGGATGTGTTACTAAATCAACTTGTTCAGCTGTTACTATTGATGTTGCTTGCACAACAGCCTTAAACGGAACTGTTTGTGCTTGGGATAGTGCATAAAATAAATGTAGGGATAAAGATTGCTAAGATTTCAGTGGAACCACTCATGCTGCATGCTAAGCTTTAAGAGCTGGATGCACTGCTGGAGCAAATGGTAAATGCGCTAGAGTTTAAAATTGTGAATAAACTTCAGTAAGAGCTGCTTGTATTGAAGGATCTAATGGACCTTGCTTGTGGATTGATAAATATCCCAATAATGATGGAACAAAGGGTGCTTGTTTCAGATATACATCATGTAAGAGTTTAACTTGGAATAACAATACCTCTTGTAAATGGATAAGTGATAAATGTACAACTAATGGTTCAAACTGCATTGGAATTACTTTATGTTCTGAAACTAATACTGATGGAGGTTGTGTTACTGGATATGATGGAGCTTGCATTCAATCGGTTCCAGCCTTGAATTCTTCAGATCCAAAGGTTTGTAAACCATATACATCTTGTGCTGATGCCTTCTATACAACTCATACAGATTGTTAAATTGCTAGTAACAAATGTACAACAAATGGAACAACTGGATGTATTGCTTTAGGATCATGCTCGTCTTATACTACATAAGCTGGATGTTATTTCAATGATAAGGGAGCCGTTTTAACATCAGGAGCAATTACTTCTACTGGACTTTGTACTTGGGATACAACTGCTAGTGCTTGCAGAGATTAATCATGCGCTGATTTGACTGGTACTACTCATGCTACATGTGCTTCGTAATTATCAACATGCACATCAGATGGAACTACATGTTTACTCAAAGGAGCATGTTCATCATACACAACTTAAACTGCCTGCACAACTGCTGTTGGTTCTGATGGAGTCTGCTATTGGGAACTTGCATCTGCTACCAATAATAACACTGCTAAATGTAGATTACTTGCTTGTGCTGATATCCAAAATGGTACAGCTACCAATGTTTGTGCAGTAGCTTTATCAACTTGTGTTTCAAATGGTACTGTATGTGTTGCAAAAGCTAATTGTTCAGCATATACAACTAAGACAGCTTGTAATTCAGGTGGATTAGATGGCATTTGTGTATTCACATAATCAACTGCCACTGGTGCTGCTGTTGGTACTGGAACTTGTGCTTTAATGACCGCATGCACAACTGCTAATAATGATTAAGTTGCTTGCTAAGCAGCTAGAGATAGATGTTCTTGGACAGCTGCCTCTGGAACTGGAGCTACTGCTGTTGCAAGCGCATGCAAAACTCATACTTGTGCTACTAATTAAGCAACTAATGGAGCATGCACAAGATTCTTGAATTGGGATAAAAAGACTTAATAAGTTTGTACTCTTGTTAGTGGTGTATGCACAGCTACAGATCCATCAACTTTAGCATCTACTGATTGCTTCTAAGTTTCTGGATACACCTATACTTGGAACTCATCTACAAGTAAATGTGGAGTTTGCACAGCTGTTGTTGTTTAACCAAATGGCACTGACAATAATACAAATAACAATACTGATAATGGCACAACAACTGATTCAGGATACATTCTTGGATTATCAACAATCATTTTTGGACTAATCTTTTAATGAGATTGATTTTTAAATTTATATAGGGAAAATTTTAATATATATCTAAAAATATTTTTCAAAATCATATTTTAAAATTAAATTTCTATTAAAATATATTCAAAAGTATTAAGATTTTTTTAGCTTAAGAATTTTCTTTCTATTTCAGAAATCTTAAATAATTAGATTTTTTTAAATCTTTTCGGTTGACTGCGCATATATATAGTAATATAATAAAGAAGAGGAAATCCTATTTAAGAACATAAGAATTCTTTATAAATATATTTGAAACATAGAATTGATTCTTTACTAATTAATTATATGGTTTGAAAGATTGCTGTTAATAGAAAACTAGTCGACTTTTAGATTTAATTAATTTTCTTCAATATTTTTGAAAATTAAATTAAGAAATAAGTTTAAAACGTTTCTGTTGAATATTAACTTATATCTAGAATATTCTAAATTGACAAAAATTTCTTTAACAAATATTCGAATACTCTTATTGATTTAATTGAAACAACTTTTTATGGTTGTATGAGAAAAATAAATTAAACTTTGATAAAAAAGAGAGCAGGAAATTAAAATATACATAAATAACTTATAATTGTCAGAATGAAAAAAGCTTAAAAAAAATCATAAATGAAAACATAAAAAATAGACAAAAGAAGTCTTAATAATTCAAATTATTAAATTAAGATACAAATAAAAATGCAGATTTCAGAATTAGAAAATGGATAAGGGCTAAAAGGTAAAGAATATCAATTTGAGAAGTTTCAATTTCTGATTGAGAGTAATTAAATTTCAAATGAAATTAATATACTTTCTAACAAGATGATATCCTCATAAAAAAGATATTAAAATTTATTGAGAAAGTATTTCATTAGCAACAAGAGTATTTAAAGTAAATTTTAATCTTTGAAATATATTATGATTTATTCAAGAGTCAAGCTTACTTTTTGTGAGGGAGAATGACTTTTTATTGATTTTAAACCATAACTTTTTTTGTAAAGACTGAGAGTTCATCTAAACTTTTTTTAGAGATTCCTTCAATAGATTATTTAGCATTCTTTCCTTTGGATAATCTTTCACAACTTCTTTGTTCTTCGATTGTTGTATTGAGTGATTTTCTAACTAAAATCTTTTTAATAAGTCTATCTATGTTTTGGTTATTGTTATCAATTTCTTCAATAATACTGAGACAAATTTTAGCGGATAAACGATTTGATGGATCAGTTTCGAGCATATAGGGCAACAAGATAAAGAGCTGCTCCATTTTCATAGAATTAACTTCAGGATGCTAAGGTTGCTTTTTTAATTCGAAAAATCCATCTTTGTTGACTTGATAAATGGATTATTTAGCTGATTTAGCATTAAAGAGATTTTCTCCAGTTAATCTAATAATAATATTGTAAGTATGATTACAATTTATAAAGTAGACATCCAAGACTATAGATGTCAGCTTTTTCGTCGTACTATTTTTCCTTATTGTAATTAATAATTTCAGGAGCCATATATCCAGGAGTACCTGACGTAGGAAAATTCAGTTGGTTTTTGATTTTCCTAGCCAAGCCAAAATCTATTAATTTTACTGTTTCAGCTTTCATTATATTTAATGGATTGATATCACGATGCATAACTCCTTTATCATGTATATATGAAACTGAATCTAATAGCTCCTATAAAAATTAATTTGTAGTTATTTACTCTCATAATTTTAATCGTTTCTGCTATGGACAATCCGTATTGTCGACTTGAAAGCTCGGAATATAAGGTTCTGCCATTTATGTATTCCATTATTATGTAATAATATAAATTATCAGCATAAGTTTCCTTGAGTTTTACTATATTTGGATGTGAGAGTGTGGATAAAAGAGAGAGTTCATGAACTAGTTAAGGCTAATAAAGAATAGATTAACGAAAATTCTTACAATTCCTCCTTCGTGTTGAGCTATCTTCAATTTATCAATTTTTTTGATGGCATAATAAGAATTGGCGTTGTCCGCTGCCACACATCTGTATACAGATCCAGTCATACCACTACCCATTTCCATTTAAAACTGATAGAAAGATAGAATTGGCTGATAAAATATTTTCCCTGCAATCATTTCCTTAAGTAAGTTAAGTTTTGGTCCATAAACTACCTTAAAGCCATTATTATATGAAAATTCGAAACCAACTATGCGTTTTTCTTCAAGAATCCACTTTATTGTAGTGGTTAGATTCATCTTGAGATTATATTTAGGTTATTTAGTGATGTCCTAATCAATCTTGTATTACTTTATACTTCGGTCATAACAAGTTCATCAACGAACAAATACAAAGAATAGTTTTTATCTTTAAAGAAATGCTTCCTGGTGACCTGAACAGTGAAAAGAGCATTCTCATAAGGTAACATAATTATATTAATTTTTAAAGAAATCATTCTTTATGAACTGATTATTCAAAATTAGGATCTGCATTAAAAAACCACTTGTAAATATTTAACTAGTTGCAATATACTAAATTATTTAGATCCATCTTTTTTTGATAAACATATATTTGTATTATCCATAAATAGGATGTTAAATATTTTTATACTTCATGTTGAAAAAGAGTAAAAACAGTATAATTACTAAATATTTATATCAATATTTTCTATAATATTTACTAGTGATCATAGTCTCATGAAAATACATAATATAAATTAAAAACTGTGAAAATTTCTTGGTTAATAAAATATTATTAGTTAAAAAATTAATATTGATATCAACCAAAAACTAAATTTTTATATAAAATCATAACTCCTTTTATAATTGATTTCATATGATTATATTCATTGTGTTGTTTTCTAAATCTACACTTTTCTTAATAATATTTATTTATAAGATTATAATTAGTTCTGTTCTCTGTTAAAAGTAATCTATATTTAAATAGTCTTCGTATCAATACGAAGTTTTAATTCAATTTTATATTTTCTATTTAACTAAGTATTTAGGGATTGTTAATTTTATAACTAAATTTTATGAGTTTATAGTAATCAATGAAATTGAGCAGAATCATTGACCATTTACTTACTTAATTATTTTTTAAGCCTTGATATAAGGGAGAGGCTTTTAGAAAAGGATGAATGTGTTTTTTTATTAATTATAAAAATAATTAATTAAATACACATGTCCACTTTATAGTATGTGAGGGAGATTATTAGTAAATAGATATCAACGCTATCAAATCCAAGTAGCGAAGATAAAAAGGCATTGGGTAAGTGTAAAAATTATAAGTATAGAATCCGAACCCTATCACAATTTGCAAAAGTCAAGTGTATTGCTAGAATCCAGGTGTTTCAATGATCCACAGTTATAAGACAAGAAATGCAGATAAATCCTTTCAAAATTGATATATCTAATCAATTAAGTAAGTTGTGACACTTATTAATTAATTTTAGGGTGAGAAATTC
Organism: Paramecium sexaurelia; assembly: GCA_000733375.1. Classification (NCBI taxonomy): domain Eukaryota; phylum Ciliophora; class Oligohymenophorea; order Peniculida; family Parameciidae; genus Paramecium; species Paramecium sexaurelia. The sequence continues at coordinate 260,268 of JPFM01000060.1, forward strand.
AATGATTAAGAATCCTTAAGTTTATTTTTTGGAATAACAAAATTGTTTTCATCAAATAATGTTGATTTGAGAAGAATGATTTATTTAATGATTAAAGTAATGTTTTGCTTATAAAATTATAGGAATTCAAAGATGAGAATTCTATGTATGTTGTAATTAGTTGTTTGGCAAAAGATATTACTTCTAAAAATGACTTATTTAGAATAAATGCTTTACGTACACTTCCATATGTTCTTGATTAATCCAATTTGGTTTAATTGGATAGATATTTGAAAAATGTATACAAGATTATATTAATTTTTAAAATAGGCAATTCTAGAGAAGAGTTAACCTATCTCAAGTGCTGCTTTGATCGCTGGTTTGTAGATTTTCAGAATAAGTCCTGATTTTATAAGAAAATGGACAAATGAGGTTGCTGACAGACTCAATTCGAAATATCCATAGAATAGTTTTCATGCATTATTATTACTTCACGAAATTAAAAGTAATGATAAGGTTACCTTCACAAAAATCCTCACAGGATTAACCAAAGAAACACTTGTTCCAATTGCTAACATGTAAGTGATTAGATTCATTAAAGAGATTCTTAATAGCGACGAATTAGATTAACAATATGAAAAAGTAAAATAATGTAATAATTATACAATAGTTATTTACTGAATATCTATTAAGATAGATACACAAATCTCAAGAGATTGTGATTTTCGAAGCTTGTAAAGCTCTATGTGATTTAAAATCTTTATCAAATAAAGATCTATAACCGATGGTTTAAGTAGTGACTGTATTCTTATAATCAAGCAATGTTATTAATAAGTTTGTGGCACTCAAAATATTAAATAGATTAATCTCAAATCCTATTAGAAGGTCCTTAATAACACCTTAATAAATCGAACCATTGATTTAAGATTCAAATAAATCATTGTCTTCTTTGGCTGTTTCAATTTTGTTAAAGGTTTGTCAAGAAACCAATATTGAGAGACTTTTAAATTAGATTTATGAATATTTAAACGATATGAGTGATGAGTTTAAAATTGATGTTTTAAGAAGTGTCAAAGCATTGGCAAAGAATTCCCCAACAAAATGGAAGTCTATAATTAGTTTCCTTTAATAAACATTTAAATGTGAAGCCTCATAAGAATTTAAAAAGTATTCAGTTGAAATATTTGAATTCATTATTCATGAAATTCCTGAAGCAAGAGAAACTGCTATCATGGCTTTAGCTGATTACATTGAAGATTGTTAACATAGTGCATTATAATTGAGTGTCCTTAGTATTTTGAATAGAGAAGCTTCAAAAAAGCAATGTCCCACAAGAGTAATAAGAATTGTAAACAACAGACTTCATCTTGAAGATGCTGAAATCAGAGCTGCAGCTGTAGGTGTACTTGGTAAATTCTTATTACATTATCCTAATGAGAAGGCAAATCTAATTGAGTTATTATAAGCTGCTGCATAAGATCCAGATGAAGAAGTGAGAAATCGTTCAAGATTCTACGTTAGTGAATCAGCAGCACCAAAAGAAGAGAATAATCCATTGTCAATTGAAGAGTTAGATGCAATAGAAGCTTATTTATAATAGAATATTTAAGAGATTCAACAATCTAATGAAGAAGTGTTGTAATTGGAAAAGATTATGGCTTATGCAGAATAAAACAAAGGGAAGATTAAAAAGACTGAAGTATTATAAGAATTAGTTGAAGAGGAATTAATATAAACTCATGAATCAGAATCAGGATTTGAAACATACAAGAAATTATTTAAAGAAAGTACAATCTTTTGTGATTATGGTGTACTAAGAAAGTCAACAAGAGCTTAAAACCTAACAGATTCTAAATGTGAATATTTGGTAACTGTTGTCAAACATTTCTTTGATAATCATATAATATTGGAATATAAGGTGAAAAACACTTTAGATAATGTTACTTTGAATGATGTCTCTTTGGAATTAACAATAAAGAATAATAATCTTTAATTTGAACGAATAGTACCTGCAAAATAAATACAACCTCAATGTGCATCAAATATTTTGGTTGGTTTACAATTCAATCCAAATCTGAGATTAGTATCCTCTAATATTCAAAGCATATTAACATTTACTGTCAATGAAAATGGTACAAGTTATCAAGATGAATATTAAACAGAAGATTTTACTATTTCATATAGTGACTTCTTCTTGCCAATTCAATGGTTCAAGTATAAATTATTGTTTAAATTTTAATTAGAAAATTCTAAACTGAATGGGAATCTCTAAAATCATAAGAAATGTCAGCCACTTATCAATTAGATTATAAAAATACTGATATTGCCATAAAAGAATTAGTGAAACATTTTGGTATATATTAATCATTTATGCTAATGTAGGATTTTAAGTTTGCGATAATTCTGATTAGATTCAAACATAAAATAAGTTTCATACATTATTGCTTTCAGGAAAATATTTGGATTCAAAGAATGCATTAGTCATATGTTAGATAGGATTTTAATAAAATATAGGATGTGTATTGAAAATAAAGAGTAAATCTGAAGATGATAATTTAAGTACAAACATTGTTGAAACCCTTGGTTGAAATTATAATAAATATATATATATATAAATAAAATAAGTTTAAGCTTTAGATGACGAAAACAAAAATAAATGGAGAGAAAAGAAAGAGAATTAATAAGCTTTAAAATTTTACACAATTTGGAAATATTTTTTTAATATTTCAATGTTTATGGTGTTTCCTAAATTACATTAATAGATATTTTTACTTGTTATGCTTTCTTGATTTACTTCTCTCCTTTTCTTTCTCTTTCTCTTTCTCTTTCTCTTTTTCTTTGTCTTTTTTCTTTTTGCTACTTTTTTTCTTACTTTTTTCTCTTGAATTATCTCTGCTTCTAGATCTCTCCTTCTCTTTCTCCTTTTTATCCTTAATTAATTTTTCCTTGTCCATTTACACATCTTTTGCGATCTCCTCCTTAAATTCTTATTTTCTTGCTTCTTCTTCTAAAATCTTTTCTAGCTACAATCTTCTTTATTGTAATTTTTATAATTCAACTCTTATGGTAGAAAAACCTTGATGAATTCTTCCATCTAAATGAGTTCTAATAAATTTTTAAATGTTATGATTTACTTCACTTTATTTTCAGTTTCATAGAGAGATTGTCTTGCTCCGCAAACTTCACATATTTTATAAGTCTTAAACGGATTATTTGTACCCTCATAAGCAAGTAATACATCTTCTCTTGCTTTTTTTAGATTGTCTGCTTCCATAATTAATCTCTCAGATTCTTCAATCTTACCTTACTCCCCCATCTTCTCACTCTAATCTGTCAAGAGATTTATCTATCTTTCCATGTTGTCAAGTCTATCTTGGATCTCTTTGGGTCGATCAGCTACTTATAGTTTACTAGATTATTCAACTTATTCTTCATGCTTTGTTAAAATCTTGTCTACTTCCTTCAACTTGTCTTGGATGTAAGCTAACATAATTATCAGGTTCATACTAAACCTATTGCCTCCTCAATGTATTTCTTCTCTCTCTACTATTTCTTAATACTACGATCACAATTGAACTCATTAATAAAGAATTGATCATGTCTCTTGCTGCACTCTCCCTCATGATCATATTTAGTATGTTTCCATAAATCGTTAAAACACTTAGAAACCAAGATATTTTTGCACACATCTTCATTCCAATAGTGTGCATCATTCTTCCTTTTACTCGCAACGACATTTCTCTCCTTCCCAAATAGCTCATCCAGTATATAACGAGAATCATCACACATTCTTTTAATAAAATTTAAATTGGTTTCTATCTATTTATAACTTATATCATAAACTCAATAACTACAAATTCCATTCTCCTCCAATCAAATTCCACTCCTACACCAAATATTACTTTATATTGTTTACATTGACAGCAATAATTCATTTCTGTATTTGTTACTATTCAAAATATATGTCTAAATAAAATTCTATTTTTGATTCATTTACTATTTAAGATTCATTTACTAATTCAAGAATCGAGCCTTTTACCCCTTCTCCCATTCAGATTTAACATAAATTCAACTCCCTTAAATAAACTATACAATTTAGGTAATCACATATAGATATCAATCCTAGAAATTCATCCAATCTTCACTATATAAAGTAGATAAACAATTATAAATACAAGAAATATCTAAATCTCTTATATTTAAACAATAAGTAAATTTTTCAATTTAATATTAAATTGTTAACTCAATTTTAATTATTTTCCAATCATTTCTTGACTGCCTTATTATAATAATTAAACTTGTAATTTCAAAATTATTTAAACAGTTGAATTCTTATCATCAATTGAAACTTTCCATAAAGACTATTAAATTTGTAAGGTTGATTATCATAAACAAACTAGAGAGATGAATCTAAAGAATTTAGAAAAACTTTATAATTTGATAATATTTAATCTAAATATATATATATCAGAACAATAGACTAATTAATATCATAATTAGTATTTATCCATTACTTGTATTAATATCTATTCCTTCTTCTTGAATAATGCTTTTTTTACATTAAGTACACTTTAATGTTGTTGTGTTCCAGTAATAAGTGTTCATGGTTGAAAGTCTACAGGATTATTGATTATAACCTTCTGGTTAGGATTCGATACATTTACCATCCTTAGAAATACATAATTTAATATTGGTTTCATCCATACTAAAAATATTTTGACATTCATTTATTAAAAGATCTTCGCATTCTAAAGCAACGCAAGAGGTTTCTGAAGTGACTTAAGGGTCTTCAATCCATTTACATTTATCTGAAAATTATTGACAGATCAATTTATCTTTATCACTATCAGAACACTCAAGTACTTTCAAACATTAACGACCATCCCAAGCACATGTTCCATCAATGCCTCCATAATTGCAAGAGAATTTATTTTCGTAATTAGCACATACATCGATAGCTATACACAATTCACCATCTGATATGCAATTTGGTAATTGCTTTAAACAAGTTTCGTGAGTATAACCATAGGGAATGTCACCACAAGCTATAGTTTTGCATGAATTGTTATTATAAATACACTTCCCATTATTACTTTGAGCATGTAAACACGTTTGTTCAGTTTCATAATCTTCACAAGATTGAATAGTGACACATTTAATAGAATCGGAAGTACATCCATACAATTAAGAATTGCATGCGTCGTGAGTTTCTCCAAACAATTCTTCACATGATTAATCTCTACATTCATTTAAATTAACATTCCAAGTACATATTCCTGTTTGAGTGATATATTTCTGATTCGAGTTTTATTTAATTACTTATCCATTCGAACTAAATTTACATTGTTCCTAATTTTTATAAGAGGAACATAACAATAATGGAATGCATCCATTTTATGTATCTGTGGTGCATTTCGAGGATGTTTAATAACATTCTTAATGAGTCAAGTAGGGTAAATCATAACATGATAAAAATCTTTTACATAATGCTTGAGTTTACCACCATATGCAATCTCCATCTAAACCAACAACACAAGCCTATTACATGAAGTATTGAGAACAATTACTCAAACCAACACATTTATTTCCATCAGTTGTACAATTTTTAGATAAAGATTTACAAACTTAATCATATGGACTTGAAATAGTATTACAACCTGTATATAAATGACATGTGTTATTAAACCATTTACAGATACCATCAATACCTTTAATGCATATATCTTCAATAGTGAATTCATTACACTTTTTCTTAGTTGTACATTTAATTCCAAAAATAGATGAATTTTAGAATGCACAATCATAAAGAGCACATTCTTATTCAGATGTTCCTGGAATATCATCGCAAATTTATTATCTACATCTGTAGGAATCCCACACACATAATTTATTATCTATAGATGTTGTACATGCTGCTTATAATTAAGCATTTTCACAGGTAGATTTTTAGAGACAACCTCCACCCACTTTTGTAGTGCAATTTCCCTTAGGATAATATTTTTAACAATCCTTCTCTGTAGTGTTATACTCAGGTGATGTAATACATGATTTGGTTGTACAATACGAATATTTGAATACCCATTAACATTCATCTCCATTGATATCTGTATTACATGCTTCTTAAGTGCGAACATCTGCACAAAGTTTGCGATCAATACAAGTGATTCCATCAGAAGTACAATTAGAATTATATTTTTTACATTCTTCATTAGTTTTGTAAGGTAAATCAGTACATTTTTAACGTCTACAATACACATAATCAGTATAACAGAATTGATAGTGTTACTCACATAATTGAGCAGTGATAGCTGTGTCTGGTGCATTTTAGCAAGATCTAACTTGACATGTATTAGTTTTTGGATTCCAGTAACATGATTAATTTGAGATGGTGATAACACATTATTTTTCAGATTGATATTGAGCACATTCAGTACTTTTGAATTGGCAGCCATTTCCAATAGCCACAGCAGTACATTCATTAAGATAGGATTGACATTCATCATGTTATGTATATGATCTTGGGGCAGTGGAACATGATTTATTCATACATCTGGTTCCATCCCATCCACAAGGTTAATGTAAATTATTAATAACACATTGTCTTTCACTTAAATAGGTAGCACAATCCTATAAAGGAACACAGCCACCAATGCCTGAGTGTATTACAGTACAATCACTTAGATAATTTTAACATTCAACATGAGTGTCTCTTGTACTATCAAATGCTGCAGTATAACAAGATTTAACAAAACATCTTCCTCCAATCCATGCACAAGTATCACCATTCGATCCTATTACACAAGACACTTCTACTGAATAATTCAGACATCCATTTAATGTCATACAACCCCCGCCTTATTTTGCTGTACAGGTATTCAAAAAATCATAACATTAAGTATGAGTTGTATAACTATTTGGAGCATTCGAACATTTTATATCAGCACATTTTCCTATGTCAACATTCCAAAAGCACACTCCCTAAACGGAGTTCTTAAAGCAATGAGATTCTTATAAATAATCTGAACAATTATTCGCCTTATTAATACATTCACCTATTCTAGCAACTGTGCATGCTGCTAAAAAGGTCTTGCATTCTGTATCATCATCATAAGTGGTACTTTAAGTAGCATCCTCACATACTCTATCTTTACATTATGTACCAGTCCAAAAACATACAGTATTATCAAAACTTTGAATGCATTAATCTTAGTTTGTAATCATGGAACATTTTTATGGTTTTATTACACATCCTGCATGTACACTTAATGCATCGACAGTACAAGTTGACAACCAATTCTAACAATCTAAATGAGTGAATGTAGCACCTGTATAATTACCACATGTTCGATTCTAGCATTACCCTGATAACCATACACAATTTACTAAACTGATATTGGTTACACATTAATCTTAAGTGACACCTAAATCTGTGCAATTAGTTGGCTTATTAATACAATTATTTGGAGATGCTCCTGCTTCTACTGTACAAGTATCCAACCAATTCTCACAATCACTATGTGTAAATGTAGTTTCTGTATAATTATTACAAGTTCTTCTTAAGCATGAACCATTATACCATGCACATTCAAAATTACCACTATCTATGACACATTAATTATATGACACACCAGCATTACTACAATTTGATTGTAATGTAGTGCAAGTAGTTGGTTTATTTAATTAACATTGAGGTAACCATATTTCACAATTATTATGAGTCCATGTACTAATACCAGTGGTGTTTGAACAAGTTTTACTAATACATGCAGTATTGCCCGAATTGGCAGTACATGTTGATAACCAATTTTAACAATTTGTATGATTAATTGAAAATCCAGTTGCATTAGCACAAGTTTTAGCTGTACATGCAGTATTTCCAGTATTTACTGTACAATCAAAGTTCCAGTTTTAACAATTATTATGATTGAACGTAGTAACAAAAGATCCATGATTAGTACATGTTTTAGGTTCACAAGCAGTTGCTCCAGAATTTATTGTACATGTTGATAACCAAAATTAACAATTACTATGATTGAATACAGTTACTTAACTTCCATGATTAGTACAAGTTCTACTTGTAACACATGATGTACCATCATCAGAGACTGTACAATAATATAACCAATTTGAACAATTTGTATGATTAAAAGTACTTAATCCATGATTACTACATGTTTTATATTCACAATTAGTACTTGTTGGTGTTAATTTACAATAACTAAACCAACTATTACAATTTGAACTATTAACTGTAAATCCAGATGGATAATTTGTACAATGTTTCCTTTCACACTTGGTTGTTGAGTTATTGGTACAATAAGGTAGCCATCCAGTACATGTTACTTTGGTAAATGTACTCAATTAAGATCCATAATTATCACAAGTCTTTTCCATACATCCATCATTGGTGCTATTCACTGTACAATATGGTAACCAATTTTAACAGGTTTAGAGATTGAATTAAGTAACTTGATTACCATAATTGCTACAATTTCTAGTGCTTATACATTTAGTAGCTAAATAATTTGGAGTACAATAAGGTAGCCAACTTCTACAATTGGACTCATTGATAGAACCAGAATAATTATCGCAAGTTTTATATTCACAATCGTATGTTATGTAAGTACATTGATTATTCCAATTGTAGCAATTAGTTGCAGACAAACTTATACTTGGATAATTGGTACAAGTTTTATAATTACAAGTACTTTCGCCTGTTTAAAATGTACATGATGTTAACCATGATTAACAATTGGCATGAGTTAAACTACTTACATTTGATCCATGATTTTAGCATGTTTTATATTTGCATGCAGTAGAGCCATCGTTAGTGCAAATATCATACCAATTATAGCAATTTGTATGATCGAATGTAGTTACTAAAGATCCATGATTAGTACAAGTCTTATCAATACAACCAGTTTAAGATGCATTAGGTGTGCAAGTAGTCAACCAATCCAAACAATAATATTGATCATATCTAATGTTGAATCCATTATTACTTTATAAGCAGGTTCTCTGAGGTATACATGCAGCATTTGTAACAGTGTTATAAGTACATTATTAACCTATCCAATTAGGACAATTACCACTAAATGAAGCAGTAATAGCACTCCCATAATTTGTACATGTTTTGAGTTCGCAACCAGTCAAATTTGCATTTGCTTTACATATTGTTAGCCATTATCCACATTTTGCTGTAGTTGTAGTTGCCATGCCATGATTAAAACATGTTTTATAAATGCATCCATTATTTGTACCATTTACTGTACATAATGGATTCCATTATTCACAATTTACATGATTAAAGATCTTGATATTATTTCCATAATCACTACAGGTTCTCTATGAATGACAACCTCTCTAACTTTAACTTCTTGTACAATGAGGCAACCACCCTGAGCATTATGCTACTGTTGAAAAGGATGTTGAACTACCACAAGTCTTATAATCACAATAAGAAAAATTATTAACTTATTTACAGGAACTTAGATAAGAATCACAACCTGACAACCAAGCACCTGAGTCTGAACACTACCTATTTTTGCATCCAGTTGTGCTATTATTAGTACATAAGTAATTCCAAGATACACATTATGTATCAGATATCTAAGAAGGTGTACTATATGAATTTTTAAGTTCAGTAGTAATGCTTTAATTATAACAAGTTTTTTCAGTACATGCTGTTCCAGAATCATTAACTGTGCAACTAGATAACCAATTTTCACAATTGATGTGATTAAACGTTGTTACATTTGATCCATAATTAGAACATGTTCTTTATGTAATACAACCAGACTAACCGAGTAAGCAATGAGAATATCTTGTTTAACAACTAGCTAAAGTGGAATCGGTAAAATCTGAACAGGTTTTGATTCGACAACTATAACATGATTGATAAAAACAGTCAGATTTAAATCCTGAACATCTTGCATCACTAAAACAGACACTGATATTTTAATTGTGATTATTGCAAGTCTTTTCAACACAAGCAGAATTATCATATGTAGCTGTACATTTTGATAGCCAAGATTGACAGTTTGAAAAATTAATTGTTCCTGTAAAATTAGCGCATGTTTTTGGAGTGCAATTAGTATTACCAGAATTAACTGTGCAATCTGGATCCCATGTATTACAATTTGCATGATTGTAGACTGAAAAATGTAAGCCATTGTTATAACAATTACTTACACATTGATTATTGCTTGAATTTAAAGACCATGCTTCAGACCATTTCTTACAATTACTTTCTGTATAGATTTATGTTATGGCACTCGAACTAGTCTTATATGTACATCCATTATAAGCATTATTGATAGTACATCTACTTGACCATGCTTCACAATTAGCTTGATTCACAGTTCCCGAGAAATTCGAACAGGTCTTTTCAATACAGATTCCATTTGAACTATCGTACTTACAAGAAGATAGAAACGAATCGCAATAACTTTGAGCATATGGTGTTCCTATGATTGTTGTATACATTTCACATAATTTAGGTGTACAACCTGAATTATCTGTTTTCCTAGTACAAGTAAAGAGCCAAGCTTCACAATTACTATGTGAAACAGATCCAGCGAAATTAGAGCATGTTCTTATGGTCTCACAATCTGAACTATTTGAATAGAAGGAACAAGTGCTAAGCCAACCTGAACAATTTGATGCATTTAAAGTGAAAGCGTCATGATTTGTACAAGTTCTATTTTCACATAATTAAGTTGATGAATTGTATGTGCATAAATTACTCCAAGATTAACAATTGGATGTATTTTTGGTTATATATGAAGGAATATTAGTACAAGTTCTAGTAATACAACCATCAAAAGTTGTATTGACAGTACATGTTGATAGCCATGCATTACAAGTGGAATCATTGTACGGTCCAAATGAAAGTAAGGTTGGAGATGCATTTGAACAAGATTTATCTTCACATGAAGTTCCAGCACTATTTATAGTACATGATGAAAGCCAATTATTACAGTTAGTATGATTCAACACTTTAATATTGGTTCCATAATTTGTACAAGTTTTAGTACTGACACATGCAGTAGAAGTATCATTACCTGTACAATAAGACAACCATGTGGAACAACTAGCTGAAGTGTAAGTAGCAGGAGTAATGTTACTACATGATTTATCTTAACATCCAGTACTTGATAGATTAGTACATGAAGACAACCAATTATTACAATTAGTGTGTGTAAAACTAGATATGTTTTATCCATAATTATAACAACTTTTGTTAATACAACCATCATATGTAGAATTTACTGTACAAGTAGAAAGCCAAGTACTACAATTTGTATGAGTATATGAACTAACTACAGCGTTGGTGCATGTTTTATTTTCGATGCATCCTGAATTACTAGAATTGGCAACACAATAAGATAGCCAAGCACTACAATTACTATTTGTAAATGATGTCACTTAATCACCATGATTATAACATGTTTTACTTATACATCCGTTTTGACTGATATTGCTCGTACATGAATTCATCCAAATTTCACATGTTATAGGATCGAAAGCTATCAAATAAGATACAGCTAATGCGCATGTTTTATCTTAACAACTTGTTGTATTTAAGTATGTGCAACTAGATAACCAATTTTCACAATATTAATGTGTATAAGTAGTTAAGGATGCATTAGTACAAGTACGTATATTAACACATGCAGTTCCAGAAGAATTAGCAACACAAGCACTCCACCAAGTTTAGCAATTTGTATTATTAAATACTGTAACATAAGATCCATGATTTGTACAGGACTTAGGAACACATGTTTTAGATGATCCATCATAAGTACAATTAGGTAGCCAATTTTAACAATTAACATGACTTAGCTAACTAACCTAGATACTATGATTATAACAACTCTTTTATTCGCATCCAATTAAATTAGATTTGACCGTACAATCTGATAAATATGCTTAGCAGAAGTCATGATTGTAGGTTACTAAATTAGTGTCACTACAAGATTTAGATTTGCATGCTCCTGAGCCATTATTGGTACATAGATAATTATAACTTTCACAAGTTATATGAGTATAAATTGGTAAGGATGGCAAACAACCTCTAGTATTTTCACAAGCTGTTCCATCAACATTTACTTGACAATAACTTAACCATGTTTTGCAATTTACATTATTAAATACAGTGACATTACTTCCATGATTAGTGCATGTTTTAGGCTCACAAGTAATTCCATTTGAAGTGCAGATTGATAACCAATTATTACAACTGACATGATTTTGTTGATAAAATATATCATTATAATTGTAACAAGTTTTATCTTAACAATATGAACCAGAAATATAAGTACATCTCTATAACCAAGCTTCACAGCTTACATGTGATCTTATACTCACATTAGAACTATGATTGGAACAAGTTTTATCATCACATTAGCCAGAATAGATATAAGTACACTAATTAAACCAACCTACACAATTTACTTAATTAAATGTAGTTAAATCAGTTAATTAACATGTTCTTTTAGATACACATCCTGTATTATCTGAATTAACAGTGCAAGTATTTAACCACGCATAACAATTATTTGATGTGTAAGATGCTAATTTAGCATTAGCACATGTTTTTGGCTGACAACTCAATGAATCTCCAGAGACAGTACACAAATAATACCAATCATTACAATTTGTATGAGTAAACACTGTAATTGAATGATTATAACATGTCTTTTGTGTACAAGCTGCACCTGATACTGTACATTCATCCCACCATCCATTACAATTGTTGTGATTAAATACTGTTACAGAAGTACCATGATTAGTACATGTTCTATTGCTAATACAAGCTGTATGATCACTATTTGAACTACATTTGAATAGCCAATCATTACAATTACTGTCAGTGAAATCAGTAACATTTGATCCATAATTTTTACAAGTCCTTTCAATACATGCATCATTGGTAGAATTCACAGTGCAAAGAGGCGACCAACTAGTACAATCCGTATGAGTAAAAGTAGTCACAGCAGCACCATGATTAGTACATGTTCTTGTAATTTCACAAGCACTTTGATCAGGATTACCTGAACATCCTGGCATCCAACCTGAACAATTGGTATCATTAAATACAGTGACAGCATATCCATGATTATTGCATGTTCTATCTACGCATGAAGTACCTACCCATGCACACAATTGATTAGATATATTTTTATAGCATTAATCATAATTCAAAGCATCAGAACAATTCGTAGGTTTAGTTGCACAAGTAGTTGGTTTATTTACAGTACATGAAGTCATCCAGGCATAACATGATGAATGATCAAAATCTGTGATTCCTTGAGTTGTTGAACATGTTCTATTAACACAACTGGATCCATTCCAATAGCATTACACATTTGTTGATGTCCATGTACAATTTGCTGAATATTAGTAAGAAGAACAAGCTGATTATTGTGCCATACAACCAGTAGGAGTTGATACATTATTAACAACACATGTAGGTAACCAATTTGCACAATTTGTAGGAGTAAAATTTGTTATACCAATTGTCAAACTACATGTTCTGTTTAAACAATATGGAGGATCTGCAGTTGTGTTCCATGTACATACTGTTCCAGCACTATCCTTAACACATTAAAATTATGATAATTCATTACAACTACCCTTTCTTATTGTACAACCATTTCCACCTATTCTACGAACTACATTGCACCTACTATCATAACTATGACATTCATTTTTATCATCATAACTGTTTGTATCTGGTGCATAAATGCATTGCCTATCCAAGCATGATGTTACGTACCATGAACATTTATTACCATTCAGAATTTGTTCACATTATCTTTAAGATGTATACATATTGCAACTTGTTTACATTGTCATACATCCTCCAGTACCTGTTGCAACTACAGTACAAGTATTCAAAAATTGATTGCATTTTGCAAATGTATTATAATCTGTAGTTGCAGGTGCATTATTACATGTTCTATTGACACAAATAAATGAACTAGTAATCCATGCGCAAGGACTCCCTGATGCATTTGTTGAACTTGCTGTGCATTAATTAGAAGTTATCATTTATAAACATTGAGCTGGCTTTGACATACATCCAGCCCCAGCATTATTAACCATGCATCCTGCAAGATAAGTATTACATAAATCATTTGTTGTATGAGTATTATCAGCTGTCTAACAACTTTTATTGGCACATAATCCATTGTTAAACTCACAAACCATATTATTATTATCAAATCTACAACTATTTACATTTTAATATTGATCACAAGTTGTCAAAGGTTGACAACCACTTCCAGTTGTTGTACAACCAGTCAAATAAGAATTACATTACTCATAAGTTGTAAGCGAACTTGAAGCAGTATAACATTCTTTTTTTCTACATTAATCTCCATACCATTCACATTCAACATTATAATAATTGGTTATACATTAAGCTGGTATTTTCATCTCACTACATTAATAAGGTCTATCCATACAACCCATACCAGTATTTCTAACGGTGCATTTACTGAGATATGCTTTACATTAAGCATCAGTAACAAAGTTATTATTAACTGGAGCATTATCACAAGTCTTATCAAAACATAAGCCAGCCCAAAAGCAATTATTACCTAGTGAATCTACACTACAATTATTTTATTAAAATATGACTTCGCAAGTCATGTCCACGCATCCATTTAAGGTTTTCTTAACAGTGCATAATTTAGAATAGGTTTGACATTATTCATGTGTATTGTATACAATTGGAGCATTGCTACATGTTTTTAACTTGCATTAATTTTAATACCAAAAGCATTCTCTCCCTTATTAATCTAATAAACAGGCTTCTTTCATCATAATATTAGAGCATTCTTGATTCTTGACACATCCTCCATTCAATTTAGTTATACATCCTGATTTATATAAATCACATTCATAGTTATTTATCAATTCTTTAGGAGCATTATCGCATGTTCTATCCTGACAACCATCCTTTGTTGCATTGACTGTGCAGTCACTCTTGAATTCTGAACACTTGGAATGAGTATTATAATTTTTTGAAGCATTATTGCAACTATATTAAACACAAGATTTGGTATTCCATAAACAACTTAATAATCCGCTCTAACAACTTGTTTTATCTACAAAATCTTCACATTTACTGTAAGTCTGACAACCACCTTTCAGACTAGGTACACAACCTTATAAGAATGTTTGACATTCCTCAAATGTTCTTAACAATTCTGATGCATTGCTACATAATCTCTCAACACATTATTCATTCAACCAATAACATTATTTGCCACTCTTATCAACAATGCATGCTTCATTTGTGGTAATATCCTTACAATTTCTAAGTTCATCGCATCCTCCTCCTTTAGTATTGATACATCCTTATAAGTAAGAGTTACATTCTTCACTAGTTTTTATACTGATTGGAGCAGATTAACACGATCTATTAACGCATGTAACTCCATTCCAATTACATCTTACTTACATGAATCTATCCCAAACACATTGCTATTCACTTTCTTAATTTGAACAACTCCATCCACTCAATTAACATCCACCTTATGATGATACTGTGCAATCCTTATTAACATTTCTGCACTCTTAATCACTTCTCAATGTTTTTGGTAATTATCCACAATCTACACTCTTCATACAACTTTCATTCTCCCAATAACAATAGTTCCCTTCTTTATCTTTACTACATGATATTGATGTTTTATAATCAGCACATTCATTGATTTCTACGCATTTTTCCCCATCTGTAATACACTTTTTAGATATATTTTAGCACAATTCATTTGAACTTTAAAGATAACTATTGCATGCACTAAATTCAACACATCTATCCACCAACATTGCGCATCCAGATTAACTACTGCAATTCTACGAATCAAATTGTGAACAAAATGAATCACTTTCTCCTTCGTTTTAAGTTCCTGATTTTAACTTCACTTTGCATTCTCCGTCTTTCCACTAACATCCTAACTTTAAGCAATCATCTTGCACCATTAATTGTGTGCATTCACATTCATAATCACTTCCTACATTAATCTGTTTCCCAACCAATCCAACATTTAATAGGAGTAAAACAAATATTAAATGTTTCATATTTATATATATATATAAAGTAACTCAATATTATCAATTATCTTAATTCAAATCTCTACTATAACTTTTATATCTATTATTTAAAATCTTTATAGTAAACCATTATACTTTTAATTTTAATTATATCATTTCTTTATTCAATCCATATTGCTTCAAGTTTTTGCAAATTCGAAACAATCTGTAATCCAAAAGAAACATGAAAAATTAATATCCTTTATATCAATCTTTCATCTTGATTAATTAATGGCGCTGATTACAATTAAATTTCAATTTACTATGAAAATAACCTAAACTTATGCCCAATAGAGCAAGAAATCTCTGTATGCTCTTTAATTTTATCTATTACAATATTATTAAAATCGTAATATAATTAGAGTTAGGTTCTCTATAACTTTTAAAAACGAATTTCATCTAAAGGTTCTTGATTATTGACCGAAATATGCAATACTCAAGCATATTGACTGTTTAAAAAACAACGATAAATTTGGAATGACTGGAAATGTATAAATTTGCAATTTCTTAAAACCTTTATTTAATAATGTGTTGATTCTATTTTTTATATTAAGTTTAATTGCAATAAATGAAGAAGTATTTTCATAAATATGAGTAGAAAAAAAGAATGTGGAAAGAAAAAAGATATTTTTACTTTTATTTGAATTATTACAGATCTAGAAAAAAAAGTAGAATACCCTCAACATTAATAAATTCAAAATGGCAGAGAATTATACTTAAATTATTAAATAAGGACGAAGTATAAATTAATATATACATTGAATTGTATCTTTAAACTTCTCTTTTAATTTGGAAAATTACAATATAGGAACATTTTAATTTTTAGGATTAATTAATTTATTAAATTACAAGGATCTGATTTTCCTCTTTTATTTGAATACTCTTTAAGTTTATCTTTAAAATCAAATGAGTTTGTTTCATTTTCTTCATTAATCGTTTGAAAAATGTCCTTAAATTGAATCTAATTGATACTTTCCAGGTAAATATGAAGACGAATAAATTGTAGCTAAGAGTAAAATAATTTGGTATTTAGATTCTATTATTTATAAAATTATGATACTATTGAATAATGTAAATTCTTCAACTTTTCAATTCTTTGGCTGAAGTTTTTCAATTTATATTCTAAGAACTTCAAACAGCCAATTAATTGTTCTGCTTTATACAATTTATCATAAATTTGTTCTTAAAAAAATATTTAATTTAAATAATTTATAAATTTTCCCTATATAAATTTAAAAATCAATCTCATTAGAAGATTAGTCCAAAAATGATTGTTGATAATCCAAGAATGTATCCTGAATCAGTTGTTGTGCCATTATCAGTATTGTTATTTGTATTATTGTCAGTATTATTTGGTGTAACAACAACAGCTGTGCAAACTCCACATTTACTTGTAGATGAGTTCCAAGTATATGTGTATCCAGAAACTTAGAAGCAATCAGTAGATGACAATGTTGATGGGTCTGTAGCTGTGCATACACCACTAACGAGAGTACAAACTTATTAAGTCTTTTTATCCCAATTCAAGAATCTTGTGCATGCTCCATTAGTAGCTTAATTAGTAGCACAAGTATGAGTCTTACATGCGCTTGCAACAGCATTTGTTCCAGATCCAGAAGCAGCAGTCCAAGAACATCTATCTTTAGCAGCTTAGCAAGCAACTTAATCACTATTGGCAGATGTGCATGCAGTCATTAAAGCACAAGTTCCAGTACCAACAGCAGCACCAGTGGCAGTTGATTATGTAAATACACAAATGCCATCTAATCCACCTGAATTACAAGCTGTCTTGGTTGTATATGTTGAACAATTAGCTTTTGCAATACAAGCAGTACCATTTGAAACACAAGATGATAGAGCTACTGCACAAACATTGGTTGCTGTACCATTTTGGATATCAGTACAAGCAAGTAATCTACATTTAGCAGTGTTATTATTGGTAGCAGATGCAACTTCCCAATAGCAGACTCCATCAGAACCAACTGCTGTTGTGCAGGCAGTTTAAGTTGTGTATGATGTACATGCTCCTTTGAGTAAACACTTAGTTCCATCTGATGTGCATGTTGATAATTATGAAGCACATGTAGAATGAGTTATACCAGTCAAATCAGCGCATGATTAATCTCTGCAGGCACTAGTTGTAGTATCCCAAGTACAAACTCCAGTCGAAGTAATTGCTCCTGATGTTAAAACGACTCCCTTATCATTCTTGAAACATCCAGCTTAATTATATGTTGAACATGAGGCTAATGGAACGCATCCAGTAGTACCGTTTGTTGTACATTTAGAACTAGCTACTTAACATTATGCGTGAGTGGCATAGAATGCATCAGAACAGGAAGTATATGCTTTACAAACTGGGGCATCGTTTGATCCCAATGAAGCAACAGATTAGATACAGTCTCCATCATATCCTGTTACACAACCACCAGAGGTATTAGTTTCAGAACATAAGGTTACTGAAAGACAATTTGTTCCATTTGTTGTGCATTAACTGGAAATCAATTTACATGAGGTATTAGTGGTCCAAGTCAAGCTCTTGCATGATGTATATGGGAAACATGCTCCAGTAGTTCCATCATTGTTTGTATATCCGGCAATCCACAAACAAGGTCCATCAGTTCCTTAAATGCAAGCAGCTCTGACTGTTGTATTTGAACATGTCTTTACTTTAGCGCATTTTCCATTAGCTCCTGCAGTGCATGAAGTACTAATTGCTTAACAGGTAGAGTGTGTATCTCCACTATAATCTTAACAATCTTTATTTCTGCAAGCATTATTATCCCATTAACACTTAGTTCCATCTAATGCGGTTGTGCAAGCACCTTCCACTGTAGCAGCACTACAAGTTGACTTGAGAGTACATCCACCTCCACTCTTTGTTGTACAATTAGTAAAGTAAGCAGCACATTATGATTCAGTTGTATATGAAGCTACTGGGGCAGTTGAACAAGTTTTTACTGTACAATAAGCAGCAACATTTCCATTAGCAGCAACCCATTAGCATTATTATCCAGATGAAGAAGTAACACATCCAGCTTCATTCAAAGCTTAAACACATGTTCCTCTTACAACACATTTTGTTCCATCAGTTGTGCAGGTTGCAAGAGCAGCTTTGCATAAGGCATCAGTAGCTAATGCAAAATCTTCACAAATCTTTGTTTTGCATTTTACTGAATCAAGTGTGCAACCTGAAAGGTAATTATCACATCCTGTAGCATCAGTAATCGAATCCGGAGCATTTTCACAAGTTCTTGTTACGCAAGCACTTGTTGTGCTATTCCAATAACATAACGCTCCATTCAAATTTTTAACACAATTTCCTTCAATTTAATAAGCTTCGCAAGTTGCTAATAAAGCCATACATCCTGAACCGCTCTAATCAACTGTACAACCAGTTTTGTAAGTTTAGCATTTTGAGTCGCTATTGTATGATTCACTAGCAGGAGCAGTAGTACAAGAGAAATCTGCACAAACAGACCCATTCCATCCACATAAACCTCCGGTTGTATTAATTTTACATTACTCTTCATGAATATATGATGAACAATTGGCAACAGGCTGGCATCCTTCAACTGTGGTTGGACTACCATTTGATCCAGCAACAGCAGCAACAGTGCAAGATGCTGAATTAGCGGTGTAATAAAGTTAACAATCAGCATGCGTTACTGTTGACTTTGGAGCAGTAGTACAAGATTTATCAACGCAAACTGGGGGATCCACATTAGTGTTCCATTAACAAGCTGCTCCACTTGAATTATAATAGCATTGATCGGAAATTGTATATTATGAGCAAGCAACTGCAGCCATGCAACCATTGGCAACAGCTCCACTTGCCGCTCTTACTGTACATTTCAATGATGCATATGCAGCAGCTGAACATTAGCTGTGATTAGAGAAAGAAGCTGATTAATCAAGATTAGCACAAGTAAGATCCAAACAAGTTAAATTTAATGCACTCCAATAACATTTAGCTCCAGAAGCATTATTTTTACATTAAAGTTCTTGTGTGTATGATGAACAGGATGGCAATCTAGAAATGCATCCTCCAGTTCTTGCAACTGTACATGTTGATAAATATCCTGTGCATTCTGAATGATCATTGTAATCATTAGATGCAGGTGCATTATCACAAGTTTTTTTGACACATTAGGAGTTCAATACAACACAATCTCCTTCACTTGACCAATAACAAGCAGATGTTGATTAAGTATTACATTTAGCTGATATGCTTACACAAGCAGGACTACTACTGTTATTATTATAAGTGCATGAGGTCAACCAACTTTGACAATCTGAATATGAGGCAGGTGAGACTTTATTTGCACAAGTTTTGGCTTGACAAGCAGTTGTACTGTTATTTGTACATGATGAATTTTTGGCAGTACAATTAGCCTAATTATAATTACTTGATCCTAAGAAAATTGAAGCGCAAGCAGTGGAGGCTGTTACACTTACGCATGTTCCTGTTCCACTATCTGAAGTACCTATACATTCAGTAGTTGCTGTTCTTGTACAATTGGCCAAACTATAAGATGAACATGATGTTTAAATAGTTTAACAAGCACTTGCAGCTCTATTTGCAATACAATTAGATTTGGCTGCTTTGCAATTATCATCAGAGTAAGTAGTTAAAGTAATGGTTTCGCAAGTTGCTGCTTCACAAGCAGGAGTAGAGAGAGTGCCGTTCCAATGGCAAAGTCCAGCTCTAGATTAAACGCAGTCTGCTTCAGCTGTTGAACCTGTATATTCAGCGCATGTTGCTTAAATAACTATGCAATCACCACCTGAGTTAACAGAACAAGAAGAATCAAAGGCTTAACATAATGTAAATGTTTGGCTTGTAGCCAAATCTCCACATGTCTTACTTTCGCAAGCACCTGAACCCGAAGTTTTTTTACAAAATGGTCTAAAACCGGTACATGCAGTATTATCTCCTGTGAATGATGCACAGGCAGTATTAGGAGCGACACAATTAGTACCATCGAAAATACAAGTACCTTCTGTTGCAACTGTACAAGCATCTGCACCACTGTATGATGAACAAAGAGCTTATTTAGTTTGGCAAGCTTTAGATGTTGCCTTATTGATTGTACATGATGAATTCAAAGCTGAACAATGATCAGCTGTGGTAACTGCATCTCCTCCTGTTTTTCCATTTTATGTTGTGTAATCAGCACAAACTTTTGCAACGCATGCAGAAGTTCCACTATCCCATTTACAACTGTATAATACATTTTCACATCCAGTAGTAGCTGTAGCACCAGATATATTTGCACATGTAAATGTAGATTTCAGCCAGCATTTACTGTTATGCCATAAACAATCTGCATTATTATTATCTTTTACACATTATGTTTCTTCTAAATATGCTGTACATGCCACTCTACTAAAACATCCAGTTTTGTTAACCCTTGAAATAACAGTACATGTATCAGCTACTTTAAGTGCTTTACAACTGTCGTCAGTTTAATAACTAGCTGTACTTGGAGCATCTGTACAAACTTGATTTCTACATTAAGTACCAGTCCAAAAACACAATTAACCAGAGGCATTCTAAACGCATTATTCTTCCAAAGTATAAGTATTACATGCTGCAAAAGCTTAGCATGAAGTCTTTGCTGAGTTAACAGTACAAGAAGGAAATGTGGAATTACAATTTGTATGTGATGTAAGTGCTATATTTGTACATACTTTATCAACACAATTTGAACCAGTCCAGTAACAATCTCCACCTCCTGTTTTAGCTCCAGTAATACAATTATCAGATTTAGTAAATGAAGTACAAGCTGCTTAAGGTGTGCATCCATCTGCTGTATTATTTAATAAGCAAGTAGTTCCACTCAAATAAGTAGAGCAAGATAATGCAGAAAATGAGCTTAAAACTCCTGTGGTTCCAGCAACATTAGCAGTTAAACATGTTTTTTAAACACATGCATTTGTAGTTGAATTCCAAATACAAATTAAACTTGATCCTGTTTCACAATTATCTTGTGTTTTTCTAGCTGCACAAGTTGTTGGCAAATCCATACAACCAGAAACAACATTATTAACTGGATTAGCTGAAACACAACCAGATATTGCTAAATTACAAGCTGTAGTTGTTGTAACTGTTTTATCTATTGTTGTACAACCCTTATCAATGCAAGCTGATCCATTCCATCCACAATCAGCATATCCACTTTAAGTCTTTTTGAGCTTACATGCACCTTAAATCAAAATGGCTTCGCATTTTAGTGGTATGGGAACACATCCTGATCCAGTGTTGCTTAAAGTACATGAACCCAAATATCCATGACAATCATCATAAGTAGTATATGATGTAGATGCTAAAGCACATTATTTAGGATAACACAAACCTTTGAAAATGCAGGGTTTGCTATTCAAATCAGTGGTACAAAGTTCTGAAGTTAATGAATTTTCACATGTCTTGTCAACACATCCGGCACCTGATGAATTTACTGTGCATGTGGCTAAGAAGGATTAACATGCAGGATGAGTAGTATTTGTTGTTGGAGCATTAGTACAGATTTTATCTTTGCAAGTACCATCCCAAAAACAAGTAACTCCCAAAAGACTTCTAACACATGCAACTTCAGCTGTGATAGAACTACAAGTACCATTTACTGTACATCCTCCTCCGTTTTTGGTTATACAATTAGATCTAGGTAAATAAGTTTCACAAGCATCGTTTGTGACAATACTAGTTGGAGCATTTGCACAAGTTCTTGGTTAACAACCAGATCCTCCGCTTTTAACGGTACATGTAGATAAATATTAAGTACATAATTCATGAGTTGTATTTGATGCAGGTGCATTTGCACATGTTTTTTCTTTACATGTTGTATCCCATATACAATCAACTTATGAGGAATTCTTCACACAGGCAGCTTATATAGTTGCAACTGAACATGCTCCATTTGT
This sequence comes from Paramecium sexaurelia, assembly GCA_000733375.1. Lineage (NCBI taxonomy): Eukaryota > Ciliophora > Oligohymenophorea > Peniculida > Parameciidae > Paramecium > Paramecium sexaurelia. The sequence continues at coordinate 283,278 of JPFM01000060.1, forward strand.
AATACATCCAGAACCAGTTGTAATACATGTACCAAGAAATCCTGCACATGCTGAATTTGAAGTGAGAGTTGAAGGTGCATTACCACAAGTTAAATCAACACAAGCTGTTCCATTCCAATAACATTTACTTCCTGATGAATTTGTAACACAAGCTGCTTAAATAGTTGCAGCATTACAAGTAGTTCTATTCACACATCCTCCGTTAGCTTTTGTTGTACATGTTCCATCAGTTCTAAACGCCTTACAAGCATCATCAGTCACATTTGTAGTTGGTGCATTTTCGCATATTCTATCTTTACATGCAGCTCCATCCCAATAACATGCTGTTAATTTTGTCTTGTTCCAAACACACTAGATTTCCAAAGTTTAATCACTGCAATTTGTTCCACTATCAACACAACCACCTCCAGTCTTTGTTGTACAAGTAGAGATTTAAGCTCTACAATCTGTATCTGTTGTTAAACTTGTTGGTAATTTATCGCAAGTATTTGCATCAACGCATGTATTATTAGTTGTATCCCAATAACAGAGCGCTCCTAATGCGTTTTTTACACAAGAAGTTGCTTTTAAGTATGTACTGCATGAATCTAACTAAACACAATGAACTCCATCTGTTATACATTTGTTAGAAATGGCTTTGCAATCGTCATCAGTTATTTTATTAAAAGCAGTACAGCCGGTGAAGAAGGTACATTTGCTTGATACCCATGCACATCCATTTGTTTTAGGACAATCAGTTTAGCTGAAAGGATCACAATATGCAGCATAAGTCACTGTTGGAGTGACAGTTGTAGTTGAAACTGCACAAGTCTTTTTAGTGGTATCCCAAGCGCATCCAAGTGCAACATTTTTTAAGCAATCTCCTTCTGATAACAATTATGCACAAGTGCATGATGATATACTGTATGTTTAACTTGCAGCTAAAGCAAGCAACAAAGAGAGTATGATGAATTTATTATTCATTTAAAGTATTAATTAAATTCATTATTCAAATCTCAATTAAATATATGTTTAAAATTTATTTTTTTTTTTTTTGAATGATTACTTAAAATTTTTATCAAAATTCATGCTTAATTTTGATTTTATTTCAATTAACCTCATTAATTATTATATTATTTTTTATAAGCGGAGAATACTAATCTAACAAAGTGAAGTGAGATCATTTAAAATTTCAAATTCTTGAATGAAATACAATTAGAAATGCAAGTATTTGTGACTTCTTCTCTTGAATATTGTTAAGTAAATGAAAATCATTTATTGTTCGAATATTAAAAAAATATTATTGATTATAGACAAACAGAATGTTAGAGACATTTATAATAACTAAATATTTGAAAAGAAGAAAAATTTAAGATTTATATCTGTTATTTTTTTCTCTCTTGTTCTAGAAATTTAAATCAAAAAAATATAATTTCCAATCACTAAAGTAGAGTTAATGAAAAATACATAAGGATTATTATCAACAAATAATGGTTAAGATTCAATAAGCTATAATATATTATACAATATATAGATGGAATAGGGAGGGATTTTGTTTTGGTATTTTCAATTTTTTGTAATCATGAATAATTAAATACTTTATAATTCTAATTGTTATTTTCTGCTTCAAAGCTCAAAAGAATTTATTAAAGGCTCTTAATATTTTAGAGCAACAGAAATATATATATTTATGAATTATAAATCAATAATTAAAATTGATGTTGTAAATAAATAAACATTATATCACACAATAAAAATTAACAAATTTTATCTATTTTAAGTTTTTCTTACTCTAATTAAATTCTAAACCTCTAGCAAATATTGTTCAATAAAATAATTTTTAAAAATGTTCAATTATTTATTTCTCATAAGGGTATTATAAAAGAATTTTATTTATAATTAGTTAACTATTAATTGCATATTCTGCACTTCGAAACTATCCAAATGCTATTGATATTCTGGCATTCCTCTCTTTTCATAAGCTGTTGATTTCTTTAATCAATTTTCAACTACAATAAATAAAAATCATATTATTAAAGTTAATTCCATTCAAGTTTTAAAATATATAATTATAATTCCTGGTAACATTTCTTTAAATAAATAATCCATTTTAGCTTTTTTTTCAATTTGTTGAATTCTGAGCAAAATTATGCCTATGATGCTAAAAGATTCGTCTTTGCTCTCAAAATACATCAAAACGATTAGAATTCAATTCAAATTCAGATAGAGACTTTTCTCACCATTATTATTTATTAATTTATTTTTATAAACTTTATTGATTTAATTCACATATTTTTTTCACATTAATTTTTAAGAATTTAAATTCTTAAATATCATTTTTCTTAAGTATATTTCTTTTTTTATTTAGATATTTAATTTAAATTATTAATATTTTTTAACATACTAATCTTGCTAGACACTTGAATATTACTTAAAATTCTTTAGAATAAATAAATTTAATTGTATATGGATTATTTACAAGCATCTTTGCAAAAAGAATGCTCATCTGTTAAAGTTTTTTCCAAATCTTTCTTTCCTATTTAATATCCAAAAAATAATTATATAACTAATAATTACTATTTTTATGTATGTATACATTTAATTAATCGAAATTTACATGAATGTATTAATTAAAGTTAATTATTGATCGGTTTATGAAAATAGTGAAAGTAAATCACCTATGAGATGTTAATTAAAATTTTTATAATAATTATTAAGCTAATGAGCTTAGAATAGCAAAAATTAAAAATGGACATGATCGCAATAGCATACATTTAAGTTTATCTATGGACCCTTAAAATAAAATAAAAATTGAGGTTAGAAGAACACAATTAATTAATCAAATAATAAAAAAAAAAATTATTTAGGAAATTATTTATATAAAATCTTCATTAACCTCTATAATATATAAATTTAGAATCTCTATTTTTAACAAGAGCTTTTATTATTATTTAATAGACACAAGTATTTTATGTTATTATAAAAGAGCCTAATATCAATACATTAGGCAGTTAATTTTATTATCTAAAAAAACGAGTATTTTTCTTGACTTAATATATTGTTTGGATTTATTTCTCAAAATTATTAGTATTGTTTTGAATGATTAATATAAGAGTAACAGGTTTTATTATTTATGGATGCCTACTTTAAATTATCAGCTTACTTTTTTATTATACAAAAAAGAAATATTTTGTTTAACTTATTTTAAAGGAGAATCTTAGAGTGTTTTATAGAAAATGCTTCGTGGCAATCTTAAATTTATTATGTTATAAATTATTCAGAATCACATCCTTTACAAAAATTTTGGATTCACATAGATTATTAAATCATTATTTTCAACGAATGAAGTCATAAGCGAATTCAGCTAATTTAATTTTGTAACATTTAATTAATGTCAATCTTTCAATCTGAAATTAGTTTTAAGAATTGGATTAATAACTTATTTTCATGAACAGAAGTGCTCACAATTAGCATCGTTCAAATAATTATACTTTAATTATTGTTGGTGTTTAAATTAAAAAAATTTATAGGTGAAAAAAGTATTAATTACATAATTTTTAGTAATCTTATAAATGATATTTTTTGAAAATTATTTGGATTAAGGATAACCAATAATATTTACAAGAATTTGTAGACACAAATTTGAGATGGAAATATAAATTTTATATTGATGATATTTATTTTAAGCAAAATAGAAGTCTTGTTTATGACATTTTATATTAATCATTATTTTCAAAAACGAATTAAATGAAAAGATTGTTTAGTGCAGTAATGTTATTGTACTTAGTTTCAGCAACTACAGTTACAAAGTATAAAATTCATTAATTAACTACTAAAGTAATTAGGGAGTTATGGACTCTTATGTTAATCCAGGACTATAATCCTCAATCGATGAATTATCATAATCAAAGATTGGACATA
>JPFM01000060.1:290305-414636 GCA_000733375.1 Paramecium sexaurelia
ATGATATCAACTAGAGAAGCTGATCTTAAGGCTTATTAAGATAGATTAAGAACTGAAAACAATAATTATTCAGCCAATCTTAAAATTCATGACGATATTGTGGTAAATATTATTAAATTTACTTATAATAGTCATCCGTCTAAACAGAATTGGCAGTTTTAGCTAAGGCATTGTAAGTGGTTTAAACTCCACCATTTTTAGATTTCCTAAATGGAAGAATAGCTAAAGCATGATTTAACGCAATAAATAATTATAAATAATTCATTCTTCTTGAATCATTCTTAATAATTTGTATTATTTTAGATGTTCTTTTTCTTTGAAAAAGAATTCTTTTCTAGACTTAGAACTTCCTATTTCTAAAATAGATGATAATCAATTCAATATAAGAGTTACAAATCTTTTGATACAAAATTGTATATAATTTATATATCATTTATAGCATAAAGTTCCTGCCCAAGTTATTTAGAATTTTGATTCATTTTAGTTGATATATTATTCGAATAAATTTTTAACTATTAAATGGGAATGGTAAATTAATTATGAAAGTGATAAAATTATATAATAATTCAGAATTAGTAATTTTGTGCATAATCCAAATCTTCATCTTATTCATCGATATTTACTTTTAAAGCATTGGATCGACACCAAACTCGATAGAGATTTTAAAATAACATTGAAACAGTCAATGGACCAACTCCTCCTGGGACTGGAGTAATGAAACTGACTTTAGAGAGAGCCTAAAATGGATACTTGTATAAACCTTTTAGAATTCGATGTCACCAACTATCTTATTGGTTCCAGGAATTCTACTGATACCAACATCAATAACTTTGGCTCCGCTTTTGATCCAATTTCCCTTGACTAATTCTTTATGTCCTGCACATGAAATCACAATATCAGCCTAATGAATAATTAAATGTCTGTACTTTTTCTACATGTTCTTGGACAGTTGTTTCAGAATGACAGATGGTGACTTTAGCATTTCTTCTAAGTAACAAAACAGATAATGGGAATCCCACTAACTGACTTCTACCGATTACAGTAACATTTTGATTTCTCACATCGATTTCTTAGGTGTCCAAAATATGAAGCACTGCAGCTGGTGTACATGGTATTATGTCGTTATATTCACCATTTTGGAGAAGATTTTGAAAATTAGACATATGTAGACAATCTACATCTTTGCTTGGTTTTATTTCATTTGAAATTTCTAATCTTGATAAATGAGGTGGCAATGGAAGCTTTGGATAGTTAATATGATGTACTTGAACAAGGATTCCATCTATGGATCCTTGCTAATTTAAAGTTCTGATTTAGTTAACGATCTCTTGCTGAGAGATGCTTTCTGGGAAGTGATACAGTTCATGATGTACTTCATTTTCTTCACAGAGAGCAATCTTCTTTCGAACATATGTTAAAGATGATGGATTGTTTCCAACTTAAATTATGGCTAGACCAGGTCTCATTAAGGCAGGGTGTTCCTTAATTTTATAAATAAATACTCAAAGTATGATAATTTATAAGTTAAGCAATTCTAGAGATGGTTTCTTTAGCTAATAAGTTTCCATTTAAGATCATTTTATTATATAATACTAAAATTAATCTAAAATAGCTTTAGAACATTTAAAAATACCAAATATTCTATAGTTTTCTAACAATAAGCCTTTTAAGCTCTTATATTTTTTCAAAACTTTATCTCTATGTAAATAAATTTTAATGAATTATACTTATCAACCATATAGACCATATTAAAGATTACCTAATACTTCAGTGCACAACCCAAATATTGTATCATATGTTGATTCAGTACTCTCAAAGTCAAGGAATAATTATGCTTCTATGCAATCAGACACATAACCAAGATATCAATCATACTAACCCAACTCTATTAAAATTGATGAAGATTTTAAAAACAAAGATAATTCTCCTAAAGTCCTTCAATAAAAATCAATGGTTATTTAAACTACTTTAAAATCGAAATATGAATATTAATCTCCAAAATAAGTTGAATCCATATCCTTATCTTCAGAAATCCCTCCAATAATCCCACTCATTCCTTTGATGTCTAACATTAGAGAAGAATATACTAAAGTAAAATATTTGTTAATAATAAGAAATAAGTTTCAACTCCTATTAGTTAAACAAGTTCTCCAATCAAAAAAATAGAAAAACCAATAGAAAAATATAAAAATTTTGCCGTCATCAAAAAACTAGGAGATGGATAATATAGCGAAGTATTTCTTGCAAAACATATAGAAACAGGATTTTTAGTTGCTTTAAAGGTTATTCAGAAATCATAAATCATAAAAGAGAATATGTAAGCTTAACTTGCTTGGGAAATCAAAATACAGTATCTTCTAGAGCATCCAAACATTACTAAACTATATACATTCTTTTAAACTTGTAACTCATCTAAATTAATTTAGAAAATGAGATTGTGCTAGTTTTGGAATACTGTTCACACGGATAATTAAACACACTTTAATAGATGCAACCTATGAAAAAGTTCTAAGAAAGAACAGCAGCTTAGTATGTTTAATAAATAACCTTTGCTTTAATGTACATACACAATTAAGATGTTATACATAGAGATATAAAACCAAATAATATTCTTCTTAGCTTTGGGTAAGTAAAATTAGCTGACTTCTCTTTTTGTGTATATTCTCCAGATGAAGATAGATAAACATAATGCGGAACAATTATTTATGCCTCTCCTTAAATTTTAGAGGGAGAAACATATGATAAGAAAAGTGATATTTGGGGATTGGGAGTGTTAACTTATGAACTATGTTTTGGAAAACCTCCTTGGAAAGAGAATTAACAAGAATTGATGAAAACTGTAAAAAAAATGTCTTATTTTAGGCATGTTTTATGATTCCATATACTGCATCCAGAGAATTAAAAGATTTTATTGAGAATCTTATGAAAAGGCTTTCTCGTGATCGATTTACTGCATAATAAGCTTATAATCATGCATGGCTTTAAAGAATTGCATAAATTGTACCTTTTTATATTACAAATAACCAAACTTTGTTTTTATGAATTACATTTTATTTTTATTTTCATAGTATTTATGGATTTTCAATCATTTACATATTTCTTATAACATTCAATGTCTTTGAATTTATCATATTGATTATTCAACAGTCAAAAAAGTAATCAAATGATGCATTAAATATTCTAATTTCCTTTAGTAAACTATTGATATAAGTATTTACTTATTTGAAAAATATTTAGATATTATAGATATCTAAAAAAATCAATACATTCCAATTCATTATTTGAAGCTACAACATGTAAAAGAATATATGATATTAAGATATTTTTCAATTTTAAGATCATTTAAATCCATCTAAATATTAAATTGAGAGTATATAATTTAACTTGCATTACCATAAGAGAAAAAATCCAATTTCTTAAGAAGTAAAAGTACCTCTAAATAAAATAAGAAAATAAAGGGGCATGATAATACTATAATAATATATTTTAATGAATATTTTGTAATTATATATTTATATATATCTAATATATGAATGGATCATTTCATATTATTTCATAAGTTCTCTACTGGTTATTAAAGTTAAGAATCACTAGAATTTGAGCTGTAAAATACAGGGTATATTTTAATTGATGTTCTGGGGAAATTATCTAATTATTATTAATCTTCTTCAAGATTTTTATTCGAAATAAGATTATTTTCGTAATTAGGTTATCTATACAATCCTGGATTTGAGCGAACAATTTTTATTAAATATTTCTTTATTTTCTAATATCTTTCCTTGATTCTTTTTTATTATTCACTTCTGTTTGTTAATAATCTATTTAAGAAGGAGTTTTTCTTTTTTAAATCAGGGAATTTCGTATTTATTTAATCTCTAACTTTATCCAATTTATCTTGATTGTCTTCTAATTGAGCCCAGAGGATTTCCCAAACAAGTATAACAATAAAGACGAAGTTAATCAAAATCAATAGTATATAAAATGGCCATATAATTTCTTGGTTATCTGATTTGTTTGCTTAATAAATAGTTAACCCCAAAACTATGGATGTACCACAAATTAAAGTTGACATTTCATCTAAAAAATTTAAATATGGTAATTTATAGGGTCTAAACTTTTTTGTCAAAATTTGATAAATAAAAACTATTATGAATATTAGTGCACCTTTAATTATAATTTAGTCCTCATAGAATGTCAAAAATATAATCATTGATCCTTTCTAAAATATCTTAATAATCTCCCAAAAGTATGCTTTATACTGATATTCATTATACAAATAACCCCAATTTTTTCTTGTGTCTGTATCTTCTAATTTAAATCTTTTATTATATAGCTAAAATAACATATAAAAAGGAATAAATAATGCTAGAGTCAATGTAGATGGAAGTACAAATCCTAATACCCATTTAAAATGTTATGTAGTTACATACTTATAAGCTACATTTCCTTGGATCCAATAAATATCAGAGATCTCACGAAATGATAACAATGATATAAATCCACCTAATAAAGTAGGTTGTAAGTATGTAAATAAGTAAATAGCAGCTGTTGTTATTGCACTTTTATTTGATTAAGTTATATTCAATAGGACAACTAATATATAAATCAAACCAAATGTTAAAATATAAATTATTGGCATGATCAAAGCCCAAATCATCCTAAAATATATAATATTGATATCTGAAACATTAATCAAGAAACAATCTAATGAGTAACTCATAGCTTCAACAGGATTTCCAACTGATCTAATTGAAGATTGAAGAGCACTAGGTAATTCCAATTAAAACAAAGATACTGCTCCTATAATTTACAAATAATTTGTAAGAACCTTTATTAAAACACCTCCATAACCTGCTTTCAAATCTTACCTCAAGGATTTAAACATGTGCATTTTATGTTAAGATACCATCTTTTCGACTCCTTGAACTGTTCCTTTAACTGACAAAAATATTGAAATCATAGTCCAAATACTGATTAATACTATCTTTATTGTATTATCACCAACATTTCTACAATCTCCGCATTTATATTATGTTGTAACAGAAAATGAACCTTGCCCTCTTACATCATAAATATCGCATTATTCGCAAAGTGCCCCTATATGAGCATAATCGCATATATCATTTCCAGGATTCCAACCTCCTTTACAATTTTGAGGTAAGTTTAAACAATATTCAATAACTTCATTACTCTCTGAAGGTCTCCAATATTCTGGTCTTAACATTATTCGTGCTGGAGTTACCTTTTCCATTTTAATTTAGTCTTTAATCTTACATCTTTAACCTGCAATCACATTATATTAATCTGATTTGGAATCGCACAATTTACATTCTCCGTCATCTGTTTTGTATTCTCCTCTTTAGCATTAAAATGTTTATAAATTTATCCATAATCTATAATTAGTAAAATAACTCTAAAATTGATAAGGAGGATCTTTAGAATATTAAGGTATTTTTATAGAATCACACATAATTTCTAATTAAAGATATCCATTTTCATTTAAATTAGGTTCGAATGTTATAATCATTGAATCTAAATTATAATCTTGGCTGCTTGTATTAAATTTAACTTCTGTAAAACTTGTATAATTTGATCTAAATTCTCCTTTTACTTCATTTTTTATTTATCTTCCTTAAATATTACACTTGCTACCATCCAATCCCTTAACTTGATCATTTTCTCTATTTAAAGCCAGTATTCTAAATTAAAAGTTATATGGTATGTATTTTTATTGTAATTCATCAAAAATTTAATATTCTCCTATTTATTATCCACTCGGTACTAATATATAATTTTATTTATCATTTCCGATTAAATAAGGATCAGTTTTTACATAATCAGTAATATTATTATCATCTGAAATTTCATTATTAGTTTCCAGAGTTTGATTTCTTAACTATAGAACCAATCTAACTGGTTAATCAGCTTGATTGTTTCCGAAAAATTACGCTTTGTTATTTGAAAATACATTATTTTAAATAGTAGGTATGTTAATTGAATAATTTCCTAAAAAGATTGCACCTCCAATGTTTGCTTTGTTGTCTGCAAATAAAGAATTAAAAATTAAGAATTTTGAATTAGTTTCATAATCAAAATAAACACTGCCTCCTGAACTGATGGCATAATTATTAGTAAATTTACAATTATTAATTAAAACATCAACTCCTGATATTAATAATGCACCTCCAAAAGTAGCTTGATTATTATCAAATTTACTATCTTCAATTTTTATAATAAATACACTTTACTCACTTAATTAAGAATTATCTGCTAGTAATCTATTATCATTATTTTATGAAAATAACTTCACTTGACTTTTATCTTAATTACTTAAGAATATGCAACCTAATTTCCCGCATTAATTGTTCAATAAGCCCATAATTTTTAGTTAAATTAGATTTTAATTTTGAACATTATCTATATTTGTAATTTTAAGTATTCCATCTTGACAACCTTGACATTTAATTGAATTGAAACTCACTTAATAAAAAATTAGATTATGATTAATTGATACTTAATCAATTCCAAAAATAAAGCTAGGTTTTGAAATTGATGTTATGATTGTATAAATGTTATAATATGATTGAAGTTCTAATTAATTTTAATTATAAAATTCTTCTATTTTTTCTGGCGCTTTAGAATTTTTGAAGCATCTATAGTTGTACTCACCTAGTGTCTCTGATGGAATTTATGGTTTTTCCATAGATCCTGAATATTCATTTATTGATTCCAATTTAACATTATTAAATTTAATCAAAGTCTGATATTCTAATATATAATTATATAAAATTTACTTTTATTTAAATCAATAAAAATTAAATTGTCATTAATTATCGTAATATTTGATATCCCAACATTAGTAATTGTGATCTGATGAACATTCTAAATATTTAAGATACCAAATTAAAATATATTTTAAAATTAGACTTCTTCTAATATTATATTACCACCGTCAATTGATATTAAAGAATTTTTATTAGATTCTGATATATCACTTTTAGATAATTAATGTACTTACCCATAAAATTATAAATATCCTTAATAAGAATTGGATATAAATGTATTAATGATTTAAATATTAAGAATAAGAGTTGAACTAGTAAATAAAATTGGCAATCTTAGAAAAGCATTTTATAGAGAATAGATTTCTTATACAATGATTGATTCCAAAATGATCAAATTTTAATCTCGTGATGGTTCTATAAATAGAGCACCTCCTTCTCCTCTACTTGAACTACCTGATATGTTACAATTTGATATTTCAAGTTATAACATAGATTAAGACGCATCTATAAATAATGTTCCACCTTAAGATTTATCATTGGATAATAAATTGGACTGACTTTAAATAAAATTTGAATTATTTATTTTAATAATTCCACTTGAGACAGTAAGAAAATAAAATGCACCTCCTTACAAAGCTTAAGAATTATTAGTAGTAACATTCTATAAAATAATTTCTTCAGATGATAATAAACCATTTCCTCCTTTTGATTTTATTGGAAACTCCTTTTAAATATGTTCAAAATATATTTGTTCATCATCAGAGTAACCCCAAATCAATCTATCTTTCAAACTATTATATTTTAATTTATTTTAATTTTAAAATCTTGTATTTTATAATACTAAAGTCATACTAAATATAATTATATTGGAGCCAGAACTATCAATCACAATATTGTCTTAAAAAACTGAATTGTTTAAAGTTATTATAGAATATGGATTAACTATTAATAATGTTGAAGATTATATAAGTTTCTAGTCTTCTTAATAGCATTTTAGCAAATTGTTTTCAGCATTTATTTAATTTAAATTTATTGTTTATTCTTATTCAGAAATTACACTAAATATTGCTACTTACTCGGATTGTCTGGTCATTATTAAACTGTTATTGATATAAACATGATCAACGATATTTATTGATTCTTTTACTCTTTAGTTTGTTCTTTCTAAAGATTTAATAATTAATAATGGAGAATTAATTGTAATTATATTCTTTACTATTACATTAATAAAGTTGATTTTCTTTATATTATAAAATTGAATTATACTTCCATAACCATTTTCCAGACTTTAATTGAAACATGATTATTAAGAATGAATAGGTTTAAATAAATATGTAGGATTTGAAGTTACAATAAAGTTATCAATTGTTACTAAATCTGCATTATTTATTGAAAATTCTGGTAGATTAAAGGAACGAATAATTTAAGTATTAATTAATTCGAATTTCTTTATATCTAAATATATTGAAGCATTAGATGCAGTGATATATCCATTTATAGAATTAGATGCTGTATATTAATTTGAGTCCATTATTAATTTATCAATTTCAACATTCAAATTTATGAAATTATTACTACTCATCAATTCAATAAAAACATTATTTCCTACATAAGAATTCCTTGTTAAATATATTGTATTAAATGTTACTTTATTCTCTATTATGTTATCAGCATATAATGAATCTAAATTATTTGTTAAGATTCGATTATCTAAACTAAGAAATTGATTATCTAAGATATTTAAATTATATATTTTAAACAAAGGCAACTTAAATAAAATTGCTTATTTAAAGTATTTTCCGTTTTTGATAGTCGTATTATTCAGAATTACATTCATAGCACCATTAAATACAAAGAAACTTGATTAAGTTAATTAATCTCCATCAGATAAAAATTGATCTACATTTATTTGAGATTGTCTTATTTGATTTTCAAACTATGTATATATCAGTTGAGAATTAATTAAGATATTATTCTATGATTTTAAATTAATTATATTTAATAACTAATTTCCAAAATTTGTATTTAAGATTTAAGTTATAAAATTAGAGTCTCTTATTTCAGAATCTTAAATAGTCATGTCTTCAATATTGATAATCAATTATTTTGTTAACTTAGGTTTTGTAAAATAATATTTTATCCATCCATCGATATTCTCAAATTATGTATTTTTTAATGTCACTTATTTAAGGGAAATTGAATTTGGATTTTATAGAATAAATTACAATTTTAAGTTTTCACCATTAGATACAATAAATTATTCCAATTTAAATGAAATATCTTAATCATTCTTTGAGAAAATAGATAAATTTCCTGAAAAAGAATCTAGAAGTATATTTTTGAATGTAAGTGAAGTAAATTAGTGAAATGTAATATTATTTCCAAATTAGATAGGGATATCTATACTAGATTCTAATATCAATTCTAAGAATTGAAGCATAAACACATTTTTTTTTAATATAGAATAAACAAAGGTGTTTTTTTCTATCTTACATTATCCTGTATTTGGTTTGATTTTAAGTATGTATCTCATTAGTTTAACACTTTTTTCATTGAATAATTCAAATAAATAACTGGCTTCTTAATTAGAAAAATGAGATGTAGATTTTTCTGAGAATACCTCGTTCAACATTATGTTTTAATCTATGAAACTCATTTTTTCGTTTTAATCACTAAGCAAAGAGTAATCTTAATCAAATCTTTCTTTAGTACAATATACATTTAATATTTTCTCTGCATATTTATAGCATGGCAATTATTCATTATTAAGGCAATTCACTTCTAAACCTAAACTAGCATCATGATATATAAATCCATTTTCAGGTCTTGTATTCTATTGTTTAAGGCATTATTTAGCAAATCTATACAATGTTGTATCAGTTGGTTCAAAGTAAGGATTGATTTCATTGATTTAAGAATCTGTCAATTATTTACACACATCGCAATAATTAGGACATTAAACACATTAACCATTTATATAAGTCTTAGAATCTTTACATTTTAAACATTTATTCTGTCCATTTTAGAAAATACATTCTTCACAATTGCAATCTTTATAACATTTTCCATTTTGCAAAGCATCTTTCCCTTTGCATTTAGTGCATATTTAATCATATTATTTACTGTCAGTGGTAATACAAAATAAAAGGAAGTGGTGAAAACCATAAAATATATTACTTCTAAATTAATAATACGGACGCAATTACCATTTCCACTAATCCTAAAAGACTTGATTCTATTGGACACATTCCTAACAATCATCCGGACATGCATAACAAAGACCTGTCAGAATGTTTGCATAATATCCATTTTGGCATTTAATACAATATTCTTATGACCATAAGTAGTTTCTAATACAGTCAATACAATGCAGATTTGTACAATTTATAGAGGGATCTTCATATTAATAATTGATTGAAGTAATATCGCTAATAAAAGTATATTAAACTTAAGTGGATGGATTCGAATTATTGTATATCCATAACTTTATTGGCTATCCATAAATAACTGTATAATTCGTAGTTTAACTAGCATAATTAGAAAATGCTAATTAGAAAGAGTGATCCTTAGAGTTCAACACTAAATTTTTAAGTTAATCATTTAAATTTGGTAATTTAGTTGTATCACTAGCATGAATACATTCATTTGACTCATGTAAAATGAGCTTATTAACATACTAATCTTCACACAATAAACAAACTTAAAATGAAGCTGATGTTGTAAAATTGGCTTTTACATCAAGGGTTGATCTATAATCAAAATTATGATTTTTGCTAGTAAAATTATTTGGCCCATCAAGTAAATATTCTTCACCTTAAATTTCACAATGCTCCATATTTTTTTTTCTACACATTTATCTGTCTGCAGATATAAAATATTCTTTGTCATCAATACATCTGATACACTATAAAGACGGTAAGAATTCATTATAGATGCAAACAGAACAATACTAACCACATTAGATACATTATTCCGTTGTCTAATTAAAATAATAACCAGAAATGCAACTCTAACAATAGATTCCTATTTTATTCTTTTTACAATCTGGACAATATTAAGGGCATTAATAACAATATCCTTCGAATAAAGTATAATCTTATTCGCATTGTAAACATATACTAGTATTATCGCAAGAAATACAATTTTAATTAGTACTTACGCATTCACCATTAATTATAGAATAACAAGTTTTACATGCAATTCTAGATAGTATATTTAATTAATAGTTTTCTATGAAATTAATATCACTATCTGTTTATCCTTAACATCCAAAACAAAGCTCTATTTTTGGTGTGTCATTAATATCTAATTAATTAATTAAATAATATTAGTAATCTATTTCATTCCTCAATGTCTCTAAATATACGTAATCACTCTAATCTTATAATGGTTAATAGTAGTCACTTTTACAAATTGGATTTAGATACCAATGTTTTGAATTTGCTAAACATTCAACACAATTTAAACTCCAAGCTGTATATTATCCAGGACAAGCTAAACAATAATACTAATCGTAAAATTAGACCAAAAATTCTCCTAATTAACAATTCGAATCATCTACAAACTTTGCTTCTTAAATATCGATTTTAATAAGAGATGATATGGCTATACTTTTATTATAAATAATTACGAAAACATCCTTCTTCTTTATTATCAATATATCCTTATTTGCATTTACATTCTCCTTTATTTAATATTCGATTTTTTTAATCATAATCGCAGTCAATGCATTAGGTTTCTTCAGGCCCATAGCAATTCTTGCACTTATAATGGCACACTAATCAATCTATCTTTAAATATACTTCTTTATTTTGGAGTATCTAAACTGTAACAATAATAAAAAGTTAAATTTCGAATTTCTCCTCTGAAATTTTTATTAAATTTATCCCCCCCTATGGTAAAGTATAATGAAGACCGTTCAAAATGATTTTAGGTCATTGTAAAACTTTAAACTTCATTTTTTTAACCAAAATAAATAGTTAACATAATATTATTTATATTGTTGATTCCTTCCTAATAGACAATCCAATGCCAAAATGTAATTGCTTCTTAATAATATGAACCTTTCATAACCCATTAATCACTTTCTTAAGTTTAATATGAAGAAATAGATTTTGTTGGATCATTATGATAGGTTGTAACAAAAATTCCATTTTATTCATTATTTTGATTGCTTTATAGATATTCCCAATATAAAGCCCTATCACCTTGATACAAATCATCAAAATATGTTCTTCTTAAGCTTGCTCTCATTAAAACTTATCGAATAGTATTAAACTAATGTATAAATATTTCTATTTACATCCTCTAATTCATTTAATCTCACCCAACCATAAATCATAAATTTACTATCAACATAAGATACTTGATATTTTTCAGATTCTCCTAAAAATTATTTTCCTAGTATCATATTATTCATCATCACATTTTTACATAAAAATATTACACAATTTGAGCTTTATATATTTAACAAAAAGGTTGGAATATCATCATAAAAGTTGGATGTTCCAAATCTTAAATCCATATCTGTAATCTCTCCTGAAAAAGAACTCAAAGAAATCACAAATTCCTATGATTATGAAATTTATTATTATATTGTTTGTAATCCCCCTAATTTATAAATTTTTAATCCTTCATTTTCAATTTTAAACGGCCCTCCTGATACCATTTGGACATTTTCACGATTTCCATTAACATAAAGAAATATATTATATATTTAAGAAGTTTGGGAATAACAAAAGTAGAAAAAAACCCAGTTCTCTTAAACTAACATTTAATCAACTTTTAATTCTCTAATCTAAAAATTATTGTTCAAGTAAATGAATAATTTATGATACATATATGATTCTTCTCTATCTATGACAATATAATAAACTAAGTAATTCGTTTTTTCTTAATTTTCTGTTAGTACATGCATTGACTTGGTTTTGGATGCTAAATCCTCAATAGGTTCATATTTTGATAAATATTTTGTCCAAACTCCCCAAGAATAATCCTTTATAGTCTCTTCCTATAAATCCTAAAAGATCATTCTTTATGGGTTTTCAGGGGTGGTTATGATATTGAAGATATCACAAGAAGATTTTGCAATTTTTATGCTTCAATAAAGGAGTATTATACTTCAATGAGATTAGACCTATTGCTATGATAATTATCATTTGATATTTGTAAAATTTATGATTCTATTGTATTAACAATTAATAAACTCTCTACACCCAATATAAATTTTAATTAATTGTTATTAGAAAAGTTTAGATATCATCATATAGAATCTTATTATTTCAAAACTAACTTAATTTTTTAGTATCTCTTAGTAATTTTTTCTTTAATTTTTGTATAAATAACTTAATCCATCCTATTTTAACTTAATTTTAAAATCACTTTAAATTTCATTATAACTTTATGCAAATTTAATAATGATTGAGAATTACTAAATCTTTATACTAATATTGAATAAAATATTTAAGATAAAAGAATGAGATGAAAAATATAAGTTGAGTATTAATCCATATCAACTATTATTAAATTTAATTATTACTATTGTATCAAATAATCCTTATATTATTATTAATGTAAAAAAGTGATATTTATTTACACTTTTATTGTTCTATAGAATTTTTCGTCATTAAAAAAATTATTTAGAAAATGATGCGATTGCTCATTTAATTGCTCTATTCTTCAATAAAGGGAAGTATTTAAATTGTAAGATATAGGAATAATAATATAAAATAGGGAATTTGATGTTTATTTGATTTATCATTTCAAGAATTTCGAGAATACGAAAAATTTTATTCTAGAAGATTGCAGAAAAACGTGTTTATTTGGGAAAACACATTTGATTTCTTCTTAAGAAACGAAAAAGTTATGAATTAAACCTTTTATAAAAATTAGAATTAAAAAAGAATTCTATAATTGTATAATTCAGACTTAAATCAAATTTAGAATTTATTCTAAATCTTCAATGACATCAGTAAATATACTTCAAATTGATCTAATTTATTTATTTTAATAACATAGACTTATGGTATATGCAAATATAAATATATTAATCAGTATTCATTTACCTTTATTTTTTGGTAAACCTTCAACAAAAAGGCCACTCCAAAAATGGAAAGATAAAAGTAAAATAATATTTAACTAACTAAATCATTAACAAAAAGCAATCCTATAATAGATGACATTATCAAAGCTAAATTTAATGAAAATATATATATTTCAGTTGTATTAGTTAGAAAATTAATAAAAGCCTAATAAAATGTATTATTTCCATAATATTTAACGAAAACATTCATAGAATACAAATTTATCAATAAATTTCCTATTGAGATTATACTAAAAAAATTAATAAGGACTGATGAAAATAATTAAGTTAGTAATATTATATGCAATGAAAGGGCAGCTTATAATGTTATGAGTGCTGTAGTTTAATGAATAAATAATAAGGAATGAAGTACAAAGATGGTAATGAATAAAAATAGGCCTTTGTAATATCTTTTTTGAAAATTTGTCGCCAATGGAAGTAATCGTGATTATTTTCTATGTGAATTCTAGGTGATAACTGTTCTAAGTGGAGATTTCATTGTTAATTATCCAGTTTTTTGAGGAGTTAATTATTCTTCTGGTGTTATTTAAACAGAGGAGTCTCTTAATCTTTTCTATAATCTTCATGACTATAATTTACTTAAACAATAAAATATTAGCTAAATCCTAAAGTTGCATATAAAAAGAAGACTGCTGCTAGGGTTTCATAACAAAATATTCCTTTTTTCTCATTATCAATTATATAAGTCTCTTGAACTATCAATGTGAGTATATTTATGATCCAAAAAATAACAGCAATAAGAATTGATAGTTTTTATGATTAAGGTAAGAAACCTAACATTACATCTGATTCCAAATTAACTAACCAAAATACCATTATAAAATATTTATAAAATAAAGCTCAAAAGGATGCATTTTTATATAGCTATTAATAGTAATAAAATGAATCAATATGATTTGACTTAAATTTTCATAAAACTTATTGAAATGAATAAAAAAATTTCTCTCATCAGCTCAGATTTAGTATTTTCTTATTCTTCTTTAACTTTAATATCTTATGAGATTTTTTAAAACCCTCTAAATGTATCCCAGCGTTGAATAGCATAATCTTTGGGTTGACTTGATAAATCAAACGACAATTCTTAAAAACTAAGATGGTTCTTTATTATTTAATGATTTGTTTTTAGGTTATGAGAGGAATGTTTTGTATCATTAGCTGGTTTTTTTAAAATTTTTGGTATATCAATTATAGTGTTTTGATTGATTTGTTCATCAATTTTGAGGAATATTGGAATAGAGAGAAGTTAATTATTGGCTAGAAAATTGATTTAATAGTATTGGCAAGAAGGTTTTAATTGAAACCTTTTATTTTTTTTTGAATACAGAGATGCTTAAAATGGATTCGTTTATAAAATAATAAGTAAATATGTATATATATTTAGGATAATTTTGAATGTTTATTTATATATATATATATTTTACTGTGTAATATATTGTCACTCATATGATACCTATTTTGTTGGCCAAATTAAGTGCATCATTATCTCCACTTAATCTAATGTATGCCTTCTTCTTTCCACCAAATGTGTTTAAGATCTAATAATAAGCAAAGATGTAATACGTTGACTTTTCTAACTTTGACTTCATATATTTTAGAGAATGCTCTTTTAATTTATGGTTTAGTAGCTTTTTAATTAACATAGAAAACCATAGTGTTTTCATCTTCCATTTTTTTCATATCTTTTTCTGTAATAAGTGGGTGTTTAAGAACATTTTAGAAATCTAAGCCTTTAGTAATGGGTTTCAATTATCTAGTTAATCTAGTGAATTTAGGTTTTCTAGTTAATGCTAATGGTTTAGTGGTATGGAATCTATTTTAGAAATGTTTTCTGGCTCTGACTACTTTTTTGGCAACTCTGGCATTTTTTGCTGCCTTTTAAGCTTTTGAGGTTGTAGTTGTCTGTCCTTTTGGCATTATATTTAAAATAAATTTTTAAATCTTTTTTGGTATTTAATTAAGAGAGATAAATTATACTCAACATGAATGCAATAAAATATAAAAGAATATTATAATATTGATCTAAGATTAAACTAACTATTTTGAGTTGATGATTTAAAGTTAGGCAACATAATATAATTAAGAAAGAGTAAATAAATTAAAAGTATTATAATTAGACAATATTATTAAAAGTTTTGCATGTAATTTATCATATCTATTTAGCAATACTTTGATAGGTTGATTTAATAAATTATGATGTGAAAATGTTCTTAGATGAAAGTTCTTTACATAATTATTTAATGATAGTAAGCTCTAATCAATATCATATCTGCCAGAATGTAAAATACTTGAATATATGTGGTTTACATATCAAAAATTATATACGATTATTAGGATTGTAATGGTTGTAATTGCTATTTAATTTTGATTGATGATAATTATATTATTATTAAAAAATCTGCAATCCATTTATTGACTAGATCTAAACTCTTCATAAATAGGATGATTACAAGATCTTCCTATGAAAGTATTTTAGATTATAATTTTTTGATTTTAATCTGGATTTCTTATTTCAAGTAATATTTCATAGATTCGTCTTGAATTATTGATTGTTTTTTATCAACACGTTAGAATTATTATTATTATATAAAGCATGATCTTGATAAATAGTTCTGCTTTAATTCCTCCTTATTTGATTTTGGAAGTCATCAAAATTATAATAAAAATCCAGGAAATAATTTTCATATAAGCTCAATATAAACCACACTCTTTTTTCAATTATATTATACATAATGTCAGAAATAACATCAAATTAGCCTCAATTAGAGTCTCAATTCCTATATGAGTTAGTTAATCAATAACCATAAGCAATTGTCCAAAATTAGACATCCCAACATTTGAATCTTGATAATCCAATTAATCAATAATAATAAGGGAAAGCGACTGATCAAATATTACAATTACTAATGTAAGAAGATAATTAAGATCCAGAAGATAAAAGTAAAGAACATCCCTCAACTCCAAAAGAAAAAGAAAATCAGCAATAAGTATAATAAGAAAACTTACTTTTACCTCCTAGATAGGATGCTAATTCTTAAGTAATTTTGGCTGCGTTAGAGAGTAACGATGAAGACAAAAAAAGTCAAGAAGAAGTAGATTGCAAATTACTTTATAAAAAATAAAGATAAACTTCTATTATAATTGATGATGATATTCAAGATGATTAAACTACTCCAAAAAAGACTATTAAGAATGAGAAAAATAATATTCCTCCTTAAGATCCCTTACCTATTTCATAGAGTGAATCAGAAAAATAAGAAGTAGTCTTACCTCCTCCTTCGCAAAGATCTTCCGAAGTATCATAACCAGAAATCTAGAAACCTTTTGAAAATAAGAACTCTGAAGACAAATCTTCAATTCTAGAATAAATGTTAAAGCCAGAACCTGCTTTAAAAAAACAGTAGAAAGAATTTTTCTCTTTTACTCAACCTATGCCAATAACAAATACTTCAACTTAAAAAAAGAATAAGAATCCTATTGTGATAGATTCTGATGAAGAATTACCTCATCCTTCTAATATTAGCATTTTAAAGCAGAAGATTGAAGATACAACACCATCATCATTTTTCAGAAAAAAAACTACAGAAATTTAAGCTCCTATTGAAATTGGTGAGAATGAAAATTTCTCTTCGAATTAGATGGACAAACAATAAAAAATTACTTAATTATTACAATAGCCAACTCCTATTCCATAAGCTAAACCTTTAAATCAGCAATAGAAAAAACATTAAGCTTTATTAGACGATATAGTTTAAGAAGATGATGGTATTGTATAGGATATTGATTATCAAGATTGGAGTTTATTCAATTAAGCAAACAATATGACAGCTCCAAAATTTTCTGGATAATTTAGAATGTTAGAATATAAAGATAATCCTTAAGATATGATAAGATTATTGTTTGGAGAGATTCGATTCAAAGATCTTATGAAGACATGTCAAACAAGTGAATCGGAATTCTGGTTGTACTTAGGAACCAAATTAATTATGGGATATATGAGATTGCCAGATATAAATGAATACTTTTATGGTGAAGATTGGATTGCAGGTGGAGGCATAAAATCAATTATAACTCAATAATAATTTGATGATATTGATTAGAAAGTAGAAATCATCTAACCAAAATTATAAACAGAATCACAATTAGCTGTAAAGTTAGAATTCAATGCACAAACCTTCTTTAGATAAGAATATCTGCCTTAATTTACATAAGAATTAAATGATCGATTCAAGAAACTTATATTGCCAGGATAAGAATTATTTTTAATATCTAATTTCTATACTCTCATATACTCAACTAAAATATAATGGTACTAATTAATAGATAAAGAATCTGGAATTATTTTATAGTAGTTCTTTTGGGCAACACCAATGAATAAAACATTAGATTTAAATAATCATAGAGATTTGTAAAAAAGATTAAGAATGATGTTTGAACCTTATCATTTAGGTAGACACATTGTATACAGTTAAGGATTATTAAATGCTGAATCAGTGTTACAATTATACTAATAAAAGATATTTGTTTGTACCGATCTGGTGTAACATTCTTTATTACCTCATCCACCCACTAGCGATCAATAAATATTCTACTCATCTAAAAGTAAAGAACCTATATATTTATGTTATAAGAACCAATAATGGATAACATGTGTCTCATTATAATCTTTACAATAAAGAAATCAATATTTACAAGAATTATCATAAACGCAATTTACAGAAGAGAAAATAGCCATTTAACCTTCTGAACCAGAAAACACTTCTATTAATTCCACTTCCAAGATCATTTTCATTTTTGTCATAGAATCAATTTTACATAATATTAGAATACTCAAAAAGTAAGAAATCAAAACTTTTAGAACTGAATTGGCTTTATAACTCATTAATAAACTTATTGATTATAAAAATCCAAAGCCTTTGCTTAGAAAAGATGGCTCACTTTAAGTTGATAGATCTTGTCAAACTGATTAAACTGTCGGTATAGTTAATGATTAATTGTATCATTGTCCAATTCATAATGGAAATGCAAGATGCTAAGTTTGTTTGAGTAAAAGCATTCTTTCTAAAACCACTGCTTCATGTATTGGTTGCAACAAAGTATTAGGCACCAATATCTTTCTTTGTATTTATCCTTGTTTTCGATTATTTCACCTAAATCCTAAACTCTATCTAAAAGAAGGAATGTATTATTAAATTGTCTCTGGTTATGATCAATACGATTAAGATTAAGAAGATGAAGAAGTTGATTAATAATTCCTTGATGCTAATCTTAGATTTAAGCCAGATACATCTGAATTAGATTCCATGTATGCTAAATCATATTAAGATTTCAAAAATATGATACCAATCAATTATGAAGATAATTATCATAAAAAAACTACAATTGTTGTTATACAAAGAGAAAAAGGAGCCGGTCGTAGGGGTGGCGGTGGTGGTAGATCAAAAGCATCTAGATAATAGTAATCATCTGCTCAAAATCAAGTTTCATAAGGTAATCCATATATTTTAATATAATTTTAGCCGAACAAGGAAATCAAGGTGACACTTAGGATGCACCAAAAAAAGTTAGAAAATAGAACAAGAAATCAGTTAATATGCCATAATAATAAGGATAACCTGAAAAAGAGACAGATTAAGCTAGTAGTGCTATGTTCGACTTTTTCAGTTAAGTTAGAAAACAAGCTTACAAGAAATAGTCATAATCATGATACACAAATCAAATAATGCATATTTCATTGTTTATTTTTAGAGTGCTAATATATGTTGCATTTTAAAGTACTTTACCTTTGAAACTTGCATAACTCTTTATTTATATATATAATATAAATATAATATTTAATATAGTGAATCATTATTTGTCTAAAATTAAAGTAAATATTTTAAGATCATTAATTAATGAAATAGTTTAAGATAATTTGAACCCTAATTATTAAAGGTACTTGATTTAAGATCCTTAACTAGAATTAATCTTAATCTTCACTCTTGATGCTTATAAGATAGTTAAGATATATTTCATAAATTCTTATATCAACTCCAAATAATTACCAGCTTTTCTATACCACTTCGCTATATACAATTTATTGATGCTTACTACTTACCCTTCCAATCTCTATATTTGGCAGAATCCCATATGACATTTGTAATACTTATTTTACAATTGATAAACACTAAGCAGAATTCTATCATGTTTGTTGGTTTCGATATCTTTTTCACTGAAAACTTATAATTCAACATCTCCAATTTATCTTGTATGATTACTATCATTAGTTACTCTAATCTTGGATGGAGTGTTTGTAATGCCTTTGATATTTTTTAAACCTGCCCAGCTGTAGGATTAATTTGTTAATTTCCACCAATCAATTGTATTTTATCTTGGTTTATTAGTCATTTTTGCTTCTTCTGCTTATTTAACTGAATTCAAAAGAGAATGAAAAGAATCAAATAAATAATATACATCTGTTTCCTAATTTAAAATATCAAGATAATGAGATATCAATTGTTTATCATTAGTAATATCCATGATTTGATATTGTTTCAAGTATTACAATTATTATAAAGATCTAGGGACTGAATTGTTTCTGCTTTCATACATTTATTTATATATATATTTATATAATAATCCTCATACAAAATTTGGTGTCTTTTATTAATAAATCAGATTAAAATTTTGTAGCTGCATCTAATTTTTCCTTTGAATTTTGTCATTCTTTACATAAATATCATTATTAAGAAGTTAAATACATTTAACTCATTCCAGATGATATTGCTTGATCAACCATTATGGATTGTAATATCAGCAGTTTTAACTCTTTTTAAGCAACAGACTTGATTGATTTCATATGAGTTTACTCAATTTCAATTTTTTAGATTAAACGGTTCATATTTCTAAATTCTCAAACTTTTGCTTTAATTACTTCATAAGAAGTAAACTGCATTAATTTTCTTATGCAATGCTGTTTCTGATATCAAGATGAGCATATCGATGTTTAAAATAAGGGTGTTGATTTTATTGCAATGAAAAGATATTTAATTTATTAATGAGTGATTCTAAAGGATTTTTGCATTGGCTTTTCTTCAAGAAATGGCATCCAGTACCTTCAGTAGGTAGCACTATAGCATTATTTTCAATAATTGGTGTGATTTTTGTTGTTTTGGGAATAGTAATAACTGTGATCAATAATAACATTTAAGAAGTAACGATTTACAAATATGATCAAAAATGTTCGCCTGTAGAATATAATAAGAAGTGTAATTTTATATATAAATTGGATGAAATGAAAGCTCCCATTTATTTTTATTATGAACTTGAAAATTTTTATCAAAATCATAGACGATATGTTAAATCCAAATCTTCAACTTAATTATCAGGTGAAGAGATTTCACTTTCAGATGCAGAGAAATATTGTGATCCCATAATTTACAATAAAGATTTAGAAGAATGGCAATAATCTGTGTATATAACAGAATAAAATGTTCCTGTTCCAAAAGAACGTAAACCAGATGATATCGCCAGTCCCTGTGGATTAGTGGCAAAGAGTTTCTTTAATGATACTTACTCATTAAGTTTAGAAGGAAAAGACATTCCATTAAATTAAACTGGAATCAGTTGGCCTAATGATAAAGGTAAAAAGTATAAGAAAGCATCTGATTCCGAAAATACTTAATGGATTGATCCAGAAAATGAACATTTTATAGTTTGGATGAGAACAGCAGGATTACCTACATTCAGGAAACTTTGGGGACGCATAGAATAAGACATTGAAGAAGGAGAATATACATTTGAATTTGAAAATAATTACAATCCGTAAATGTTTGCAGGAGCAAAAAATATTGTGCTTTCTACATCTGGACCTTTTGGAGGAAAGAATTTATTTCTTTCTATTGCATTTATTGTAGTTGGTGTAATTCAATTGTTGATAGCTTTGGCATTTTTAATTAAAAAAATTAGAGCAGGACCTTCATTTGGTTAAAAAAATGAATGATTCATTGAATTTGGATATTTGGATGATTAAAAATCAAATAAATATTATATATATATATATATTAATTTTTTTAATGCAACCTTGTTCGAAACACAAAGATTAATAAAATGATTTGATTTGTTTAGAATCTGCATGTAAATCTCATTTAGCTTGTGTTTAATGTGTGATTGAAGATCATTCTGATCATCCAGATTAATGTCTGTTTATAGATGAAATTTTAAATGTAATTAATTATTCTTACAATTAGAATAATATTAAATAAGACAACCCTAAAGTGATCGATTTTGTATCTAAACTTAGAACTGAATAAGATTTAGTTAGTGTAGTCGATAGAGAATTTGTTTAAATTTAGAATGAAATTTTGTTGAAATTTGATGGATTTTAGTAATAATTAAAATCAAATTATTTAGAGATGACTTAAAAACATATTATAATCAACTAACTCCAAAAGAAATTCAATAAAAGGAGATAGAATTTTTTGATTTATTAAAAAATATCACAAATTGTCAAGATATTGTGAAATTATATCAATCCTATTAAAGTGGAGTTATAGACAAAGCTAAATTAAATTAAGAATTAAATGCAATCATTACTAATCCTGAAATCGAACAAAACAAATAATAAATATTTACAATATATAAATGTTTATTATAATAAAGCCTAAAGTTGTAGAAAAAAGACTTAAATGTATTTTTAGTAATTTATATATTAGTAAATATAAAGTGATATTTTGGAAACACTTTAAGAAATTCCAAAATTATTGTCATTAGAAAAATCAATATAATTTTATAGTCTTTAAGGAAATAAAAGTACAATAGAGAATGGAAATGTTATTACAATAACTTCTTAAGATTAATAAGTAGTAATTGTATCATAGAATACCTTCTCATATCCTAATAAATATTCATTTACTATAAAAATTTAACAATATGATACTGGTTAGAATTAGTAATTATAAGTTGGATTTGCACATCATTCTAAATTAATGAATTGCAATTATTTTTATAGATAAAATAGTAGTGCATATTTTGGATTGAGTAATACAGGCAGAATTAACTTTTCTGTTTAAAAGCCAGAAGGAAAGATCATAGGAGAAAGTGTGAGATAGTAATATTTTAATAAATATCTTTAGAGCTTTAAAAGAGAAAAGACCTGCTCATATTACATTATCATTAGATATTTAAAATAAATAATTTTTATTACAATATGAAGATATTAAGATTGAATATAGCAAGAAGAAATGTTCTAAATTAGGATTTGGCGGTGAAACAGGAGCTGAATAGTTCTTTTAAAAAAATAAAAAATTTGTGATGTTTTTTATTGGAAATTTAGCAGATATGAAATGTAAGGTGGTTTGAATATAATAAAAATATAAATATTCATTAAATTTATTAATATTTTCATTTAAAGTTCTCAGAATACCATTTTTTAGTAAATTCATCGCAATCCAGTAATTAAAATTTCCAACCATTAATTTAAACTTCATTACCAACAATTAAATCTCCTGGAGTAAAGAATTCATTATTATTATTTACATTTTTGTATTTTCTTTTTTCTAAAAATTTACCATCAGGGATTCCTAAAAGGAATTTATATGCTGATGATACCTGAATTTCTAACCGTTGGTTCATAAACTAAGAGACTATCGTCATTTAAAAAGAATGTTATAACAAAGACCCTATCTTTATCTTCAGGTTTATTAGTATTAAACATGGCTAAGAATCTGAGATTGACTTGATTATCTACCCATTTAAAGAAATCTTTTTTCGGAGGTTTAGGCTATAGTCGATAAATGTAACCAAGAGAATCTTATTCATCTCCGATCCCATTATGTGGTGGAATGATAATATCTAAAAATTACATTTATAATATTATACTAGATCGTTCTTATTAGATATAATCTTCTTAACCTCCTAGAGGAAAATCTACATTAAATTTTTCAAAATAAAATTATCTAGTAAATTAATCACAACCATTTATTAAGAATTTTCGGTTGTAAATAATTAAAGGTTATCCATATTAAATATCTTAAGGTCTAATGAAATCTTCTGCATATGTTTATCCAGGTTGATTGAGTGAAAATTTTCTTGGTAATTTTTACCTTCTCAACATCATAGGAAATGGAACTCTTCCTGAATTAGCTGAATTGATTTCCTTTATTTCAATTGTATCATCAGCCAAATAATAATGAAGAATATATTCAATATCAGAAAAGACATAAAATTTAAGTACCTAATAATGATAAATTAATTAAACTTTTCGATCATTTTCTAAAAACTGCTTTTATGAAGTAACTCTGCCACCTCCTAACTTATGTTCTAAATAATCTTTCATGACTGTGTCTTTTTAAGGTATAAATTTTGTCATTGTTTTTGTTTCGAATGAGTCTGATTATGGAACAAAAGATGACTCTTATGGGATCCCTTATAACTAATAATAATTAGTTTAATCACTTCGTAAAACTCTCTTGTATATTGATCGCAATCAAATATACGAATGGTCTTTCCGAAAATCACAATATCTTAATTTATTCGAAAATCTTCAGGGAGTATAAATGTCTTCGAATCGTTTGCTCTCAATACCTAATTTTAAAATATTAGAATACTTTTTATCTTTTTAAAAATGCTCCTTAAGGGACACCACTATTTTCTTATTTTGGTTCAGTTATGCTAAGAGAATGATCTTCTAGGTAATAACAGATAGTAATTTTTCTAATGCGATAATTTTCAAGCGCAGATTCTACAACTGCTTCTTTAAAATAACCACTAAATCTTAGTACATGTCTATCCATTTTTACCCAACTTGGTTAGTATAATTCTTCAGAATCATTGTTGGCATTCTATTGATGTAACTGATTTCTTACTTTCGGAAGATGCATTGCATGAGTTGTACTCATATAATCAGGATTAAACATTCCTGATTATGGTGGTATTTGAATAGGTTATTTACGAGGTACAGCATATTCTTTATTTGCTAAATGATTGATTTCTCTATTTTATTCTTGTTTATTTGATGATACTTTTCTAAAGTTAAGTTTCTAGTAATATTATAGATATATTACATCTATTTCTTAAGTAGGTACAAAACCAGGTAATTTTGGAAAAGCTGATGCCATTTAATTAATTAATATATAATATTATTGATTTTCATAATTCATCAGTTTCATTTTCTCCATCAGATGGATCATTATTGTTCATAGAATCATCTTTAGTTTAATTATAATTGCTCTTGTTATATTCTATTAATTAATTCACCTAATGCTCGGAGTCTTCAGGTTCTGGCTCATCTGAAACTTTTTATGCTAAAATAGGTGAGTTAAAGACAAGAGTTGGAATATTATCTTGTTCAAATAATTGAGATAACTAAGAATATTATAACAATTTACCTAATAGATTGAATTTTAAATCTTGGGGATAGGGTAAAATAAACCATACATAATTGTTTTATAATCTCTTGCCTTCCAAATTAAAAATTCATATTTATTTTTATCGTTTTTAAATTATTCAGCAACATACTTTACTTAATCTGCTAAATTAGCAAGCATTACTATAAGACAAAAACTATAATTCTTATCTATGTCATGCTATGACTTAATAGCATCTAATAGAGAAGTTCCTCTAGAATACATTAATAACTTTTGAGGTTCGCTTAACAAACCTTAAAAACGAATTTCAGCTAAATCATCATCCATTTTAAATAAGGATTAAATCGTTTAAGTGAGTGGTTCTATATTTTACCAATCAATTTAAGACTCTAATATTTAGGACACTATTGAGGTCATTACATGATAACTGGTACTATAATCCTTCCAACATATGTGCTTAATCATATCTATTAAATTGGATTAAAATTTTATCATAGTCAAAATATACTTTTTGAAGTCATCGCTCTCCAACAATCTACTTAACCACTCATCGTCAATCTCCAAATTTTTTTATCCTTTAAATAAATATGTTGGAGCATCTTCATTCAATTAAATCATGGTTTTTGTTCTACAACTCATTATCACTTTAGCTATTATATCACAAACCACAATTAATGGTTAATCGATATTAATAGAACAAAATTACTGTGATTTATAGAAACTACATGTTTAGCTTTAAAGCTATTCTTATAATAACTAGTAGATCTATTTAAAGTATTCCTTCTAATAAAAGTATTTTACCAAGTGCTAATTACTAACTAATATGTATTTGATAACTTAAAAGTACTCTGTTCCTCTTCTGAGAGTACTTTTCACGATTCCCAATAAGGTTTAGATATAAAATTCAAGGAAACGGCTTACACAAGAATCTCCTTGTAAATACAATTATTCATGCTCTATAATTATAGTAATTGATTAGATTATCAATTAGGCAAATGAATTTCTAACATCGGAATGTGAAGATTCTATCAATAGATCAATAATTAATAATTTCTAATTTCTTAATAAATCTAGAAACCAGAAATTAGCAGCTGGTTCTTATTTATACAAATCACTCAATATTTGAATATTATATTAAAACATCTATTAATCTTTATTTCTAATTAAAATTTCGTAAGTAAAGTAAGTAAAGAGTTTTATTATTCTAAATGAAGAGAGATCTTCGAGTTCTTTGAAATAATTTTCCGATGACAATAATTAATTTACTTAATGTGATGTTTTGACTTAATAAGATTAAACCAAATTCTAAATAAATTTAAAGTAATCTTAAGCATAAAATAATTGATTCTTTAAAAATTCAGTGTTATCACAAATTACTTAATTAATTAATTGTTATTCATTTGTACCTTCAAGATATAATTATTCAGGAATATCATGTTTAACCTTTTCATAAAATAACATATAAGCATTTTTACTATTAGTAACTCCCCATTCTGATAGATTATTATTACCACCTCCAAAACATTCAGTTTTAAGATTCTCAATTTTAAATGGGCAAATCGATTTATCATTAAATTCATACCATTAATCAACATCTCTGATGAAAGAATAATAATGTCCTCCTTCAGCACTTCCAACATGTACCAAAACTCCTTTAAGATTATACATATAATCACTGTAATCTTCAATCTCCTTATTTCCTACAATACTATCACGAGTCCATTTAAACATATTTATTTCTTGAGGGAATTCAAAGTAATCATTAATCTTAATCCTCAACATGGTATTGTAATCAAATTCAAATCGTTTTAGATGGAAAATAAAAGTATTAGGTAATTTCTTAAAATATTATCTCTTTTAAACATCTATTTTTCTTTAAACTTCTTCACACAAATACTAATTCTCTCCGTCGAGTACATCTCCTTTCACGAATAAATCCAATGCCTCTTCTAAACATTTCTTATGTTTTATATCTATGGAGACTGTTAAGAATGGTTCTTCTTTTTCTCTTCTAAAATCGCAATCGGCTTCTAAGGATTTTATTTCATTAACCAAAGTACCACCTATTAATTAAGGTATTAAATTGGATTAATTAGTAAATTTCTAATCTTATTCTAGTTTATCAGTAATTAAATTGAAGAATTCATTACAATCCTACTAAATAAGAAGATTGATAACTTCTCCATCAAATCCTTTAAGTGTTTTAATTAATAAATGTGGATTGATAAATTATTTCACTGATTCTTATAATTAGATAAATACTAATTGTAATTGATGTAATGTATGATCTATCAATTTTCGTTAAACCAAGGGTGATTCTATTGCATTAATATTATCGAAGATGAGTGGAGCTTTCATCTCAGTTATCATTATTTAACCATTTAATATTCCTTTTCTTAAAGGTTTGTTCATATAAAATTATTATAAAAGGGAATTAATATAGCAAGTGGCTCCAAGATTTTTTAAACCAACAAATCCATGAGAACCTTTAACTTCTTAATCAATTTCAAATTCATTAAGATCAATTTTTAATTTATGATGATTTTAAATAAGAGGTAATAATACAATTAAATGAGATTCCTCTCTACACAATTGTTATAATAATTAAAATGCTCTCTTTCTGGTTAATTTCCGTTTATAAACAGGATATTTATAATAATCATTCTTCATCTCAAATAAACATTAATATAAGAACTTAGTGAATTCTACATGTATTTTAATATTATTGTCAACTTATAATAAGGAAGTCAACAATAATAGATTACCTTACAATAATTTATCTTCATTTTCTACAAATCTCTATTCAATAATTTCACGATTAGATATTAAAGATATTATCTAATAAGCTAATTAATGAGTATTAAAGAATGTCAAATCATTCACCTAACCAATTAATCCAGCAATCACTAAATACAACTCATCATATTAGGTTTCCCCCTTTATTAATGCCTTCAATAAATCATTACTAAGTGTAATTCCATTCCTTTTTCCAATATCTTAAATAGTTAAAATAAAATAAGCTGTCATTTTTCTTTATTCCTCATTTGAACTAGTTAATAATTTAATCAATTAATTCATTGGCAATTCAAGTCTCAATAATTCTGGTTTCATATACAATACACAAAGAATAGTTGTATATATTTATTCAACTCCTAATCTTTATATTAGAGTATCCAGTAATACATCCCATTCAATATCTAATTCTTAATTATAAAACACAGTTTATAAAAGTTAAGCTTCATCATAACCTTAAATATTTGGCTTTTCTTATTTCTATAATTAGATACTTAATAGACTACAAGGTTTAGGATCTTCATTCTATTACTAGACTGCCTACTTTAATTTTAATAATTGTTAGAATTCTTATTAATTCTTCATCAATCTACTTAATGAGTAAGCTGTAAAGTATATTTAAAAGATATCTAAAATGATAATTAGGATTTCAATAGAATTATCTAATTAGAATAACAATAATTTTAATCCACCTTGAAGAAGAAAATTTTCTCTCAAAGCTTTTCTTTTTTCGTATTCATCGTGGTCTTCTATAAAATCACATTATAACTATTCTTTAAGTATTTATAGGTGATACTATAGTTTGTATTTATTGTCAACCAACAATAAATTACACCAATCAGTTTATGATTATTCAATTAATTCATATACTTATTTATTTCTTGGTATCATTTATAAGATAGACCAAATCTTTGTGTTCTATTCAGTATTCCCTTAATTAAGTAGAATGAATAATTAATCAATATAATCATTAGAAATCAAAGAGGCAAATGATATCTCATCTGTATGTTACTTTATAACGGGATTTTATTTCTTAACTTAAGGTTTCTTTTTTTAATATTCTTATAATAATTATTCTCCACGATCCAAAATATCGCAAATAGCATTTTCTACTTGCCAATTTTTATCTTTTAAAACTGAAATGATAAAGTCTTTGTCTGGAATTTAAACAATATTCTCTATTTCTTAGATCTTTTCATCTGCATCACTTGGCATATATTCCATAAACATTTAATTTGGTGTTTAATTATATGCATTAATTTCATCAGTCAATATTTCTCTTTTAGATATTACAAATGTCAATTTCTAGTTTACTTTATAATCTTTCAATGTTTTATGATCTTCGTATGTGATTCCTCTGCAGATGATATCGAATTCATCTGGTTTTAATGAGGGATTTAATTTCTATCCGATTATTTGTTTCGCTTATAATACTATCAATCCACTCAATAATTAAATATCCTATCTCTTTGGAGGCATTGCATCCATACATTTATTATCTATTGTCACAAATACCTTCTCACCTTATTCAGCTAATTAATATCCTTCAAATTCTTCTAATAATTTAATTATAAATGATAATGAATTAGGATTATTAATTTAATTAAATAATTACTCTAAGTATTATTATTTTAATTTATTTAAAATACTCTATTTTTATTTAAATCTTAAAAGTCTAATAAAAAACTCTTACAATTAATTTCCCAAATTCTCTTACTATCTAAATATTGTCCACAATACTTCTAAACCAATAATTTCAGAATCAAGAATTGTATATTAATCATATTATAGTTTCATCACCTTATATTAAACATTAAAATGTAGGATTAAATTAGTTATACACAACAACATTGATTGACTCAATGATTAACATTTAATAGTAGAAATAAATAATAATTATATTGCTTCTTAATCTAAGGATTTCTTATTAATATCTCCAACCAAATTAAAAAAGAGATCTCTCTCTTCCAAACATCTGGCATTCTCTACCAATAATTTCCATAAGATCATTAATTCTGACTTTGTTATTTTAGAATCTTAATGCAGAAATTGATAAAACTTAACAAACTATTCGATTGTTGATAAATACTCCTTCTGTTCTTATCCTATAATTTTTAATTTCTCTCTTCCCATCACTTTTAAGAAATTGAATTTTATATTATATTTGTCTTAGATCCATTTTAATACATCTTTAGAATTAGTAAATTCATCTAAAGGATACGATGACGAAATAATCTTTTATAACACTGTTATGTAATTGCAAACTGGTAAAGGTTATTCTTAGGCAATCAAATTTGAAAAACCAAGTAATAGATATTACTATCTTAATGTTTTGAATTAGTGACAAATCAAATTTATTGCAATAGTAATTGCTGATTAACCAATTTCACTTTTTGGTTATTCATGTACTATACTTAATAATAACTCTACAATTTAAGATTTTAATTTAATTGCTTTTTCCTTATCGAAATATTCAAGCGTGTCATTTTTATTTTGTTAAATTTCGGTATAATCTATTTCATTTTATTAATAATTGGTTTTTCCAATTCCTCTTTCATTTTAGATTCTTTAACTATTATCATTTCTTAAGTATTTG
This sequence comes from Paramecium sexaurelia, assembly GCA_000733375.1. Taxonomy (NCBI): domain Eukaryota; phylum Ciliophora; class Oligohymenophorea; order Peniculida; family Parameciidae; genus Paramecium; species Paramecium sexaurelia. The sequence goes on from JPFM01000060.1 coordinate 320,924, forward strand.
TTCCTCCCTAAGCTTTTTATAAAATTTAAACCATTTTGGTCCATCTAACTCTACTAAATATTTTAAATCATAATTTCAACATCATCTAATGTTAAGATTTCAGCTAAATCTGTTAGTAATTTAGAAATCATATTATCCCATGTTTCATGTTTACCCTTTCCTAATCTAAGTATACTTAAAATATCATCTTTGCTTAATTTTCGATGCAAATATAGAAATTGAATAATTGGAAAACTTCTCTTTATTAGTTCAAAGTGAGCTTTTTCTCCAAATAACTCTTAAAATACTTGATTCTCCACCATGTATTTCAATACATTATCATTCTTGTACCATTCATCGTTCATATAATATTATTAAACCATAAATTCATTTGTCTAAGCAGTATTAATTTTATCACAAAATTGTAACAAACCTAAATTATTATTAATTATATATATTTACCATAAATTCTCTTTTCTAATGCCGTGCAACGAAAACATTATAAATAAACACTCATCTCAGATAAAGCTATAAATTCTTTCTTCTCAGATGATGATGTATAAAATTAATCAAACATATTTTCTACTCCTTCTATCAACTTTTTTATTGTTTCTCTGTTTGAATTCTTTATTTCTTCCTCTGTCAACTTAGATGTCAAATTCTAAAATTAAAAATGATGAAAATAGTTAGTAAATATTTATCTATCAAAATTAGAATTAAGATATTAGAAAATATTAAAAATATCCAAATTATTTAAATTGAAATTCCTTACAGCATCATCCAACAGAGCCAATCCACCATTCTTATAAAAATAGTGAATTTATATTCTTTAAAATGGAGAAAAAGTGAAGACATCTTGTCTTTGACGATATTACTCTAAAATCTCTCCCTTCAATGGATAAAAGGTTTTAGAATTGTAAGGCTCTGAATAAATTGCATTTTCATAACCTTCAGCTTCAATACTAACGCCATGATGCAATCTCTCCCCATAAAAATCATTCAATGCTTCAACATACACATACAGATCTCTAATTCTACTATCGTAAAAATAATTCGATTAATTGCTATGTAAACGTTTCAACAATCCTAAACAAATTTAAGGATACTCTTTCCAAAGCTTTAGACATACCTTTTAAACAAGAAGAAATATTTCATTGATGTAACACTAGATCTTCAATTTGTTATTATCGGTCAAACTATTTAGAAATAAGCTCAATACAATTTATCTAAAAAGCTTTCTATCATTGGCAACAAACGTTTATTCACATATTGATTGAGATCAGGAACAATCACTGCTCTATCATATAGAATGGCTTTTAACTCAATTTCCAACTCAGACAAATATTCCATCCATTTTATACAGTAAACTTAATTTAAATTTCATGCTCTACATGCATGCAAAGATGATGCTTTTCCTGTATGCTATGCATCATTTAATTCTATCATCTCAGCTCCTTGCTCAAAATTCACAATTCTCTTCAAATCGTAATATAAATCACAATATTTTGGTAATTAGACATATGTCCTTGGCTCTCGTTATACAAATCCATAATTATCGGAATCCCCTGGTGGATTATAATTAATCATAATATATTTTATTAAAACTTCACTAATCTGCAATATCAAATTTAAACAAAACTTTTATACATAACCCCATCCTAACAAAATATCACTTTTATTTATAACAACATTTTCAATAATCTACTTACAATCTTCATTTCAATTTATAAAAGATTTATACATATAAAATCCTTTTTTCAATATGATACTACAATCTTATTGAATCATTTAAATTGCTATCTCATAATAAAAAAACAATTAAGAATGAAAAATGTAGATTAAGTTCTAAGTTTTTTATATTTAAACTTCATCACTTAAATACTTGTTCCAAATATTTTCGAATTTCTTTATGAAAAGTATTTTTTGTTCAAAAAGTTTTAATTCTTAAATTTATAATAATCTCTTAGAAATGTTAGGAGATAGAAAAATTTATAGTATAAATACCAAAAATTAAAACTATGATTAGTAGAATAATTAATTTAGGAATTATAATAACTTAATCAATTAAATTTCATTATTATTTTTAAAATTTTTAATTTCATTTATATGTTTATTTTATCTATAAAGTGAATGTAAATTTAATAATGATTTAAATTCTATTCTAAAATTGATTTTAAACAACATATGATGATCTCTTTTCTGGAAAAAATTTAGGTATCTACATTTTTGAAGAATAAATTAAGAAGTATTTTATTTGATCAATATTTATAGATCCTTTCATAAAATGAATAATCTTCATAATATATAATATATGATTTAAATATCTATTTTGAATTAAAATATACTATCTTAGTTGACTCTGTTTTAATAGTTTAGATTCTATAAATAATTTATTACATATATTATTGCGATTAAATAAGTAGTATTAAGATTTGATATTTAAAAATAATAATTAAATATAAATAATATGTAAGTATATGGACATATTAATATATTAATATGGGCACTATAGAAGTCAAAAAATAAATAGTTAATAAATAAAATTAATATATATATATAAAAATATATATTTTTCTAATGTAATAAAAAGAGAATTTGTGTTCCTTAACATTTACATGCTTGATAACAGTGAGCTATTTAGGTGCAATAGGGTTATGTAGAACAGTGTTATTTTCAAATATTTTAAAGATTGATGATATAGTAATAAACTCAGTATCGTTTGGAATATTTAGTCTAATATTTTTAATTGGACCATTTGCTTTACCTATATTTTAGAAGTTGATATTAAAATTTTCTTACAAGTATTTGTTATTATTTGATTCAGAGCAGTATTTTTTATCACAAGTTTAGGAAATATATTGAGTATGTTTTTGTACATTTTGGTGATTGAACAATAAGTAAGTGATGGTTATTTAATTGGAATAATATTAATATTAGAGGGGTTATCTGCTCCTTTAATGGCAATTTATTATTGTTCATTTAATTATTATGTGCGCAGTATGTCAAATAAGAATAATGTTGGAATATATTTTGGAGTGGCTTATTCATTATTTTGTATGTAAAACTTTGTAGGAGATATTTACGTGATATTTGAAGGCAGTATATATGATTATAATTAATACTTTTATTATCCTATGTTAGGTGTATCTTTAGTGATTACTTTATTATATTGGCTGATTAAAGAACCAAATTAATTATCAAAATCAGATATGAAATAGAGTATTGATTTATAATAGAGATTAAATGAGCATTTATATGGTTCTTTGGTAGACGATGATTTTAGGAAGCAAGATTTAGATGAAAATGACTATATGAATTAATTGAAGTAAATTTGGAGAATACCTAAGATATATCCTTAATTTTTATATTTAATTCCAACAATCGTTTCTTTAGGTTTATTGAGTGCTTTTAGTGTGGTTTATTCACAGGATATGATTGAGTAAAATTATTCTATAATTTCATAATTGAAAGCAGACGTTATTACAAATTTAAGCATTCATGGAATTGGTTAGTTTTTGGGAGGAATCTTAATCGGATTATTGTCTTGTTCTTATGAATAAATAAATCTATTGATGGTGCTACAACTATTAGGAGCATTAACGTATCTGTTATCAGTAAATATATTATTATTAATTAAGGATTGTTGGTGAAGCAGACGAGATTAATAATAATAAGAATAGTTTAATTTATACTTTTAATTTTCTGTCAGGGTTACTTGTGTCAGCAATATAGGTAGTAATATTTTCATATTGTGGATTTGAGTATTTAGAAAATAAGAATGTATTGTAGTTGTGTAATTGGATATATTGTTTGAGTTTTTATTTATTTACAGTGTTGATGAGTTTACCTAATATTCCAGGGACTTCGAATTATGTGTTTATAATTAGTGTAAAAGCATTTGGATCATTTATTCTTGTTTATTGCATTCTAAATTTGCTTTGCTTGTGGTTTTACAAGAGGAAATATTTAAAATTAAGAGAAGCAAATGAATGATAATATATTTATAAAAGAATGGTATTAATTATATTAATAATTATAATTATAAATTTATGTACAAGTACAACTTCGAGCAAAACTCTTAACATCGCATAGAAATCTTAGAATTAAGTGATGAGAAGTGTAAATTTAGTCTTGAAGGTGACTTGTCTATTGCAAATGCTATTAGAAGAGTAATGATTGCAGAAGTCCCCGTAATATTTTTGGACTAAAATATTAGGTTATGGCTATTCATTTTGTTGATATTATTGAAAATACTAGTCCACTCTCAGATGAATTTCTTGCATAAAGACTTGGTTTAATACCTTTAGTTTCATATGCAGCTGATAGCAAAATGTATGATTGGGAAGCTGATGCAGATTCTATTGATGATCAAAAAACCAAAGTTGTATTTACTTTAAGATAAAAAAACTTAAATGATGCTCCCTTAGAAGTTACAAGTCACCATCTTGAACCTGAGTTTGGATAAGTAGGCGAAATGGCTATTCGACCTGTGAGAATGTTTTCCCCTATAAATGGAAAAGAAGTTGGAATCCCTATTACAAGATTAGGAAAGAATCAATCCGTCCATGTACGTTGTCATGCACTCAAAGGATTCGGTAAAATGCATGCCAAATGGAGTCCGATCAATATTGCAACATTTAGACATGAAGCAGGTATATATTTTTAAATATACATATATATTAGAACTCAATATTGATCATTCTTAATAATAGTAATTATCACTCATTGAAAAATAATCAATCAGAGACTCTTGTCCAATGAATGTCTTAGGTATTGATGCCAATTAAGATCTCATTGTTAATGCAATCGAGAAGTGTGTATTCTGTGAAGAATGCATCCGTTGTGTAATTTAATCTCACTCTATATTATATAGGCCGAATCCATTAAAAAACCTAGATTAATCAAAATGCAACACAAAAAAAATAAATACATCTTCACTGTTGAAAGTGCTGGATAACTAAAAGCTGCTGACATTGTGTAAAAAGTAATTTTTATTTCATATCTATTACTATTAGGCTTTGATTGTTTTGAGAAAGAAAGTTGATGAAATATCTTAAGATTTGAGTTTTGCTTAATAACAATAACAGAAATGAAAATTAATTTTATTAATGTCTAGCATAAATATATATATAAATGTATATATATTAATATATAAAAATTTAAATAACTCTATAATCACTTACTAAAAATAAATTTTTACATCAAATAATTATGCTGTCTTGTGTGTCATTAAATTCTAAGGATAGTTTGGAAGAGTTTCTTTAACTGTATCAGTGCAAAGATTCAAAGAAAAAAACTATATTGAAAAAAGAGCGAGAAATCGTTCATTATTTAAAAGGACTAGGACTTCAAATGAAAACAGACCCACTTTTAAAACTATAACGAATTGCCAAGTATATTAATTTATATATAGTAGTTTTGCAATTTAAAATGATATATCGCCTGATTCAAATGATGAAATTGTACTTGAAAGAAAATAAATACATAACGAGGACAATGAATTTAATATTTCTAATAACCCTTTACTTAAAAGAGGAAGTCGAAAAATGATACGCACTTTCTCTTTTGAAGATAAAGATCAAATCCTTAATGATCAAAACGATAATGTCGAATTGCATCATTTTGTCTGATTATCTATATTTGTTTAACGTTGAACTGATATATATTTTAAATATTCTCGGATATTAATGTTTTGTTTTTAAATATTCATACAATAATTAAATATTATGTTCAAATAAATATCATAATCTTGATAGACATATTAATTAGTTAAAGTAAGTAAAATGTAAAAAAAAACAACGATTTCAGATTAACTTAATTACAGTCTTCCTAATTCAAATATTTCTAATATTAGATTTAAGAACATAAAACAAATAAAAAATCATATAATTTATTTAGCTTTCCAACAAAAAACTAAGAATATTATGAACATAGATTTCCAATGAAAACTTACTTTAAAATAATAAAATTAAATTTTTATAAAAAGTCATGATTTCTAAAATTGAATGCTAAATCCATAAAGGAGAAAAATTATCCGCTATTTGTGTAGATTCATTTTGTATTGCAAATACTTAGTGTTGTCCCCTATGTATCAAAGAACTACATAATGTACATGATCATAAAATTGTGTCCTTAACTTCTTTACAAGAATTTATTTCTAATCAAGAAAACATTAAAAGATAAAATTAAGAATTTACAACTGTGAAATAATAATTAATAACAAATAGACTCTTATTAACAGAATTAACAGAAATCATAGATTCCAAAATTGAAAACCTAAATAAAAATTTACTTGATTTCAATTTATCAATTGATTAATTAATGAGACCAGATTCAGAAGAATTACTAATTCTCAAAATTCTACTTAGTTAATATGAAATCTAGAAGAACTCAATTTTAGGAATTGATGAATAAATTAAATCAAAAATGGAAATGTAAATAACTTAATTACTTACATAAATCAATTTTTTAACTACTGAATATACAAAAAAAATAAAATAAAATCTATCCAAATTATCAGTTGAATAATTTAAAGAAGAACTAAAATTTTCAGAAGTCAATAAACATAAACATATACAATTAAATGAAGGAAGAACTGCAACACTTACATAATAAATAGGATATGCTATCATTTATAGTGAATAAAGTTTTGATCCACTAAAATAAAGCTTCAAATGTTCATTCTTAATTAATGTAACTTATATTTAATTATATGTATACTTTTTTAGAAACTTTCTTATGGTTTGGTTGGATTTGGTTCTTTAGAAGCAAGTAAATTAATGCAATATTAAATTTATGATTTCTCTATAGGACATGGTTTCTATGCTCTTCATAATACAGGTGTCATTTATCATAATGATAACCCAACTATCAATAACACAAAAGTTAAATCTCTTGTATTTGATAAATCAGACTTAATCATTTGTTATTATGATGCTCAACAATAATCATTCACATTCCTTAAGGAATCCAATAAAAATGATAAATATACTATGAAACTTAATGATCCTTCCAAGAGATTATTTCCAGTTGCCATTCTCTTTGGTCCAGGTGATTCAATTTCAGTTATTTGAACAATAAATATAAAACATACCTTAATGATATAAGAGTGATTTTTTCTTGTAAAAATTTAAACAACAATTTCTACATTAAAATACTTCAAACTAATTTTTAAGTTAAATAATTAAGTTACCTAAGTTTAATATGTGTAATAAATAACTTTGAGTTTAAGATTTTAAGTTAAATGATAATGAAGAATTCTTGGTTTATGTTTATCTCTTAAAAAGATTTTATAATTATAATGATAATATAAATGGATTTGGATTTAATTTCTGGATTATCGCAAGAGAAGATTAAATTGTAGGATTGAATTTCTTGATCCAAATAATAACTAGAATTTTAATTTATAAAAATTGAGTATTGAATTTAATTTAAAATTCTTATTATAATCTACTTTTTTATTTAATAATTTATTTTACCCCTATACAATTATAAATAAATGAATAAAAATAAACTTCTTTTATATAAAGCTTTTTTAAATTTAATGTATAAACTCTTATTAATATATTACGTTTTTTTAAATAAAATCTTATCTTTGCAGTGCTGATAGGCTTAGCTTATAATTACATTTCATATGAAAAACTGGTGTGAATAATGACTTTGATCAATTCAATAAGAATGGTTATTTTTTAAATAAATCTAAAAAAACCACTAAAGTCTTTTTCTCTTGGGTATTCGAAAATGTTCCTTAAATCATTGTAACTCCTGAATGATTAGATTACTTTACAGACAATAATTAGCAATAATTTAAAATTACAAAATTACAAAACAATGTAAACCTTAAAAATATTGTTTAGCATTTTCTATGATGGTCTATTACGAATTTAAACAGTTGACAACAATGAAAATTAGATGGTTTGCAATAGATGATCAAAGAATTCAAGTCATTGATAATTATTTTAATATGGAAAACCCAAATGATAACACATTTCCAATAAAAAATCCAAATGCTTCTTTCGCTTTTGTAGCCTTTATAAAGTGTAGGTCCAGTAAATTTCCTTTTATCAATAATAATATATATTATCTATTTAGATTATATAAATACCAACTTTATCAGTAACTGTTGATATTACAAAAGATCCAACAAAATTCGTAAATCTTAAATTCGTTGGTTACCAAGTTGTAGTCCGAGTTGAAGAAGCCTTTATTTAGTTAGGATTGAAATCAGCTACAGGAGCATTTAACAGTGGAGTATTGCCAATTTAACCTAATAGATAGATTGTAATGGCTGTTCAAGGATTTAATTATCCTAATGTTTAAAAATTTGAGAGTAGGAATAAAATTTACAAATACAACAAAAATTTCATGTACTTAGGTCACATGTATATTAATTATTATGGTGAATTGGATTCAAAACTGAGACTCCAAATACTCATACTTAAGTTTAGATTGCGTATTAATTTATTCTCTAATTTAATTAAATAAATTAACTTAGTAATTTAATCATTAAATCACAATATAAAGACATATAGAGCACTTGAATGTCTTACCATGAAATTATAATTATTTGGTTAATAAATTATTTTCATCTCTGAATCTCAAAATCGAGATTAAATAATTAGAAGGAATGAAAATAATATTATTTTGGTTTACTATAGATTCTTGTTAGAAAAGTAGCTTAACCTAATAAGATTAAAATTATTTTCAAAGAAATTTGTAAATAAACAATTTAAATATGTTTATTTAATAATAATTTAAAAGAGGAATAGTTTTAAATGCTAACTACATCATAATTTTAAGTTAATAACCTTGATTCATTGGGGAAAATACTTTTAGATTATGTGAAATAATGAGAGAATTTTGACTTTAATTTAGCTAATTTAAACTTAAGAATAATGTTAATAGTATAATAAAATTAATTTAACTAATATTGATAATTATTTTTCTGAAAACTTGATAAATTATTTGATTATTTAAAAAGGTTCTTTATGAAAAATAATATTATTATTTAACAAATTTTATGCTTTATACTAATAAATAAAAGAGATAAATAAATAATATATAATAAGAGATAATTGATTTTTGTATATATTAATTATAATCTTTAGAGTAGATCAGAAGTATGATTATTTACTTATCAATTAATAAAGACTTAATGAAAAATTGACATTCTAAAGTTGAATTGTTATTAGTATTTGATGTATTATGTTTAAAAATATATAATTAATATATATTAATGGGATAGTTTTTGGGGCATTTACAAAATGCATAACCTCCGTAATCAAATCCTTTGCTTAATAATTCAATATCAAAATTAAGAGAGTATCATGGGTCTTTTCAATCAGTCTGTGATACATTTAGTATAGATTTAACAGAATTTGAATAGATATTTGGTAGTAATGAGACAATGTTTTAAATATGGGATACAGATAATAATGGGTATTATAGTTATAAATATATATAGTTTGATCAATGCTTTGGAACTGTTTTCAGGTTTAATCATTTTTGCAGAGAGTAATTTTGAGGAAAAGGCGCGATTTTTATTCGATCTATTTGATTTCAATGAATTAAATTCTTTGAGTTTAGTATAAATATGTGATAAATCAAGATTGATTTGGATTTTATGTTGTTATCATGTGCAAATGCAACATTCAAAATAATGCAAATAAATAATGAAGTAAATGAAGAAGAAATCTCAGATTTTTTGAGTAATTTTTTTTCAGACAACCAAAGAGTGAATATAAGTTAATTCTTGAAATGGTGTGTAAAGACAGAGGAAATTAGACAATTTTTATAATTGATAAAAAAGGAAGCTCCAGAATTAAAAGTAACAGCATAGACGGAACAACTCAGTTAAAAAATAGATGTTTTGAGATAAGTATTTAGTAAGGAGTTTGGAAAGAAACTTTTATTGCCAGATTCTAAACGTCCTTATTTCGATCAAAGAGGTCTTGGGTATAAATAATTAATTATCTTAGACAAATTTTATCTTCAAAAGCTTATAATTCTAAAATCTAATGGATAAGTAGTTTGGCTAAAAAGGTATACGCACCCTAACCGTAAGTATTTTAGAAGGATGTTTATGCTAAGATGAATTGGGTTTATGGATTTAGAGGAAAGGATGTCAAAAGGCCTTTACTTTATATAAAGATGTAATCAAATACTGATAAAGCATTAAATGAGAAAATGGTATTTTTTACAGCTTGCATAATAATTGTGTATTATCCAAAAATAAATGAATAACGTCATTATTTAGAACATGAGAGTGAAGTTATAAGTGTGGCAGTGGCAAATAATTTAAGTTTAATGGCTAGTGGAGAATATGCAGATTAACCAGCAATTCATATTTGGGATAATAATACATTACATAATATTGGAGTGATAAAAGGTGTTCATCAAAAAGGTGTACATTTATTAACATTTTTTGGTAATGATGAATTATTAGCATCATGTGGAATTAGAGTGGCTTCACCTATTTTGATATATAATATCAAAGATTTCTCTTTGGTTTTGTCAACTTAAGTAAATGAATTTGCTGTTGATTTACTGACTATTAAAAACTTTATTGGATCTTTCGGAGGTGTTCAACAACAATAATAATAAATAAGTTAATAGAATTAATTAAATCCATTTAAGAAATATGAAAACTCTTTTGTAGTTTGTACAATTCAATAAATCATTTAATTTCAATATTATGATGGGCATTTTTTAACAAAAGAGATTTAACTCGAATAATATAATTTATTTTCACCTTTAACTTGTGCTACAGCATTAAGAATATATGCAAAAGATCCATATTTAAAGGCTTATCAAGATGAAGCAGAAGAAGCAATTGTGATAATATCTGGACATTAAAATGGAGCAGTTATTTTATGGGAAAGTTTTGAAACTATGGAATAAATGACATCTTATAAGGATTAGATAGTTTGTATAACAAGTTATTAATTTGGAATAATAATTGGAACAGATGCAAGTACTATTCATTTATGGGATTTTAAATTCAAGAACAATATAAAGAATATAGATTTGACAGCATTTAGTTTTAAATTGTTTAGTTATGTGATAAGTGATATAGTGGTAGCTGGTGATAAGTTATTGGTGGCTTCAACTGAGGGAGATGTCGTTGAGATATTTTTATAATAGAAATAGGAACATTCAAGCAATTCATTTGTGAATAAATTAAGAGCTAATAGAATAAATTATATTATATAATTGAGTGGAACATTATAGGCATTGTGTATATTGGAGAGACCTGATAGTGATGATAAATTAGTATTTTGTGCTGGTTCATAATCAACAGTATATGGATTTTCATTGGAAACACACGAGATTGTAGATGTTTGGACAATTGGTGATCAGATCTCATCAATGGATTGTATAAATTTTGAAGATGGTGGAGCGGTGTTTGCTTTAGGTACAGTGTCAGGTAAGGTATATTTAAGATTGGATTGGGAAGAATCACCAAGATGGTATGATTGCAAACATTAAGTAAATGATTTGAAGTTTTCATCAGATACCTCATGTTTGGTATGTGCTGTATAGGATGCTTTTGTTTATGTGTTTTTTTTGAATAATACTTCATATTTTTAGACAGCTCCGAAGAAAATACATTTTGAAGGAGAGTTTCCAATCTGTTTGGATTTTGTGGATGATTGTAAAGCTTTTATAGTTGGAACAACGATGAAAAATTAGTACAAAATAGAATTACCAGATTTGAAATCAAAGAATTTATTACAAGAAAATGAAAAATTGAATTCGACAACTTGGGTTATACGTTATCCATTGAGTTCAAGTAGTGCTTAGAATTCAAAGAAAGATCAATATTTACCATTATTAATAGGAGGTGATGTAAAAATATTCTTGGCTGCAGGAGAAGGTGGTTATGTATATTTTTGGAGAGATAGAGAGTAATTAGAGACTAATTGTGGTGGATTCTTAAGAGGACATGCTAGTAATGTTAGTAGATTATAAATGACAAAATCATAAGATGTATTTTATACTGTTGGAACCAATGACAATACGTTAATAGAATGGAAGATTGATTTTATTAATGATTTGGCTGATTTCTCAAAACCATTTTAACAAGATGATAAATTATAAATCAACAAACCTGGATTTAATAATTTCTCGATGGCTTCTAATAAATAAGATTTCAACTAAACTATTGATGAAATTTTCAAAAGGGAAAAAGACTATTGCTTTTTCTTAAATAATATTTCAGATAAATTTAGAGATAATTTTGTTCAATTTAGAGCTACTAATCAAAAAATGTTAAATGGTTTATTATAAGAACTTATTCCACCATTCGACAAAAAATAACATGTAATGAAACGCGCTCCACCATTATCTTTGACTCTTGATTACATATATGGATTCTTGGCATATGATAAAAGAAGAACCCTCTTCTATGTTCATTTCTATAACAAGTAAGAGAAAAAGAAAAGGGGAGGACAATAACAACAAGACTTAAAATCCGAATAAAGAAAAAGAATGGAATAAATGAATCAACAAAGCATAATGTTACCAGTCTAGTTTTAAAAAGAAATGCTATTTGCAAAATAAGCACTCTTACCTTATGATGATTCACACAATGATTGTTAGAGACACTTTGTTTATATAACATCTAGAATTGCAGTAGTTTATAATCCATTAAACAATCAATAAAAGTTCTATGAAGGCCATAGATTCAAAATCACTTGCTTAGCCATTCATCCATTAAAATGTTTTGTGGCCACAGGTGAAAGTGCACCAAGACCTTGTATTCACGTTTGGAATGTTTTCAATACAGAACCTGTCAAAATCATTCGAACAAATCATAAAAATGGTATCTATGATTTAGTCTTCTCCAGAGATTCTTTATTTATTGTCAGTATAGGCATAGATGAAACTTATTCTATTTAAGTGACATCTTGGAAAAATGAAACCATTATAGCATTTAGAAACTCAGGAACATTTCCAATTTGTTGTGTTATGTTCAATCCATATAATCGTTACGAATTTGCTACTTGCGGATACTAAAATGTTACGATTTGGTCTTTACAAGGAAGGAATTTGATCAGAAGCTAAGTTATATTGTCAGACGAAGTCAAGTATTCTAATGGTTGTTTTATAACATGTCTGAGTTATATCTCCTATCTTTTGGGAGATAAAATTGAAAGCGATATTATTGTAGGTAATAACTTTGGAGACTTAGCTTTGGTAGCTTGTGGTAAATATATAGTAGTGAAAGAAAGGTATATTTATATATTCATTAATCATTTAGAGCTCATTAAAAAATGATTAACTGTTTAAAGATATCTGAAATACTGGGAGATAAAGTTGTGATCATCACATGTGGAGAAGATGAGTACATAAAAATATGGGATACAAAATTTAATTTGATAAATGAATTCAATATACGTAAGACTGGATTCTTCCAAGATGGTACTCCAGCCATTCGTGTAAATATATATTTTATATATAATAGAATCTATCTGCATAATCTATTGATATATTTTCATGCAGAGTGCCCAAGAGACATTTGAATGAAGAAGAAGTTGAGGAATCCCACAATTTATCGGTTATGTTGGTTGGAACAAGAAATGGTGATATTTTGGAAGCTGCCTTCTAAGTGGAGTTTTAAGGATTAAAATTATAATAAATAAAGAAATAAGAAAGTCATTCAGATGATGAACATAGCAATTCTCATGATTCCAGTGGATCAGAATAATAATAGAGATAACCTTATACGACCACAGAGACTTTGAAATTTAACTATTCTATTTACATGAGATCTCATCAATCATAAATATTTGATAGCAAATAATAAATTGACTTCTTTAATAAGAAAATGTTTATTACTCTTCATCCCACTCAGCCAATAATGGTGTCAATGGGAGAAGATTAAAAGTTGATTCTTTGGGACACTGAAAATAATTCATTATTGTTAGTTAAAAATATGGGTATGACTCCAACAGCTATTCGATTGTCACCAGATGGAGATTTGCTGGTGATAGGATTCTAGAATTCCATGGTTGTTATTATGGATTCGAAGATACAAAAGAATACAATGGGTAAAGTGAGTGAACGTTATTTATTGCCCTCTTTAGATATTATTATGAATATAAAAGATAAGGATAATAAGACACCAGTTTTGAATATTGAGTTTTCTCATAAGGGAGACATGCTTGCTATTTCATATGACAATGCTCGTAGTCAGAAGGATGTGTTTGATTCGAAATTGGAGAAGGAGGGTTCATTCATATCAGTCTGGGTTAACAGAGGTTCTCATCGTACTTCTAAATATAGAGCAACAGATAAGAATCTATATTTAAAATATACTGATATTAGATGTCCTTCACTTTATGAGTCATATTAGACAGATAACGATACTTATGGTGTTGCTGCTTATTTCATGACTTTTAGTTAAGATGGCAATTATTTGTTAATTTATTATTAATTAATTAATAATCAATAAACAAGGATAAACAATGATCCTTAGGGAGTTTATATAATATGGGATTTGAATTCAAATACATCAGTAAAAAATTGGGAAACAATAAAAAACATTTAATGGAAGAAATTGAATTTTCCAAACAGTTTGCATTCTCAATATCAATTTTATGATGCATTGATAGGGAATCCAAAGTAAAAGTAAGAGCAAGAAACAAATTTGGCCAATGAGATATTAAAAACACCCGTTATGTCAGTGATGGTTGACATATCACCATTTTTAATTTGTGGGAGTACCAATGGAGACTTACATTTGGTTAAATCTTCTTGTTTATATTATGATAAAGATTTTATAACTGAGATAAGCAAAAAATAAAAATGTTTGGCAAAATCATATTCTGCTCATGTTTCCTTTGTGAATTAGATTGAAACTCATTAGAATGCTCAATATCTCTATACTACAGGTATATTGGATGAATGTATAATGAAATGGAAGTTAACAGAAGAATAACAAAATTGGGATTTGGATTATTTAATTTATGATAAGAAATAAGCAGATCTATTTTAAGAAGTGTAGGAGAAAGAGAAATTTAAAAGCTTATTCTCAGAATTATTACCATTACGTTAAGGTATTTCTGATAAGGTCAAAAATGTCGATGACACCAAATAACCAGAAGTAGAACTTAAATTGTAGAGTATCATAGGAAGAAGAGCCTTTACAAGAAGAAATAATCTATTTTATGATTACGATGAAAGACTCATTTATGTGGCAGGATGTAATTTGGTGATTGCTAGTTTAGACGACGATGAAGAATAGGATGATAAGATCACATCTTAATTTAAAAAATACAATGGTGGATATTTACAATCAGAAAATAATTCTGTGTTCCAATAATTCATCAAATTAGATTAATCTGATACCTCATCATCGCCTGAAATATCATGTATTACTTTGAGTCAAGACAAGAAACTATTATGTGCTGGTACTATCGAATTGAATGCTAAATTATTAATATGGGATATTTGCTCAAGAACATGTGTTAAGAATATTGTCATCAATAATGCAGTCATGATTATGAATATTAAATTTGCATATGACAATAGACATTTAATATGCAATGCTATCACATAAGAATATAGATAAGAAATACTCTTGATAGATTCTGAAAATCATTAAGTGTTAGGAGTTGTTACATATACATATTCAATACCTTATAAAATTAAAGATTTAGAATTCTATCCTAACAGTGTTTTTAGATTTGTTACTTGTGGTGTCTAACATATGTCATGTTGGTAATTTGCTGGAGGTTCCTTAACATTCTAAGCTATGGAAATAGAAAATCCTAAAGATTTAGTAGAATTAGTAGAGAATCAAAATGATGAATAAGAAGGAGTTTAAGATAATGAATAAGAATAAGATGCATTAAGAATAACATTCTTAACTGTAATATTTGTTTAAGATGCTATAATTACAGCTGGAGAAGATGGATTTATTTATGTATGGGATGATAAAAAGATTAATAAAAAACAAAAAGCTCATCCTGATTAACCAATATTCTGTTTGTATACAAGTAAAGATTCTTCTATGTTTGTATCTGGTGGAATGGATGGAAGAGTAATCTTATGGTCTTTAAGTAAATCTGAGTATTCTTATGTTGTCGAGAAGATTTATGAATATAGCATAGCAAATGAATAATTACAGAAAGTAGGATTGAATCCAAATTTACACGTCTAATCAGTTTGTATTGGATAGAATTACATCTTGGCAGGAACAAGAAGTGGCGATATATATGAATTGGTAAGACCAAACGAGGCTGATTTGAAATGTAAAATAATATTGATTTATGTATAGCTTTGACAAAGATATAAAAAGATATGGTTAAATTAAGAATAAATTGCACTGATCATGATTAGCCAAAAGTTGTAGCATTTTCTGGTAATGCTTAAAAATTATACTCTATAACTTAAAAGGGATTATTTGCAGTGTGGAATTTGAGGAAATTAAAACGTACTTATTCATTTGCTTTTGAGAAGGCAACATTAAATTTAATAGTTTGCAAATTATCACCTAAAATAATAATTGCTTTTGAATAAGAAGTGATAGTTTTAAATGATCATGATTATAGTGTGAATTCAAATTATTCTTTGAAATAGAAATCAGCAATATCAGACATGAAATTGAGTGTTGATGAAAAGATGCTCGCATTAGCACTTTCAAGAAATCAAGAACAGAATGCAAAAATAGAGATATACGATGTAGAGAATGAGGAAAACAATTTTAGATTGCTTTGTAGCATAGATAATTTAAATACCAGTGTAGAGTATTTGGATTTCTCTACAGATAATTTCTATCTATTTTACAAAGATGTTTCAGATGAAACTGCTCTTATCGATCTAGATTAATAAAAACGTATTAATAGTATGCATATGGAATTTGATTTGGAATGGTGTAGTGATGGTATAAAATTGGCTGAGAAAGCGAAAGGAGTGCATTCCTGTTACACTGATGAAAATAGAATTCACAAGATAACTTTGATTGGAGAAAAATCTATGGCTGTATAACTATTAATAAATTATAGGTTACGGATGATATGGGAACAATAAGAATTTTCAATTATCCATGCACATCTGGATAAGGATACATGCGTATATATACTGACCATATGATGTACATTAATCAATGTGTGGCCAGTCCAGATAAAGAAACTTTAGTTACAACCTCAGAACAAGATAAATGCATCATGGTTTGGAAAATACAGAAGGTTGATGTCAATAATACATAATGATATATTTAATCATTTAAACTACACTTTAGGTAGTCCAGCCAAATTGAAGATGTGCTTATTTTTCTTTAAAAAATTGTCTGTTGTTGTTCTCAACATCTCCAATTCTGTCTCTATATTTTGTTATTTACTAAATATTTATTAATATTTACGCCAACATATTATTCCTCTCTTAATTTGCAAATTAAGTATCTTAATATGCTAATCTGCGTTCATGTTCCAAAAAATCACTCTTCAATTTCAATTGATATATCTATCCTTTATCAAATTTCAATCAATACCATCTTTGCATCTTTATTTTACTACTCTATATTGTCGCTAAGTATTCTATTCTACTTAGTCTTTATATCATCTATCTCGTGTTATAATTATTCACAATATGCAACCTAGTCATCCAACTCTTATTACTTTCTTTCCAACTCTCCTTATTTCACTGCCAAATCAAACTAAGACTTTTGCAATTAATTTGTTAATTCATCAACTTAATTTTATAATCCTTTTAATTCATCCATTAGTTCTGCAACACTACTCTTACCGACACTTCTTAAATTTTCTATTATCTCTTCTGCATCTACTACTCGTTATTTATAATAATTTAAATCATGTTCCATCACTTTACAATGATCTATCAATTTAATATGACTCTTCTCAAGACCACCAAAATTAGTTGTCATCTTTCTTATAAAATCTTTCAATTGTTTATCAATATTCTTCTATTCAAAAAATTGTTAATTAACAACTATTTTTTCTATCTTCTAATATTTGTCTGATGCCATCTAATTCATCTAATTCACATAATCAGCATTTAACTGTCTTAACTTCTCATTCTCCTATCTTAATTACTTTATTTATGTCTCTTATGCTATCATATCTAAATCAACTATCTACTCTTTAAGGTTTATATGCTCAATTTCAACTTTGTCTTCAAATACTCTACTTAAGATTCCACTTAATCAGGTAAGGCAGAAGAAGCTTCACTCTCATCATTCTGATTTGTTTGACTAAAAACAATCACATTATTATTCATTTTTAATAATTATATAATCTTGCATTTCTAAAGATAACTAAGTCACAAATAAACATTCTCATTCAATAAATCCTTTTTAATACATTATTAGACAAAATAAATGATATTATATTTGATGAGATTAAAAGAATTATTGTTTAATTCTTCTTTAATTTAGTATGATTGAGACAATTGAAATAGAAGGATTAACTTATATATACATTAAATACAGTTAACTTTGGAAGTTTTAAATCTAATAGTTAAATTTTAATTAAGAAAAATTCAGGAAAATATAATCAAAGAAATTAATTCAATTAATAATTGTAATAAATGAACTTTTGTAGAACTTTATGTTAATTTGTGCTGCTATCGGCAATGTAAGAAATTGCTTGAATTTATTAGTTATCAAATAGTTGAGTCAAGTTGTGATGTTTTTAACACTATTACTACTCCAGATACAGATTAAGCCAAACTAACTTTCGATTTAAGTTAGGAAGTTAAAAAAGACTATGGAATTGGAGTTTGGACTAGATTTTAAAATCAATTTGAAGCAGTTGAAAATTTTGATAAGAAAACTCTGAATTATTTAATATATTCTGAAGTATACCAAGGGTCACAACCTATTATTTACTACATAAAACTTGACAAAATAGCCGGTCTCATATATTTTGATACCATTATTTCACAAAATAATAATTTGGAATTGAGGGAATTAGAAGTTAATTAAGAATTGATTGGGTATAAATGGGTGTTTTATTATTTTTGTTATTCCTCTACAATAAAAGCCTACAATATATTTTTATACATTGATCAAGACACAAACAATGTATAAATGGTGTCAGGAGGTGAATATATTAATTAAAACGGTGAGATTAAATCATATTTAGTGGGTGGGTTTCAAAAAGTAAAAGTTTAAATTATTTTATAAGTTTTCGAATTCACAATATAATCTAAACATTTAAATGGATTATTTCCCAGGAGATATAAGCGACCTTGATTTTCGAGTGGGAATATCCAACTTTTACCCTGATATCCCAACATTTTTGAGCAATTTATATGATACTGATTGTAATATTTATGTTTGCCCCTCAAAAGCTTAAACAACAATTTTAACCAATTTTTATGATGGAGGCGACATTATCACTAAAACTATTACTTTTTACAATAAAAGATTTGTATTGTTCGGATGGGTAAAATTAAATTAAATCACAGATGTATTTTATTCCCATCATTTTAAATAGATTAGATCCCTGGAAACTCTATTTATTAGAGCCTCTTTCAGAAAAGTGTATTATGGAGATAAATATTAAGGAGAAAAAGCTATTTATTGGAAATACTATTAAAGCACTCTAAGTGATGATGATAACGGTTTTGAAGTATCTACTTACCACAATACTCCAAAAACTCAGATTACAGCATACCAAACTTTGGATAGTGATACAGTTGGCTAAAAGTCAGCATATTTCAAAAATGCGTTAACCTTTTGGCATTGGTTTGTGTATTAAGAAGGATTACCAAACAAAAAAATAGAACTTGATATCTATTTTGGATATTCAAAGGAAACATTAAAATATCAAATGACCTAAGATCACTATGATAGAGTTAATTATTATTTCAATATTGGTGGAGATAAATTTATTAAAGGATTCCAGGGTGCTGTAACAAATCTAACTTTCTCATTTTGTCAATCGAATAACGACAAACCTTAAAGATGTATCTTTTTTTTAAAATATTAAAAAGACTGCCACTATAGTTGTAATACTTGCTTCGGACCCAATGAAGATCATTGTATAGATTGTGTAGTGTAAGAAATTTCAAAGCGTGAGTTAATAGGTACATCCTGTCCTTGTATTGCTACATACATGGATGTTGGTCAGCTAGCATGCTAAAGTAATTTGAATTTATTATTCTACTAGCAAAATTTTAAGTTTTAGGTGGAATAAGCATTTAAGAAAAATTAATTACAGATACATCAGGATGTAAAAGGAATTAATTTTTAGTTTTATTGAATGATAATTCTTATTGTTTAGATTGTCCAGGAGCAATTACACCGCATGGATTGTATTGTATGGATTGCATTTATAATCCCTAAACATGGTATAAAAATCCAATTTGTAAAACTGATTATTTAATGCCTTATACTGATTCAACAGATTATGTTTTTATGAGAAGAGATAGGAAACCAAAAGATTATGAATATTTTGTAATTAATTAGAACAGCATTTCAGATATCCCAATAATAGAACCTTGTGTTGGATGTTTGGGTTTAACAAATAGTACTATTAATTTTATAGAAAAATATACTTTGAATAGCATTTCAAAAATCTTATGTAAAAATTGTTACACACAAATAAATGGTTAATGCATTAATTTAAATTTTAATTGTGATGAATGCGATGAAAATCAGAAATGTAAAAGTTGTGAATCAAACTACACTTTATATGAATCTGAATGCTTGAAATGTCCAAATGAATGTCCAGATTGTAAATACAATTCAACTGGATTTTATTGTAAAAGCTGTCTTGAAGGATATTATTTTAATTCTACATTGGAGGAATGTTAGTAGTGTGGCTAATTTTGTTCCATTTGCTATTTCTCGCCTTTTAATTTCTAACTTTAATGTGTAAAGTGCATTGATAACGAGAAATACTTTGTTGATGGTGGATTGAAATAGTGTCTACCTAAAACCATTCCAAATTGCTAGGTTCAAACCTTAGAATGTAATTTTGATAGATATAATAATACTAATAATCTTTATGGAGTTTATCTCTTAAGCTTTGATTTGAATGTAGGATGGTTTACTTTCCCTGATAAAGAGTTGTGTTTAAAATGTGACCCACATTTTATTAATGTTATGATAATAGGTCAAAAATATGGATGTTATAGTGTGGATGAAGTAGAAAGTATAACACACAAAGCTTTGCCTCAAGCTTTAAGGGATTAAGTGCTTAGCGATGCCACCTTTTAGTTAGGGTATCACGAATTGATGTCAAAAGATGGGGCAGAAGATTACTATATACTATTTGGGGATTCTATTGTTGTTGACAATATTAAAAAAAATTCGATTGTAGTAATTTAAAAAGAACCAAATCAAAAAGTTTGTATAGAAAAATAATGCCAATAGTGCATCTAGAATTATGTTTATACTCAAGAATATTGTATAAAATGTTTCAAGCCATACTATGCTCATAAATTATCTGGTAATTGTGTCCAATGTCCAACTGAATGTTTAGAATGTGAACTAGCAAACAAATACTTTAAGGATGGATGGAAGACGGATGTATAACCTGGTTATTAAATCAGAAGTAAATAAGAAGTTCACCATTTCAGCACTTATGTACTTTCAACTTCTGTAGAAGATTATGAAGTTAATTGTCTTCTTTGTGCTGACGATGGTTTTTTACATAATGGTAAATGCTATCCCAAATGTCCTTGCAAATAATGTATTTTTGAAAATGGTGAGGTTAAATGCATCACTTGTGATAATTCCATAAAGACTGTTATTAATGATTAATGTGCTGAATGTCCTTAATTTTGTGAATTATGTAGAGAATTTACTTCAGAAGAAATTAGTTAAATCAATCCCTATTTTAATTAGGATAACAAAACCTATAAAAAATATGCAAAATAATGTTTAAAGAGAAATATAGAAGATCCACCTGAAGGAATTTTATATAATGATCCTAGTTTAGGCTAAGAAATTAATTGTAAAAATCCAGGTCAAAAAGATTGCTATTTTTATGTTGAACTTCAATAAACTATCTATTGTGAAGTTACCAAATATCAAGAGAATCTTAATTTAGAAATTGATGACAATTCCAAAGAGTTTTTCAAGAAATATAATCTACTATTAAATCATTTATTTTCAACTGATGATTCTAGCCATTTTACTCTAGAAACAGACTATTTATATAATGAATTAAACTTTAAGAGTGTCAAATAAATTAGATATATAGTTAATATACTTGCTGATAGTGGAAATTGTAAAATTAATAAAAATACATTCATCTAGTCCAATATTAGAAAAAATGTATTTACCTTAAAAAATTTGGACTTAGTTATTTAATCTTAAAGCGATCTTCCTATCTAAATAGAAGGTAACATTTCATTTTATGAATTCTCATCAATCACTTTTAAAAATGTATATTTGATACCATTAAACAATGAATTCTACTTTAATGTATATAGTTTATTTGGTGTTTCATTCCTAATTGATTAATTAAAAATCTAGAATGTTGCTGATCTTCATTTCTAAATTAAAATATAGAATCCCAATGAAATTTATATTAAAAACATAGAAATATCCAATTCTAATATATACAATATTAATGGAATCGTTACTTATTATTTCACTAGAAAATAATAAACCTAATTACTGTATAAGATTGAAAATGTCAAAATTTTGAATTGCAAAATATTCAATTCACAATTATTCACATAATTCTTAGATACTGATATTAGTAATTAAAACTTATAGGCAATTAATTTTAAATCATAATCAAATACATACAAAGATTCTATTATTTTCTTTACTTAATTCTTAAATCAAATCAGAGAATCTAAATTCAATATACAGTAATTCTTATCTGATGATGAAGAACTAGTTAACTCTTCCCTATTTACATTACATGGTGCACTTAATGTTGTGTTAACTGATATAACTGTTACAAATGGATAGTTTAACACAAATGTCAAATTATTTAAATTACCTCTATTTACAATCAATAACATGAGTATAATAGGAAACAATTTTAATAATGATGATAATAGAGTAATTACAAATATTGTCGATGCTTTATATTAAGATAATATTCAAATCAACTCTCTTGCTTTTAATTCAATCTCTTTTAAAAATAACTTTTATAGAAGTAGTAAAGTATTTATTGAATTGATTTAAAACGAGAACTTTAAAATCCTCTAAATATCCATAAATGGATTAACATTAGAATCAAATTAATTTATATTAAAGAACTATTCGAATTTTATAACATCTACAAATTCATCAATCTATTTTGATTTAACTCAACTAACAATTTAAAATGTCAATATCATTAGATCATATAATCTACCTGAAATATCAATAAATAATGCTGATAAAATTGTAATAAAAAATTTAAAAGCCACTTTAAATAGTGGATTTAAAATCAAGCTTATTCATTAATAAGTTTCATGTTTAGAAAAGAACTTAGAAATAGGTTATGGTAGTATGTTATAAATGTTTAATACTAAAACTATTTAAATCAATAATCTCTAAATTATAGGTTTAATAATAGTCAATTTACCTGTCATTACTATTAAATCGTTGGATGGATCGAATTTTAGATAATCAGAAACAATATAAATTTAATAACTCTAATTCACTAATAACACAATGGTACTTACTAAACTTGCTGAGTAACCTTCAATTTTAAGTATCATCTCAGGACAACAGTAAGACATATAAATTGCCCAAGTCGAAACCTTTAATAATCATCATCATAGTTATTAAGAAGATCTATTATTCAGACAATCCTCTACCATTTTGATATAAAATGCAAATTCAGATGTTGTCTTTAGTGATTCAAAATTTTCTAATAATATTGTAACCAATAACTAAGGGTCCAATTTAATTTTAATTAGTAACACTCTTATTGTACAGAATTCCGTTTTTAATTCTTAAAATGATTTACAATTTTAATATTTAAAAGATCATCTAATTTGGGGTTACGATTAGGATGAAATCCCTTATTTTGAAAACTTATACTCGCTATTTTCAATAAAGTCACATGGAGGAAATGGTTATTTCTCAGCAAATAAAATATTATTTTCTAATATTACAAGTTAAAATTCTTAAGGTCTTTAAGGAGGTGCATTCTCCTTTGGATCTTAATCAACTGGAGAAATCACAATTTAAAATTGTTACTTTAATAACAGTCAAGCCAATCTATTAATGAAAGAAAAATCTTAAGGAGGTACCCTATTTATCGATGCATCTCAATCAGATTTATTATTATATATAATAAATAATACTTTTACAAATAGTTTTAGTAGGAATGAAGGAGGAACCATTTACATTGAACCATCCAGAAACAATAATACAATTTTTATTTAATAAAACATGGTTTAAGATGTTTATTCTTTTAAAAATGCATTCCTAAAGATTCCTGTCACATTCAGTAGTAAGTCTTTAATTTTAACAACTTCAATCTATGAGTTATAAATAAAAAATACCTATCAAGGGTATCTTAATTATTTGGGGAAGATACAAAATTTAGGTGAATAAGAAATATCGTATTAGTCTAAAAACTTTTTAGTTTCAATAGAAAGAAGTAACGTTATTATTTAAGATTCTAATATTTTTGATATTTTTGATTATGGAGTATTGGAAGTCTTAGAGTCCAAATATGTTAAATTAGATAATTTTGCTATATACAATTGTTCAATAATTAGTGGTAGCATACTTAAATTAAATTTAAATAAAAGTATAATATATCTTTTAAGATTTTAGAGTATATAACAAGTATATAACTTACAAATGTAAAATTAAAAGAAATGTCTGAGGTGATTGGGGATGTTTCATAGCCAAAAGAACCAGTTCTTACTTTCCCAGAATTATTTTATAAATGCTAAGATACTTATAGTATACCAACATCATTATAAATACTCTATGATTAAGGGTAATAATTTATTATTAGTCTAATGAACTTCTATTAACTAATAAAGTCAAGAACAAATCCTAGTTTTATATTTGAAATAGATTCTGTTTCAGCAAATCATTATATTTTGATAGAAAATCTGGATATTAAGAAGATTAAATGTTCAAATTGTTAAAAAGGACTATTAAAATTTACTAATATCGACGAAGAATACAGTTA
The DNA here is from genome assembly GCA_000733375.1 of Paramecium sexaurelia. Lineage (NCBI taxonomy): Eukaryota > Ciliophora > Oligohymenophorea > Peniculida > Parameciidae > Paramecium > Paramecium sexaurelia. The sequence goes on from JPFM01000060.1 coordinate 345,976, forward strand.
AAACCTTATATATTTAAGATCTTTAAATATGGAAGATAATGTATGTGGTATATTGAGTTGTGTTGTAATTAGTGCATTATCAACAAACTAAATTAAATTATTATCAAATTCACGTTTAAATAGAATATTATACGAAGTATCCTAGTATTTTGATAAATAAATTTTGACAATCAAAATTGAAAAAAGTTCATTTAGAAATAATTAAGCAACCTATGGTGGATCTATTCTAATATCAGATTTAAGTTCTATTATTGTTACATGTTCATTCACAAACAATTTAGCATCTAAAGTTGCAGGAGCAATATATTTTGATTATCAATAGGGAACTTAATTAACTATATATGATTCCGTATTTGCAAGTAACTAAGCTATGATAGGAGGAGCATTATATTTAAGTGGTTATTAATTGAATTCCCCTTCAAAAATGAATAATGTATTTCAAGGAAATAAAGCATCATTTTTCGGTAATAATATGGCGGATTCGCCAACTTCATTAACACTGCAAATAGGAGAAAACATTATGTAAAAAGAAGTATTAGAAAAATATTCTACAAATAAGACTGATAAAATTGTAGTATAATCCTATAAAATGGGAAACAAGAATTATAGTTATATAATGGTTCCAAGTGGATAGAGTATTGGCGACTATTAAATATTCAATGAAGAGAACCAACAATACGTTCCATATAACTTTACTTTTAGGATAATAGCTCTTAATGACGAAAATAACTAGATAAAAGCTTTGGATGGAAGTAAATGCACTATTAAGGGCCGATATATTAACAATAAGGAAGAAGGAGATTTTTACACTAATTTCACAAATTATCAAGAAGTATAATTCAATACAACAAGTCAAGATTATAATTTAGATTAAATGATTATTACATTTGATCCTGATAATTCTGCTTCTAGTTATTTGCAACTTGAAATTACTTGCGATTCAATAAAAATTCCAATCTTCCAAGAAGAACCTCCTTATTTATTATTAGATTATTTCACTGATTATAGATTGAGAATCAATCTCCAAACTTTTCCTTGTTAAAGAGGGGAGTATAAGACCAAATAAGGAACATGCAAATTGTGTGATGCTGATGCTGATTAATACAATGTTAAAGCAGGAGATTAATGTTCAATAAAGGACCCAATAAAAATGGAGAAGGTATCATCAGCAAGAGTAATGTTAAGGCCAGAATATTGGAGACCATTTGAGAGTAGCTCTAAAATAGAATATTGTGTAAATTATCCTGATAATTGTGTTGGAGGATGGAATCCTGGTGATGACTTATGTTCAGAAGCACATATAGGTGCTTTATGTGAGTAATGTGATATTTATAATGTAAGAGGATAAGGTTCTTATTCTGTTAGTACTACTTATAAATGTGGAAGTTGTTAAAATATTGGTGATAATACTCTAAAAGTTGTATTAGTAAGTATATGGACAATGATATCAATATTTTTATCTGTTAAAGGTACGGTTGAAACAGTTGAAAAAATGATCACTTAAAGTAAAATTAAAAATTTCAAGATATTTGCCTAAGACCCTAAAGCAGGATATGGAAGTGTCTTAATTAAGGTGTTAACAAATTATCTTTAAATTATTGGAGCAGTTTCAACATTTTAACTCAAAATTCCTAGTGGAATTCAATCTTCTGTAAGATCAGTTGGTAATCCAACCGAGGCTATGAGTTTCTCTTTAGATTGTTTTTTAGTTAATCTTGCTGATATTGATATCATCTATTTTAGAATGATATGGGCTTTAATTATGCCTGTAATTTACACTCTAACTTTCATATTTATATATTTCATTGCTATCTTATTTAATTTAACCAAACCAAACAAGAGTGCAATTACAACAACTACTATATATTTATTCACTTATTTGTAGCCTACTTTAATTGGTGGATTTATTTCTTTACTTTCATTTAGAAGTATATCTAATATTATTTGGATCTAAGGAAATGTTGCATATAGATATGATACTTAAAATCATTTAAATTGGATCTTAACTTTTATTTTACCTTCTACTTTGTCACTATCTTTTATTATCCCTGCTTACATGTTTATCAGTTTATATTATTAAAGACATCTTTTAGATACAGAAAATACAAGAAAAAATTGGGGATATTTATACAACGAATATTAACAAAAAGCCTATTTCTGGGAAATTGTCAAAATTCTTTAAAAAGGATTCATTATTATTTTCTTAACATTCTATGAAGATTTAATTATTATTAAAGGTGCATTGGTATTCATTATTGTTTTTATTTATCAATTATTAACTAGAACATTTAGACCTTACAAATTACCATTTCTCAATTTGATAGATGAATTTAGTACTCTTATTTGTGGAACATCTATTGTTTTGGGAATGACTATATATTAATCTAATCTTTCTGATAATTAGGAAATCATTTGGCCATTTTATATGCTATTAATCATGTTAAATGCCGTCTTTATTCTAATCATTGTTTGGGAAATTATTCTAGCTTAACTTGAAGATTAATAAGAAAACCTCGATAAAATTAGAGATATTATTAACAAAAAATACCCTAAACTTCAACGCTCTAATTGGTTCTATAAAAGATTATTGACCAATCGTGGATAATAGCAAAAAAGAATTAGGAGAAGATTTTAAATGATAAGAAAATATCTTAAAGAAATAGTACGTAATAATCCTGGAATTTATTAAATGCCTACTCCAGTTAATTCATATCCTGATAAGCCAGTAATGTTTAAAAATTAAGAAAAACAAAAGTTACTTTAAATTCACTAATAAAGCAGCAAAGAAAATACTTAAGTTGTTTAAAAGAAAGGAGCCAAAGTATATCCAGTCGATCAAGAATAAAGAACTTATGAAAGCATAAGATATGATGATAAAGGTTAATCCCCTTGAAATAATTTACATAAATACACACATTATAATTATAAAATTGTTCAAAACTTTTATATCCAAAAATATTATTTAAAATATCTAAATTAAATATAATCATAATTTCAACATTTTCTTGTAATTGATTAATAAACATAATACTTAATCCCATATAACATTTATGATCCTTATCATTATCTTACAAAGAAATTTTAATATAAAGCATATATCTTTCAAGTTTATCTCTATAATCTATTAAATTGTAATCATATAATATTTTTATATCATTCAAAAACAATTAGTTTTCTATGACTATTAATTCTCTTTAAAATTTCATCCACCAGTTGTGTTGATTTATGCATATCATTTAATATACATTTAAGATGATGTAAGAATCTGTCAAATTATTGATTGGTGATGTTCAAATTCCTATGAACTTCAATCAAATCTCATTTTTATTTGATAAAACAGCCAAACATTTAAGCAAAAAACGTTTTTTTACTAAAGTCTAACTCTTGTCATATCGGCTTTAAAAAACATTTCCTTAACGTTTAATCAAATAAGACTTTATAATAAAATTAATCGATAAGATCTTAAATTTAACCATCTCCTCCAAAGGAATTAAATACATTTTAATCCATAGTTTTAATAAAATAATTTTTTATTTAGATATTCTAAAATTGTAAACTTATAACTATCATTTTCCCTTTTTAACTTTATAATAATTTGGGCAATTTTTCTTTACATATTCTTCTTCATTGAATTCTCTACAAGATGATTCAATTTCAAGATATTATTCTTAGAGATTTTTGACGTTTTGAGTCATTTAATTGTATTTTTCTTCTAATTAAATAATCTCACTCTATTATTAAATTTAATCTATATTTTTTTTACATGTAAACTATTAATATTTTATTGATGCTCTTCTCTTATTTTTTCTAAATGTCTAAGTTTAATTTGATTTGAACATATCGAATCGTCATATAGTTCTAAAAACTCTTTTTTACTTTTTTATTTTCCTTTAATATTCCCCTTTTTCATATGTTATGGTAATGCACTTATTAATTGGTTTAATTTTTCTCTTATTTAAATATTCTCTTAAGCCAAAACAGTATTTTCATCTTTCAATTTTTAATAAATGTTTTCGCTTTTTTATGATTTTTATATTTTGGTAGAAATGATACTCATATTATTTTATAACACTTAAATTCTTTGAGCCTGTATTAGGAAAATATTATACTCTTTTTTGTAATTCTTCCCATTGCTTTTAAATAATCTTTTCTAATTCATTCTGTCTTTTGTCTCCTATAGCATTTGCTTATAGTTAATTTCTAACTTCAGATTGAACAGCTTTAACTTTTTCACTCTCTTATAAATACTGTTCATTTTGCTTAATATTAGAAAAACCATTATACTTCCTATAATTATTTCTCTATTTAAAGTTTAATTTATTCAGTTCTTTGTATTTTATTTTGATAATCATCAATTTTTTGAGTGGTTTCTTCTATTCTTTATTATAAATCAGCTTCAGATTCTTTTGACTATTCAATGCTACTTCTCATTTATATTATTTCATTTTAAATACTTTCAAGATGCATGTACTAAATTCAAAATTTCATAATTATACTAATTGACATTTCAAATTATTTTCTTCCTTTATTTGCAAATCAAATTCCTTTTTCTCTTCTAATTTCTATCTACACTTTTCTTCAATTTCTTAGAATGTAGTATCATCATCAGAAGACTCTCCTGAATTCATTTCCAATTAATCTAATTCCTCTTAAATTAATTGCTTTAAATGTTCATTCTCATCTTAGACAGTCTCTCTCTTTTCTTAAAGACTTGAAATGTTCTTAAACAATTCGCTAAACTTTAAAGTTAAACTCTCCAATAAAACTTCATCCATAACTATATAAATTAAATTTGTTTTTTTGATTATAAAATAAATATAATAAAGACTAAATAATTTTGTTTTGAGTCTATTTTAAATTTATATAAATATCCTATTTGATTTTAATAAATAATAGATATAAGATGTATTTTATTCAATTTTATTCTTTTTCAGATTTTTATTTTTCATTTTAATTTTCTATCTCATTTTCATTTTCATTATCAACTTCATTATCAATTTCATGTTCATTTCTAATTTAATTTTCTTCATCCCTTGAATCACTATTTTATTATGGTTCACTATCTTCAGCAATTACTTTATTAAATATTTATCTTCCATCAACTTCTTCATATTCTTTTCTTAACTAATCATTACTAGGAGATGTTGGCTTATTAGTAAATATACTTTATAGTTGAGTAACTTATGGACCAGAAAAATTCTAATTTTTACCAGTTTGTAGAGGTAAAGGTTTTGGAAAGAAATTTTATTGAGGAACTTTATTATCAGTTTTATTTGATAATGAAGATTTAAGATCAAAGCGTTTGGATGTAGACAATAATTATCCATACCCTGCACTTTCATTCATTTTAGGCAATTATTACTATTGTTATGCTTTAATCTTCTCTTTATCTTTTTTCATCTTAATCCAATCATAAGTCGAAATACCTTTGTACCTTAATTAACTTAGATAAATTACTTGAAGAAAAGGTGCATTCCCAATAAATAAGAAAGAACAAAAAGAATTGGAGGATCAAGAATGATACTGATTAGAGCAAGAATTTAGAATGCATAATTGAGTAAAAGGAGGATATCTTGAATAATTCTCACCAATTTGAATATCACTAGTAGATTCACTAAAATAAAAAAGTATTTATAGTTCTTAATGCCTATGCAGTTATTTAACCAAATACAATGATGATCAAATACTTCAACACACCTTATTATTTAATATGTTACTTATTACAACTAAAGCAATGTTTAGACTTTTCCATCACATGCGCTTGACAGACTAAACAATAAGTCTTTAGGTCAGTTTTAAACTCTAATCTATATATATAATTAAATTATTCACCCCTTCGATTTAAAGTCTTGTTCCTTCAAAACTACACTATCAGTAGGATCAATCAAAGTGGCTCTTAAACATGTATACACAATTCCCATTGTGATGATCGTAAGTATTATTAACATAAATTCCTAGATTCTTAATTTCTCATTAACTACCTTCACTCCTTCTTCCATCAAAAATGCTATTATAAATGATATTATCATATCAAAAACTGTGTAAATCCAACTCACTGCTTAATATAGCTAGATATCACTGCATCCATGACGACGAACAGGTTTCAATCGTTCTTTTTATATATCTGCATCCATAATTATGATTAAAAAAAGTTTTTTTTTGAGATATATATTTTATGTACACAATCACAATCATTTTTCTTTGAATACAAATTATAATAAATTGTTAAGTTCTTTGATTTATGTAAAGTCAACTATATGAACAAATATTCTGTTTCCATCATAGATTGTTTGTATCATTTTATAAATTTCATCTTCTTTTCCAGATATTTTCATGTCCAATCTATCATTACCTATCAAATGAATGGGAACTTTTCCTGTCATTTTGTTTTCATTACATAACTTTTAAACTTAAGTAATTCTCTTCTTAAACAACGAAACATCAAATTATTCAAATATTATCATAATACAGTTAAAAGTATCATTTAGTCTATTTTCTAAATCTAGCAATCCTCCTTCGCTTGAGTCGAACTCCTTACACAATTAATCCAACATATTACCCAAAATTGAATTTTTTATTGTTAATATAACATACATTTGATATCTAATCCAATTGTTTAAGGTAAATTACTAACCATTGGAGTTTAATTTATTAGACTACTGATAAAGGCTGTCTTTCCTACAGCTGCATTCATACCCAATACAGCTATCTTAAAAAAGGAACCTAATTTTATAGAGTCTTATGAAGAGACCGACCTACAATTTGTGAGATTTTCGTTTGTTGATCGTACATCGATAGATTTTTAGTAACGAAGCGAAATTTTTTTCTAAGTGATCCCTTAAGTTGCACCCATTTTATATATTAATAATAAATGCAATAAAATAAAAACAAAAAAAAGAAATTTTAAAAGCATCAAAGATCTGGTTAATAGAATGCATAAGCAGATTTTCTATATAGTGGATTTTTAATAACTTGTGATAAAAATCGGGAGAGAGAAGCAGTTAAAGAAGGTTATCAAATAATCGAATAATATGTTGAATAAATTTATCCTTAAGAATCTTAAAAGTATGAAAAAATACTTGAAGAAAATACAAATAACAAGGCAATAGTCAAAATGCTATATAATTTTGAAACAAAAGTGAAATGTGTGATTTTCATCAGAATTAATAGTTAAGAATTTCCATCAATTGATGTAGATGAATTGAGTAGAATTATTTTAAGTGATGTGTATGAAAAATCAGAGCAAGTAGCAAGGTATATTTATCGACTAATTCCAATATAATATGTATTCAGAGCAACATTAGATGAATTTAAAAAACATGCTTAATTGCTTGTAAATAAGCATTTCCAATTAGATAGACCACATCCATGGTTTTTGATATTTAAAACAAGATACACAGATAAAATCAATAAACAATAGGTCTTATAAATTTTGCAACAGTTGATTGAACCATTACATTATTAAGATTGGTAAGAACCTGAATTTGTTTTCTTTGTGGAAGTGAATGGAGCCATTATGTATATAAATATATTACCAAAATACCACGAATTTAGAGAATATTCCATTAGAAAAGGTGGACAACCAGTTTTAGACACTCTTCCAGAGAGAAAAAATAATTTTAAAGATAAAATTGTCAAAAAAGTTAAATGTTAAAATGAATAAGATAATTAGAATGTAATCAGCATTTAGGATCCAAACTCAGATTTTAGAAAAAAGGAATTTTTTGTCGAAGAAGATGTTGATCTATTATGAGTATGATCTTTTTTTGATCATTTAAAATAACAATGCCACATAAATTTTTAAGAATATTTTTATCATGATCTAATCATAATCTTAGTTCTACATTCACCCATTAGTTTATAAAATTCTTTTAGATTTTCATTATCTTAAATTTGCTGGCATAAATTTGCACCTTATTACAAATATTGCCTAATATTAATTTCAAATTAATACATAGCAGTTTGATATTGACGAGTACTAGCATAAAATTTACCCATTTTATAGTATGCTTTAATGTTTGAACTATCAAGATATAAGATAAATTATAATAACTCAGAAGTAGCTGATTTCTTTAAGTTTTCCAAGTTGAGTTGAATATTATGAATTATATGAACTCCAAACTCTCTCCATAATATACTACTATTAAAGGCCAATATGGATAAATAGTATTCGATCAAAGCCTTTTCATATATATTTTTTTAATAATATTTATTTCCTTAAGTTCTGTGATACTCAATCCATTCAGATCTATCATCATAATCTAACCCCTAATTATGATTTTGATGATGGTATTACTTCAATCAACTTTTTTATTCTTTGATCCTACTCTGCTCTATCTTTCTCGATATCTTAACTAAATAAAATAAATTTAATAGTTATTACAGCTTTCTTTCAGTCGTATCAAATTCCAATTACAATATTTTCTATCTTATCAAATTAGTTATGTCTTAAAACCTTGGACCCTCTACTTCCATATATTAATAAATAATTTATATTTTTTTTTTTTCTTAAAGTCACAAAAATAAAATTAGTTTCCTCTAATTTTTAATATTGGAACATTGAATTGCTTTAAATTTCCACCAGTCAATAGTCAAAATATCATTTTCTAATCATGCCCTACCACAGAACTAATTATAATAATGTAAAATTATTAATCTCTTATAAATAATTTAAATTCAAATTTCTATTTCTCAAATATGAAATCAATTAAGTAAAGATTGACTCCAACTAAACTTAACATAAAAGATGATACAACTCCCAGTAGAGTTTGCTGTGTCAATCATTCAAATAAAACAGCCAAGTATTATGTAGTGAAGAATAACTCTGTTTTTCTTTGTTCCAAATGTGCAGTCTAAACTATGGGTAAAGGAAACTAAGTTGAAGAAATGCCTGGTCTTGAGGAAGAATATAGAAGAAAATAAATTCATTAATTTATCAATTAAGTAAATAACAGTATTCCTCATATTGATAAAATGATGAATGCATTAATTACTAAAAGAGATGATATCTTAAAATATTATGAATAACAAAAAGAAAAGATTGAAAAGTTTCATGCTTAAATTTATTAAAACCTAGAAGAAGAAAAAAGTAAAAAGTTACTATAATTAAATACAAATTTAAAGAATCTATCAAAACAATACGATGAAAGTATAGAAAATTTGCAATAATCTAAATAAGAAACTATATGTATGAAGAAGGATATAGAAAGCAATTTAAATTAAATAATCAAATAAATTTAAAATGAACCTTTTAATGAAATTATGGCTAGTTATAACAAAAATCTTTAGATATTTATAAGTAAAACAGAACATATTGCTAAAATTCCTATTGAAGTTTTAAAAGTTACTTTGAATGAACCAATTAATTTTAATCATCTTATGACCATTTAATTATTAAAAACTTGTTTGATTAAAAAAAGCCTTTAGGATAATAAATAAGAAGCTAATAATAGTGTATATGAAAGTTCAGAGAAAAAGGAATTCTTTACTTAGCCTAAGATAAGTAGAATGGCATTGCCTACAGTAAAAACACCAAAATAAGATTATAGTATAAAAAATGTAGCTTCATTCGAGATAACAAGTGAAGAATATTATGAAGAAGGCCATTCATAAATGATAGAAAGAGATGATATTGAGAATTCTTATCAAATGATGTTATTAGACTCAAATTAAAATTAAGAAGTAAAAAAACATGAACAAGATATTTTAGGATCATTTGGACCAATTTAAATTAATAATAATAATAATAATACTAATACTATTAATATTAATAATAATAATAATAATAATAATAATAATAATAATAATAATAATATTAATAGCAGCAACAATAATATTATGAATAATAGTAGTAATAATAATATCTTATAACCAAATAATAATAAATTATTAGTTTCGAAAATTATAGAAAGAAATAATTAAAAAAATGATAGAAACTTAGAAAAAAATTATATGTTTAAAGCTACAAATACATCCCTTAAGATTGTGTGATATTTTATTTAACTACTTATTCTTTTTTGGATATTATTATTTTATTTTATATATATCAATATATTTTTTGAAATTTTCTAAAATTTAATTATAAAAATATATATGAAAATATCAAACGCCATTCTCCCAATATAAACTAGTTATTATAGTACCAAATATTCCTATAAAACTTGCAATTAGTTAAATTGCTAAACTATGAGTCATAGCAATCCCAAGTACTGTAAACGGTTTGTTTTATTCATCATATCGTAAATCTTAATATGCTTATTCGATAGCATTTAGAACGTATTATGAATAAAAGAAAAACCAGTTCTTGTTTTCATTTTATTGTTCTATTCTATCAATAGTAGTCTTAAGTGCTTTAAACATGAAATCTTGAGGTTGTACATGATATTCTTTTTTAATGAATGATTATGTTGATAATTATTAATATGTAAACATATTTTTCTTTAACATTGTTTGATGAACTTCAGAGTGTTTGTTGATTCTAGCTCCTTAGAATACTACTAAAATTGTTAAGAAAATAATTGATAACACATCATAACCGATCAAAACAAATAAAGATGTTTTATCAGAATCATCCATAGTAAAATAACTGATAACATCAAAAATATTAAGGATTGCAAATATAATTAACACGAGGATAATTTCTAAACAAAATGATATTATAGCATTCTCTCTTTCGTAGTATTGTAATCCATAATCAACTAAAATCTTCCTTAAATTTTACCAAGAAAACAGAGATTATACACATAAAAAGTTTAAAGTAGGAAAGATTTTAGTTTCATCATATTCCTCTACTTACTATGCTGAAATTAAATGAGACAATTAATTTAGACAAAATACTTTTCTTTATAAATCTCTAAAAGTTATTAACATTATAAAAACAGTAAAACAATATCCTAGAGTATTTAATGATGTAATTGTTATGAACATCAAAATTTAACATTAAGAACCATTCCAAAATTCAGAATAATAAACAGTTAAGATGACTCTAAAACAACTGGCTATAAGGGCTATGAAAATGTACATATACATTGGTGATTGATTATTATAATATTCAATTATTTCTATAGCCATTTTTAATCCATCCCCTGCATACTTACATTCTTTTCTCAAATTTTCGAATTAATGTTATACTTTTTCTTTTCTTTTCTCATTCGGCTAAACAATAAAATAAAAAAGAAATAATCCTGGTTCAATATGCATTCTTTTTATAGATTGTTCTAATTCAAACTTTATTAATTCAGGTGTTTATTTGAACCAAAGGAAAGGATTGATTTAGGTTTCAAATTTATTCATAATTTCTTCAAGTGGAAATTTCTCTAACAACTCTAATTTTTAAGGATGATAGAAAGCCAAAATAATGTTTTACAAAATAATTTCTGCTAACTCCTGAATTACAAAATACAAAAGCACTAAAAATTGATTATCAATAGATACATTAAAATGATAAATTATCCATAGGTTCAAGTATAAAACCGAGTGTCAATAGAAGATCAATTACATACCTTAAATAGGTAAGGAAAACCTGTTTTCTCCATCCTAAGAGTTACCAATTGTGGAGCATTTACTTGTGTTTCCATATAAATATAAGTAAATTAATTGGTCCAAGAATTTATACCATCAAACCAAATAAAGTATACTTAATAAATGAACTTACTTAAAAGTGAACTTCATGAGGTTTACTTTTGTATTTAGGATTATTGGGGTCATATTAAGAGATATCTAAGTTATCTTCTTTAAAAATGTCATTGGTTAGGGATGTTTTTAATATGACAGGATCGTTCTAAATTTTATTACTAGATTGAATCATTTTGTTTTGAATATTTGCTATTATAGAACTATGAGAATATAGGGAATGAGCTATACTCGCGAGTTCCACGGGAATCTCTTCTTCGATTAGCATAAATATAATTTAAATAATATCAGGTAGACACTTATAAAATGAAGTTTAAGCCAGATGTACCGATCAATCCCAACGTACTGATACAAACTTATAATAATAATTAGTAAGTCATTGCAATTCCCATTACAGTGTATGGTTGAGATTTCTCTTGGTGACCCAAATCTTCATACTAAAATATAAGAAATTTATTCTTTACCACATGTTAGATTGAATGTATACAAAATAAGGAGTAATTAAGAAATTAGTCATCTTATATCACACTATTACCGGAAATATTGTCTAGAATCTTTTAAAAAGCCTAAATTTAATTACAATAAGAATTACACTAAAAACAGGATCTTCAGGTTTAAAAGTGTAATCAAAAGATTTAAATATTTGATATGATAATTATTGAATAAGAAATAAATTCTTACGTAATAAACCTCTATGAATACACCAATGAGCATTGATTCTTGCTCCTTATAAGACTAATGCAATAGAAATGGACGCAATTACTACAAAATCAACAGTTTATTAGAGTATACTATTGATAGTAATTTATTCTAGATAAAAGAGAAATGTCATTATAATCATCTAAATTGCGTTAAGAATCATTATAAAAGATAGCATAAATGATTGTCTTCTTGTGTATTATAGACCATAATCTAAGAGCATTTTTCTAACATTGACCCAAGAGTATAATGATACACAACATAAAAGATTAAGAGTTGGAAACATTTTTGATTCCTAATATACTTCAACTTTTTCAGCTGAAATGAGGTGAGATAATTAAGTCATTGCAAAAACCTTTCTTCTTAAATCTCGATAAGTAATCATCATTAACACTGTTATCATGTAGAAATACAAACATTAAAAAATGCACATTTAACCTCCTATGATGTAGTCTTTAATAGATTAGTTACAGAAATTCATTATTAAAATGTAGGCTCCAATTCTAGAAGTTGCAACAAAAATTGAAAATTTGTTTATAAATCTAATGTCACATTTTGAATTAAATTCCTCTATGATTTCTTTTGACATAGATAAACAATTAGCTGCAATTTCTTCATAAAACTTATTGGCTTTATTATCAGGATATCCAACTTGAATTCTTTTCTTTCTTTCTGGATTTGGAGCCACCATAAAATATATTTGGAATGATGTAGGTTCAATTTAGTGTCTCTTCATTGATTATTCAAACTCTTTAGTTATGAGAGAAGGTGTTTGTAGTGCCCAAAGATATGGATTTATACTCTATTCACATAAGTCTCCTATAACATTCATATCAAATCTTTCAATTAGACTCAATTTTGAAGGATGGAAGAATGCATATTTTATTGCATAAGTAACATTCTCTGTTAAATATACAGTACAAAAGAATCCAATTTCGTAATGCATACTTTTCATTCCGTAATTATTTGAGTAATAAGCAAAAGAGATGACAAATATATAATTAGTGATCCAACGAAAATAGTTGAATACTGTTCCTTTTGAACATCCATAAATCTTGAAATTACTCATGAAATTTAACCATTCTTTGTTAAATAATCCATAAACCAGTATTAATGGACCAATAATAGAAAAGAGAATTCTAAGTGTTAGATACTTAAAAAAGACTTTAATTCTAAAATTGACCTCATGAGGTTATGTCTATATTAGTTTAATCACTATTTACTCTATATTTAATTGAAGTTGGATCAAAATCGCTCATTGAAGATTTTCCTAAATCCTCTCTAAAAAAGATTGAGGAACCGTGTTGAGATTTGCACAAGGACTCTCTTTCAGTTCTTCCTGGAGTTATTCCTAAATTAGTATCATGTTTATCTTCTTATTCAGGTTGATTCATCTAAGATTTTAGTCAAAATAATGTGGTTACTTAATTTACAGATACAATTTTATTTTAGATCATGGAAACCCAAGATCTTTGCGGAAACTTAACTCTGATTTAATTTTTTTCAATATCATCAAGTTCATTAGCGACCTAATCATCAATCATTTTTTCTATTATTACTTTTATTGTCAAACAAAAATTATTATAAAATATATGTATAAATCATGAATTTATATATAAATATATATTTATGTATAATTCAAATTTTCATATTTAAGATTTCAAATTTACTACTATTTTCATTTCCAATTATAAATTAAACAATGTTCTATTATTCCATTTAATTTGATGCCCCTTGTTCTGTCAATGGAAGTAATTTCAATGAGAATTTGTATACATTTTTACAATTCGCACATTTACACCCAGAATTACAAAACTTTCCATCTTGATGACAACTACAAAATTTATTCTAACACATTGATTTTCCACAAGTACATCCTTTTAAGTATCTTGTTGTTCTCTGTTTGATTCTTTTTTGTTTAATGAGTCTCTTCTTAATTTTCTATAATTTCTTATTCATTTATTGGTTCTAGCAATTTTTACAACCACAATGTTGGCCACATGTCTTTCCTCTTGCAAAACATTCACAATAGCTTTGTTGACATTATGATCTGCTACATTGACATTTTATTTTTGGTGAAAAAGATTCTAATGGACCTTGTTCTATTTCAGAACATCTTAGATCATCACAATCAGATTCCAATTAGTTTTTCTTTTACTTTTCGCCAGAGGAAGAACATTGCGTAGAAAATTAAACTGAATTAGGGGTACTAATCTATTCAAATTAATCATGAATTGATTCAGGTCTAAGTTATGATTTTTATTGTTTACTTGTTAATTTGACTAATTTCATCGATTATACCTCCAAAAGAAAGACCATTTGAATTATCAACAGCCTCACAATCTGATTCACTATAGTATCTCATTAATGGATTCATTCTAGTTCAAAATAAATATTTCTCAAGTTTTGGTGGAGCCAAATGTGGTTATGAAGTTAGAAACCAAGCATTCTTTCTAAAGATACTATAGGATTTTTAGTTTTTAGTTTTTATTTTCAGAACCCCAATAATAGTATTAAATTATATTATATATAAATATTAATATAAATTAATTCTAATATATATTAACATAATCATTCATAATTTTCTTATGTTTTTTAATGACAATTCAAGTTAATAATAAATTGCTCTTACTCCTGATTCTAAATTTACTGAAAGAATCAAAATTCCCCAAACATAAACCAAACAACAAATAATTGAACATCATTAGAGCATTAACAAATTACTAGATAAAATGAATGAAACTATCGGGAGAATATTTAAAACGAAAGAGGATGAGCTAAGAGGCAACATTAAATAATCAATAGATGAAGCACAAGCATAAGTAATATAATTGACTAATGAAACTACAGAAGATCAAGTATAGCGAAAATTAAAAGAGAAAAGGTAAGAAATTGAAGAAGAAAGATAAAAAATATTATAATCGTCAATGGAATTCTCTAATAAATGTATTGAATATAAAAACAGTCTCAGCAAAGTTATGACCACTACTAAAGATTTAATTTCAGAGATATAATTTCTAGACACTTAATTAATGAGTGCCAAGATTACTAACTAATAATTAAAGAAACAATTAGAAGCTATCCAAATCAATACAGTAAACCAAGATTATTTTAGTCATGAATCTACATTTAGACAACCAGAAATAGCAGGAATGGATATTGAAGGAGTTAATGAATAATACTAAAAGGCTGAATAAGAATTAATTAGAACAAAAAAGATCTATGAAAATATTGAGTTTGTCAAACAGGATTCAGCATTTGAAGAAAATTAAATTGAAAAAATATTTCTTGTATTTTTATATAACCTAATTTTATAGGAATGTGTTTAAAAAGTAAAATAACATAAATTAAATACTGAAATTTAAAAAGTGTAACAACTTAGTAAAAATCCTAGATAATTATTATAACCTATTCAATCATTAAAACAATTTCACAAACAATAAGAAGTATTAAATCAACAAGACTTTATATTTTCAGATATTGAATTTAATGACATCCATAAGAAAATGATCTTTGATGAATTTTTATCAAGAAATGAAATCAAAGCATTAATTTATAATTTGCTTTGATATTTTTTTTTTATATTTAAAAGTAGTTTAAATTATCATCTATATCCAACAATTAATAATTAAATACAAATACATATTTTAAATTAATATTATACACAAATGTAATGTCATCTCTTACTCTTTTTTTATTGCTGCTTTTTTGTTGGTTACTAATTTTACAACTTATTCGTTAATTCTTCCAATTTTAATTATACTTATCTTTCAATCTCTTTTTTTTATTCTTGACGTAAGGTTTCTTCTATTCTTTTTAAGTCTTACAATCGTTGCATTTCCATCCTATGAAATTCAATTTATTATTAAGTGACAATTTATTTTTAAGTGCCTTTTTATATTTATTATTCTTATTATTTCTTCATATCTTCTACTTTCTACACTTATGCATTTATCTATGCTTTTTCTTATTTTTTTTGTTTGCTTGATTTGTTTTTCTTGGTTTTCTCATTAACCTTTTTCCCTTAAATCTATTATTACTGATTTTAGACGATTTATGTATTCTAAGTTTCTTATTAGTCTAACTAATTTTAATGCTAAGTTGTTTCATCTTCCCATTTTACTACACCAAAGCATTTCAAGATAAGCATTATAAAATAGTAGAAAATCTTAAGCAGCACAAATAGTCCGAAAATAGCTTATATAGTTTATAACATTAATTTATATAATCATTAAAACCTATATTATTTTTATTATTTCTCATTATCAAAATTATACAAAATATATAAATTACAATAAATTTTACAAACATCACAATTTGTTTGATAACCTAAAGAATTCTATGTTAAGTATTTATTTAATACAATTATATAATTCAAACCTTATTGAAATATTATTTTAAATAATTTCCAAATTCTTTGGTTATCTATTGGCGAATAAATTATCGAATGAATATTAAAAATTATGAAAAATTTTAATTTATTTCTATATTCATTATTGATTAATTTATTTATAAAATTTAATCACTAAGAATATATTTGGCATAATTAATTTCATCACAAATTCAATTTTAAATTGTAACATAATTTTATTTTTTTATTTCTTTATAACTTATCATCCTTGGTATGCATGAAAATGATTGCGAAATCTGTGATAATTATTTTATAAAGGCATATTCCAAAAAATCTCTATAATATAGTAATAAATTCACAATTAGAAACTGTATATTGGTTTTACTTTTCTTCAGACAATAGGAAATGATATTTAATTATTTTATAATATATTATTAAAATAACAATCTTGATTTCATTTAATCATATAGGAAAATTTGATTCAGATGATAATAATTATTTTTTAATAGAATTAAGAATATATAATATTACTTCTTTATTTTTAAAGACTCTATCTATGTCTAAGGAGTTGAAAATAATAAATATATAATTTTAAACATTTTATGATATCTTATCAATTAGTATTAATTGTTTAAAATTTAGTATAAAGTTAGATTTTTTTGCAAATGAGATATTAATATTTTTATTTACAATATGGATATATTGATTAATGATGAAAAGTAGAAAATATCAAAGATTTTGACTGACTTGTTCTTTCATATGTTAAGCAAGTATGATTTCTAACTTGGGTGGGAGGATTACGATTTATATATAAATGAATGTTTATATTAGGTTTAACCTAGTACTAAGGTTTAGTGTATTTTGAGTGCAAATTCTAAGCTGTAGTTTGAGGTATTTATAGTTTGAGATTAGAAAAAAAAAAAAGGATTGATAATTGATGAAATCAATGAAATATATACTAAACGACGAATTTTAGACCCATCAGATAAAAATTATGAAATCAATCACAGTTCTTATAAATAGGTAAAACAGGAGTAGAAATAAGTTACCTAAAAATAAAGTAAAAATTTAATATATTGAACTAGATATTGTTTATTAAACTGATTTACATGCCAAAAGAATAAGAGTCCCAATAATTTGTAAATATAAAGAAAATCTATTATTATTGTTTGAAGTAGATTAGGAAAAAGGGGAGGATAGGGTTATTTTGTAATCTAATAATGAAATTAAGAAAACATTTAAGTAAGATGATCCAAATAATGTAATCATAAATAAAGAATATCCTGCATCAAAGGATTTGTTGCTATATTTTGACCACCACAATGTTTATGTTTATTGGGATAATTTAGAATTCCTGTTGGTAATTGAATGGGAAAACAACAAAAGAACTGTATATAAATAAGAAAAACAATTGAAATGAAATTAAAAGATGTTTAGATTAACATGATTATTTATTATAATACATTATTTGTAATAGTTTAAATGTGATTATTTTATTTTTTTTTTTCAACCAGAGTAAATGTATCTTTAATAATAACTTAATTTAAAGTTTCTTATACCCCAAGTATAAACCAAATTATCAGAATTTTCAGTAGTGATCAATAAAAATACTTAAGAATTTGAATGTGGATAAATTTCTTCAACTGTAAAGAAGTTACTATTAATAGATGGTCCACATAAAGCCATAGTTTATGTTCTTAGAATTTTTCCATAGACTTCTAATCCGTCAATAGAGAATTTTAATTTGATCTATTTATCTGATGGGGCCAATAAAAAGATTTAAAATTCAATCTTAACTTTTTAATGTTCTGGGATGCTCTTAATGATTTTTCTGAGAGTAGATGATTGGTCCAATTATGAACTTCCTCCAAATATGGTTTTACCCGAACAAAGGGATAAGACATTTAATAAGGATGTATATTTCCAATCCTTCCAATCATCTGAAACCAAATTCAAATTTGAAAATTCAGTCGAAATCAATTTCTTATCAACTGTTAATGCAAAGTTTCTGATTCCCCAAAATCCAGTTGCAGTTACAATTTAATTAGTATAAATTTATACAATTAGTATATTTTATGTATGTGCTATATTAGTAATATTAACAATTATTCTTTTGTCAAAATCGTCATCTACACTGCATAAAGGAAGACCATCAATACTTGTTACAGCAGATAATGTGACTTATTTCACTTCAACATCATCTACAAGAACAAATAGTTTTTCACCTGTAAACTTATCAATTTGATACAATGTAAATGATATTGATATTGAAGTGTGTGATTAAGTAATCTAATATTGTTTTTGAAAATAGTTATCTCCTTAAAAGTAATTAGTATTTGTTGATACCACACTTTCCATACATCTTTTAAAGGATAATCCTTTATCCTTGATCATTTGCCAACCATCGCTTAAAGTAAATGTATTTTCTGAAAAGGCTTAATAAAATGAAAAAGACTTATAAAGTATATCATCTTGACAATCCTAAGCACTTGGACCTTTGCAAGCATAAATACATGAGGCATGACATTTTTTAAGATAAATTTCAAAATCCCTTATTCCCCATTAGGCATATTAATCTCCAAATATAAAATCAACTGGTTAAGTTACAAAATTTAAAAATTACCCATTATGGCTTTATTCAAAAGTTACCTTTTTAATAACTTCTCCATAAAATTAAGTAGCGTCATAAGTATATTAACAAATATGAGGTGGATTGAATTTAGGATTAAGTTTTACTGTTGTAACTACAGATCCATCGATTTCAACCATCCAAGTATATTGATATTATTATAATAAGCTGTATAGTAATTAAAAGTAAGAAACTTTCACTTTATAATGAAGGGGTAGTTCTATAGTTTTAACTATTTATTAATTTAGTTTCGCTAAACCTAAAAATATCGTTTCTGAATCCAAATCTAAAATAGTTATTTCTTTTACTTTTGCAATTTATAATCGAAATATAAGAGTTTTTGTCTAAATTATTTGAGTTATAACTTATATACCATCCTTCTGTGTCAAAGAGAGTAAACTGTGTTTTTGTTAACGATCTATATTGTAACTTCCATTCATTACAAGCAATCGCATTGTCACAGGACTCGCATCCAACAGGGCAAGTTAGAATGTATAGCTTAAAATTTCTAAATCCAAGAGTAGAATCAGAATTTTTATAACTTTAACCAAAGTATACTTGAATTAAAATTGTAGTAGAATAGTGTAACTAAATGGTATCAAAGTCACTCTTTATATCCTGCTTAACAGGCGTCATTTATTGGCGATATCTAATTATATTCTTTGCAACAGACATTTAACCATCAATAAATATTTATCCCTCATTGTATTCATAAAATGACAAGGTTTAACTTTTTATTATAAATTTAAGTACAATAGCAAAGTGCCTTTGACTCTGATTGCATAATGAGGAGGTAATGAATAAAATAGTTTAAACAATCCATCACCGCGAAATTCTTAGCCTGATAATGTGATTAACCCTATATAGTTTTGGCTTTCAAATTGTCCAATACCGATATCAGTCGAAGTTCTTGAGTAGAAACCCCATCCTAAAAAAATCAGAAATGATCATCACCTTCGTTTGTTACAAAGTTATCTGATGTAAATGAGGAAGCAAATAATACTTCATCTCCTATTGCATGAAAACATAGACATAAAAAGAACATTAAATTCATTATTGAAAACTAAAATCATTAAATTCAATTAAATTTTATACCTAAAAAAATGCTAGAAACAAAACTAAAAACGAAACATCATTTATTATTAGAATTTCACTCACATAAATAACAATAATATAAGAGAAATGAAAAAGCATTTGAGATGTCAATTAATGGCTGTTTTTACATTCTAATCTAAAACAATATGCATTTTCAACTTAAAGATGACAAAATAAAATTTAATAGCATTCTTAAATTTTTAAAATAAATTCACACATTCAATTAAATGAAAATATTTTAATGTTATTTATATTACTTTTTCTTTATTTTATATTAAATTATTATTATTTCTTCTGCTAATACATATATCCCTCAAATACTTATTAATTTTCTCTTACAAGATGTTAATTTAATTTGATAATTTAATTATTTTCTTCATCTTCATAAAATATTTATGATTTATCGAAATTATCTTAATTAATTGGAATGAATGGTGCCTTCAATCTTTTCTAAACCAATTATTCAAATGGAAAATTCTTAAACCATCTGTGTTGTCTTGGATTATTTAATCTATATTATGGCTTCCTTTACAATAATTAATTTATAAAATCTAATGATTCTTTTGACCATCCTTCATTAGAACTATATATCTAAATTTGTTTAGCTAAAATCTATTCTCTAATTTCCCTTCTACTACCATTATATGGTCTTCTTCCTGTCATAAATTCATGACAGATTACCCCCAGTGCAAAAAAGTCCACTGCCTTCCCATGATCTTATCTAAAAATGACTTCTGGTGCCATATATCCATGTGTTCCACTAGTCTTAAAATTTTAATCACTCTTTCTTATCGAAACACTAAGATCAGTTATACGAACATATCCATAATTGTCTAATATTAAATTTTCTGGTTTAATGTCTCTATGTATTATATTATTATCATGCAAATACTCCAAACCAATTATTATACAAGCAGCAAAAATTCTATTATATATATCTTAAATTTTAAATACTTGTTTATTCTTCTGAGAATTTCCTTTACTATCCTAAATGAAATCTTAGATCTTCTCCTCCCAAGTAATCTAAAACTAAATAAAGATTCTGATTGTCTTAGAATGCTGAAATAATATTGATTAAAAATTGTGTCTCAATTCAGTTAAAAATTATAATTCACTCATTATACTTTTACCACTCTATTTCAATAAGACCAATGCCTTACTGATCTCTTTCATAGCATATATTTATTTTTTATAGACAACTTTCCATACTCTTCCAAATCCCCCTACACCAATTACATATTAAAGTTAAAAACTATATTTATTCAATAAACTAATTCTTTCTTCTGAATGGTCTCTTGAATATTATCTTGTAACAACATTTGAATAATCCTTTAACTGTGCTGTCTTTTCACATATTCTTCTTTAATTTAATCCGTCAAGATTCTTAAATAGACAACTGAAAGATCTATCATTCTTCTCTTAATTATTCATTTTATAAGGAGATGAATATCTTCGAATGGCTATTTTAAACTTGGTTTCCATCATTTGAGTGACGCAAGCTAATTAATTTTAATTAATAAACAGAAATAATTATATATTCTATCCTATTTCAAATAATTTATAAGTTTTTTGTTCTAAAAATTAGTATTTTTGTTTTATATCAAAAATTGATTTATCCATAATTAGAATGAAATTAAATAAACATATATTGTCGTACATATATTTTTATTAATACATTATAAGTGTATCAATTAAAACTTAGAAAGAAAAGAGAGAGTCTGAATTAAATAAATAATTATGCTTAATAAATTCTTAACTCGTATTTCTTATTTTGATACATTTGGTGCAGAAAGTAAAGCTAAATTTCAGAACGAAGGAGACACATTAATCTCCTTTCGGAGGATTCTGTACAATTTTACTTGTCTTAGTCTTAACAGTGATATTTATAAGGGGAGCAATTGGCCTAATCAATAAAGAAACATTCACAGTATGATAAAAATGATATTTTATAAAGATCTCTTCTAATAAAGTACTCAATATTGATCCTCCTATTACATAACTCCAAACTTAAGACTTTATGGTGGCCTTTCAAGCTGATAATCCAATTACAAATGGAACCAAACGACTTTTTAATTTCATTTTTACATCCCAAACGCAAATGATAGATGAAAATGGAAACATGATTAAGACAGAAATATCTACCCACAATTTAGAATAATGCACTAAATAGCATTTCATTGAATTCGATGATACAAGCACATATAATGTAAGAATTTGTTAACAATATCATTAGAAAATACTTAGAGATCAATTAGATTATTATTATTGTCTTCCATAGAATTACAGTCTATAAATATAAGGGACTTATAAATCAAATATATTTTAATATGGTAAAATATAGGTAATAATTTGTTCTTCAGAAGATTGCTATTCATCTGCTGAAATCTAGCAATTCTAGCAACAAGGGTATTTCAATAACAGCTTTAAAATTAATACTTTAATGCTAAATAGGGTCCCAAATTTGAACATGGAAAATAATTACATTTCTTATATTTATTCGGATTATTATATCTAAGCTAAAATTGGATAAGAAGTCAAGACAGATATCTTTTTAGAGTAATAGTATCTTTCTATTGAGAAATCAGTCATTCCTGGAATAAAAGAATTAGAACAGGATTCTGTGTTTTCAATCATGGATAACAAATTATAAGCTTCTTCAGTCTTTACTTCAAACATTACTAAAGTTGCTTCTTTTTTTATAAGATTATCATAATCAGAAATGCATTATTATAAAGAGTTTTATCGATTTGATGAATTATTTTCTTATGTTGGAGGAATTACTAAATTTCTAGCTACTATTCTTGGTTATTTCATTTTGAGATATAATTAAGCAGGTTTGTAGATTAAGTTAGCCAATTCCTTATATTAATTTGACATGCCTGAAAAACAAAAAGGAGAAATGGTATTCTCTTTTGAATCTTTAGTTAATAAAATCTTTGATTCTCTTAAATCTATTGAAGATGTCGTATCAAAATTTAAAAATAGTGCTTAAAGAATAATCAATTTAACAAGATTGACAGGAGCACTAAAATTTAATAATCATATCATTCAATAGAATGAAGAAATTGCAAATTAAGATATACATAGATAAGAATAATAAAATGAGAATTTAAATTCAGAGAAGGGTGTTGTTGATTATTCTCAAGAAAGCAATTAAGCTTTTTATTTAGAATAAGACAAAAAGAAATTTCTAATTCTTATAATTTAATTAATTTTAGACAGCAAAAAAAAACTTTCATTTGGCGTTCATTTTATTGTCAAATAAGTATCTGGATCATTCAAAAAAAATACAACAACGAATTATTAATCTCAATTATTTGAAAAATCTAGAAAAATGATATTAAGAGATATGGACATATTAGTTATAATGAATAAATTGTAAGAAATTGAAAAAATTAAACATGTTATCTTCAATAAAACATAAAGGAAAGTATTCAATTATTTATAAAAACCTGTGGTTTGTGTTAAACAAAAAGTAAATCAAGGCAAATATGATGTTGGTTTAATTCAAAGTGATCTAAGAAATAAAAGAGAAGATGCACTGAGATTAACAATGTCCTCCAAATCTTTACTAGGAGTAAGATAAAATTTTAATACAGAAAAGAAGTTTAAAAAACTGTATGATGCATATGAAAATTTAGCATTTGCAGAAGTTCAAGATGAATCGGAAAAAATCATGAATAAACGTTTACTAGAATTAGTAGAACCAACAATAAAATACAGTTTTAATTCATTAGTTGAAATCGAAAAATTATCGAGATAGCTAAGATAAAATAAAAAAAAGAGAGTAGCAACAAATGTTATGAAGCCTAAGAATGTCTAGCTAGGTTCTTAAAATGATATTGAGGAAGATGAGGAAAATAATTAGGATATAGATTGTGTTACTCTAAGTGGTTTAAAAAAGGATAATTTTTAAAGGAGATTACCATAAAGTTTAACTGAAAATACATTAAAAAATATACTTACTCTATAAAGTTCTGGAAGGCAGCTCAGAGAAGTTAAATTGAATCAGATTCAATCTAAATAGGATTTAATTGATATTGAAATTGTTTCTTCATGATTAAAAATTAAACTCTTATTATAATTCCATTTTAGAAAATTTATGTAAATAATTTTTTTTATAAAATAAAATTTAAATAAGTCTTAAAATAAATTTAAAAAATCTTAAAAAAATAGTAATCTTATTTAATTGAAATTATTAAAATATTTCTTAGTATTTAAATCATTTTTGTTTGTAGTCTGTATTTTATAATAAATTTATTTTATGCTAAACTGTGATTGCTCATTGTGTTAAAAATAAAAAGGAAAATCTAAAAAGGGTTTATTTTTATTTCCTTCTCAATTAATTAGATAATATTAAAATTCTTACATCACTTAGATTATTCAAAAATTAATAGATTTGAACAACAACAATTTGATTATGTTGGATAATTCAATTTTGTTTTATAATGAAAAAAATATTTGCGAATTATGTTGGCAACTATTTTAATATCAATTTACATGTAGGAAATGTAAAATACTTAATTTTATAAAAAATGGGCAATAAAAGAGATGCGAATTTTGTAAAATAAATATGTGCTTTAATTGTGAAAATCAATTGGATTTATTTTCTAATAATTAATCAATTTGCTATTTATGTTAAAAATAAAAAATCATATAATACTAAATTGCATACATAATTATTATATTTATTGTAGGACTACTCTTACCTTATTTAGCCTTCACTTACCTTTTAACAAAGTTCTTCGATCCTGTTCATTAATACAAATTTTGTAAGAAAAATCCTATAAGAACTTTGATTTTATTTATAGTTATGTTTCCAATATTGTTTCCTTATGCTTTAATTAAACTATTTATTGCTGGATTAAAAACAATAGTTAGAAATTTTAGATGAATTCAAAATTATCATAAAACTATTATAATTGATTAATTAATTATATATGCACTATTTACAAAATTTATATAATATATAGGATATTTAGTATAAATTATTTATAATATTTACATCAAACATTCTCCTTTTCCATCTCCTTTATTTCATATTTAAAAACCTTGAATTGTTTCAAACTATTTGTAGACTTTCTTCCAAAAAACTTGCTATAATTGAATTATTTTGTGTAAGATTTACAAATCCATATTTATTATTTAACAGAACCTGAAGACATATATAAAAGATTTTTACTCCAAGCTATCATTGTAGATGTTAGAACTATAAGATAAATAATTAATTACAGTAAAACTAAACGAATGGACAGTTCATTTATAAAGAAAGAATTCCCATTAAAGACATAGAATGGAAATTTGATAAATATAAAAACCATGCCTTTAAGCAATAATAGCTATAAATATTATGAAATTCGTTCTATATTTATTGTTGGTTTTAATTTCAAAATATTTGGTTCTGAATACCTTTTTATTCTACATTTATATATTGGTAGAAAAATAAATTCTCACAAATTAATGTATTTTAAACTTTTATAAAATAACAATTATTTTGTGTGTAAAAACTTGTGTTTTTAATTTAAATTAATATTTTTATAAATTCCATATGATGCTATTCGTCATTCTTAAAGATATCCTCATAATTTAAGTTTTTTGAATTAATATACAAAAATTACTAAAAATCTGATGTTTAATGTATTATTATGCATTAATTAAGATATTTTATTTAAATAATATTATTACTTAATTTGATGTCTCTAACTAGGCATTGTAAAATATGCAATAGTGGTCATAAATTCAAAATTAAAGGCCTATTATCTTATCCTAAACACTTTGTAGATGAAAGTATACAAAAATATTACCAGAGAATTATGAAGAGGTTCGAGGAAAAATTCATTTAAAAAGTTTCTTTATCTGAAGATCACATTTGTTATGTGGTAGAAAATGATATCTGTGAACATTGTTGGTTATTTATGCATTAAGGATTCTACTGCAAGAAGTGTCAAATCTATAATCATAATACCAATTCAGAAACTAAGATCTGCACTTTATGTAATGTATAGTTTTGCAAAAATTGTGAAAACCCTTTGGATTTATTCTCCTAAAATAAACTTTGTGAATTCTGTCAATAAAAAAAGGATTAAGAATTTGGAACATTTAGCTTTCTCCTTTCATTTTTTATATCCTTATTGATTCCTTGCTTTGTCTTTAGTTTCTTTTTAAAAAAAATGCTTAAAACAATAGAAAAATTACAATATTCTGCTTCCCAATATGCTTTTGCAATCGTTACTTTTTTAATAGCATTCCCACTCATTTATTTGCTTTCAATAATTGGATTCTTTACCTTACTGGTTACCAAGATAATTTTATGGTCATTTTAGTTTTTGCAATAATTGGAATCAAGTAAAATGATCTCTAATTATATATGTGTATATAAAAAAAAATGATTTACTATTATAAATGACTTATAAATCTATAAAGGTTATCTTAATTAAATTATATTTTTGGTCATAATATGTAAAAATTTACAAAACTAACAAAACCTTTTGTATATTTTATTTTAGGAGGTAAAATTCAAATTCGACAATAGGACCTGGCTCTGGAAAAGGCACATAATGCGAATTGCTAAGCAAAAATTTAAATTATGTCCATTTGTCTGCAGGACAATTATTGAGAAATGCTGTAAATATTGAAGCTATGTATTCAGATTAGTAGCAACTCTTAGCACAAAAATACTATTGAAAATTGCATAAATAATGGAATCATAGTTCCTGTAATTAATCATATTTGAGGTCTTTAGAGTCATGTCACAATTAATTTATTGGATTAAGCAATTTTTGAAAACAACAGTTCTGAAACCTTTTTAGTAGATGGATTTCCCAGAAATTATGAAAACATGGAAAATTGGATTGAGTTAATGGATCATAAAATAACTTTTAAGAGTGTTATTCATATCCTTTGTTCAAGGGTATTAAATCTATATATTTTAAGGAAACAATGATTTCAAGAATACAAGAGAGATCAAAAACAAGTGGAAGATCAGATGACAACTTATCAACTTTACAGAAAAGATTTGTAACATATTAAAATGACACCTAAAAAATTATAGATCATTATCGAAAAAAAAATCAATTAATTGAAATTAATGGAGATAATTCTATTGAAACAGTATAAGAATAAATACTAAAAACTCTTAGTAACACTCAGTATTATTCAATCAATTAAGAAAGCTAAAAGTGTAAATAATGATGGGAATAATTTTGTCATTTGTTAGATAACTTAATAAGATTTAAATATAAAAATATTATAATGTAACCATACGATGGAGTTCAAAGAGCTAATTAATGCTCCCCGAGGCTGGAGTATGATCTTAATTTTCATCGTATTCCTATCCTAGACTGATATTAAATATCATCCAAGTACACATACGATGCTTGCTCTAAATTTAATAAAAATTAATCCTAATATTATTATTTATAAGTGATGTGAATAATATTATGGGATTTTCCAATACATATAAAAAATAGAATTTCGCTAAGGTAAAACGATTATTTTAGAAATATTTGAAATGTGAATGAGTTATCTAAATTGAATGAAACAAAAAAAAAAGGAATTTTTCTTAAAAAAATGTTTCAGATTTCGAAATATTTATCATTGATCTTTAAGAAATCATGAATAATTATTGTATTCAAAAATTTCAAATATAACATTAATAGTAGTAATAATACATTAACTTCTTTAATTTTGATTTTATTATAATCAACAGAATAAAGCATATAACACTTGTTTTTCCTTTTCGGGATGTTTGAAATTAACAATCAATAATTTCTAATAAATCTTGGTCGTCTTAGGTATTTTGTTAATTTGATTCCTTCTTAATCATTTTTGGTCTTATAAGTGAGTTAGAATATGAAGGTTCAAAATAAGATTATTAATTAAAAAAACATCTAAATTCTTCATACAATCACTTTCTTATTCAAAAATTTTATAAAATCTTACAATTTTGCTCGTTGTTGAAATCTTTTAGAGGCTATTTTCATAAAAAAACAGGAAATAAAGCTTGCCACTCTCTCAAATTTATCAATCTAGAGCATTTATACCGAAATTTGAACCCTAAACATCCAACAAATAATACTGATAATTCACAATCTTTAAATTTATCAATGTTAGAGAAATCTTACAAATTGCTCTAATTTGACTTGAATTTTTGTAATTTCAATTCTGATCTTTGATTAAACTTAAAATAAAAGTAATGAAAAGTATAAATTTTTGATATTAAATTCGGATTCTGCACAGCATGCATAGGATATTAAAAATATAATTTATCTGGGAATTCTTGTTGGGCTATGACTTTTTGTCTTAACAGATATTGTTAGAGATAGTGTATTCAGAATTGAGAGAATGAATTTTAAAAATATGCATCTTTGTAGAAATCTACAAAAACTGATCTCCTAGTTAAGATAAAGAAGCTAGTATAAAAACCAAATCTTAATGATCTTGGTTTCACTTAAGTTAATTTACTAGTAAATTATACATAGATTATATAAGAAGTCAAATATAAATGTAGCAATTATAAATTATTAACTATACTATATTAAAATTAAAAATTAATATCCTCTTATAGTTTATATTTCTATTTAAATCAATCTGATATTAACTAATTTGAGGGATTTGTTGATAGCTTGTGTATAAGCTTAATTTGGAAATTAAACCAAGAACTCGATACAGTACGAGATTTAATAATATAAATGATTTGAATTTCAATGGAAATGCTCTTATTGATGGACCATACATAATTAATCTAGAAAGAAATCCTGTTTTAAATGATAACTTCTAATTTGCTTATTATTTTGATAGTTTAATGGCTGTGCTAGTTGATCATATCATCATAAAATAATTACAGAATGAATGATTTGATTTTAAAGATAAAATCTAAATTGAAAATAAATAGTTAGAAGACATCTTCTATTTATTAGATTTTTGAATTTGAATTTTATTTAAACAATACATATATATGCTTAATTTATATTCATTTCTAAATGTTTAATTAAATAAAAATTAACGATTTTCGATATGGATTAATAACACTAGTAGCATTTTTAGACAATTGAATGCGTTGTCTCAGAGAGATTAACAACCAGAGGTAAATCTTAAACTAAAGACACCATTCAAGTCTTATCTCCTAAATAAAATATTGTGTATGTCAAAAGATAGCCATAATAAATCATTACAACTACTTAAGCTCCTATCAGAACAGAAACTATTGTTAAACCTATCATCTAATAAGTACAAAAAGTTCAAGTAGTTGACAATAGGGAAGAAGTGGAATTTTATAAAAGTAAATGTCTAATATATGAAAAACAAATAAATGAACTCAACATTGAAGTTTCTAGATTAAGATCTAATCCTACAATCTAGGAGAAAATCACTTATGTTGAAGATTCTCATAAAGTAGCTGAATTAGAAAGATAATTATCAATCTACTAAACTGAAATTAATAAAATAACTGTCTTATTAAAAGAAACAAATATAGAAATTGAAACTCTCAAAGTTAAAAATACTTAAATCACTAGCTAACTGGTTTACTATCAACAATAAAATAGTGATTTTGATAAATTAAAAAAAACCTAGATTGATAGTGAGCAATTTTATTAAAATGAAATTCAAAGATTAAACATTCTTGTACAATAGAGTTAAACCTAATTATAATCTTTATAAGCCACTTTAATTGACTCAAAAAAGTACGAACAATTATACATTTAACTTCAATAAACTTAAGCTACTCTTACAAATGAGTTAGAAAGATGTACATAAGTTCTAAAAATAAAACAAGAAGAATTTGAAACTACAAAATAATAACTCATTAAAGACTTAGAAATATAATCTCTAAGACTAAAGGATTTTGACAGAGAAAATAAAGATCTAAAGCAAAAAGAATTTTCTATTTAATAACAATTTGAAAGGTTGAATAAGGAATATTAAGATCTAAGTGATAGATATAACAATGATATCAGATGCAAAAATGATGAAATTTCAAGACTAACTACTGTGACTTAAACATTGTAATTGACTTTTCAAGACACTTCTAAATTTTAAGAGTACGAACACAGATCAAAATTATAGAGTGAAGAAATTCAATTACTTAATTAAAAGATTAGAATCAAATAAGATGAAATAGATAAATGTAAACTGTAACTACATTAATATTCTCTTCAAATATAGGAATACTCTAAATACATAGATTTTGAATCTAGATATAGAAGTATTTAATAAGAGTATGAAAGAATTAATAATACTTTAAGATTGAAAATTGAAGAAAATGATAATTTAAGATCTTGCATTTCAAAATTACAGTTAACAATTAGTGATAAATATAAGTCAAATGATTATGAAAATAAAATTGCATTATTGAGTTAAGAAATTGAAAGATTACATTAAAGCTTAAAAAGTAGACAAGATGAAAATGACAGATTGAGATAAGATTTATACTCTTTGTAATAATCACAACCTGATAAATAAATAGCAGTTCTTAATAGCGAAATTGATCGACTTAATGCCCAAATTAATAGTAAAAACGAAGAATTAGAAAAAAATCGATGCAATTTCAATTCATTTTAATATAATGAATCTTCAAGACTAAAGGATTTAGAGTAAAAAAATGTAGTATATTCAAATGAAATTGATAGATTAAGTAATTTAGTTCGGGTCAAAATTAATGAGTCAGAGCAATACAAATTAGAATTGGTAAAATTAAGAGATCAATCCTCTAAATTTACTCAAATGTACAACGATAATGAGAAATTAACATCTTTAATTAGAACATTGTAGGATGAATTAGATTAGTCTAAAAGAAAATAAAAGCTTGATGAATCTCATCTATATAATGAAAAAATCTAAGTCTTAGTTTAAGAACTAGATTCTTGGAAAACACAATTTATTACTTAGAATAGGGAATTTCATAAAAACTAAGAATTACTTATTTTAGCTCAAGCAGAATTAGATTCATTGAAAAACAAAAGAGCTTCAACATTAAAAGTAACTAATTAAATTAATAAATTTTAGACTGAACAATATGCAGATTCCAACAACGAAAATAAAATTGAATTTAAGAAGAATCATACTCCATAACCTAGTTATATATTAGGAATATTAAATTCTAAAAATGTTTGAAAAATAATATAAATATATAATATTTTTAGTTAAAGTTTATCCATCTTTTAAACTAATTTCTTTTTGCAATAGCTAATCCAAAATAATTTAAAGAATTAAATATTTTTTCTGACTAATAATTTGAGATTGTGTAATTTTATTCTAATCAAGAAAAACATATTTGCAAATGTAAATTTTACCTACCAAGATCCAAACACAACAAATTAATTTTCTTTTTAATAACAGCGTGCTAGGATAGCATTTTCAAAATTTTTCCAAGACATTTTAGGCTATCTAGAAGTAAGTGTTGCTATTTAAATACGGTAATTTATGACAAAGTTTCAATATATATTAATTATTGTTTATATAAATTTATTTAAGATACTTGTAAATATTTTATATTTCAGTTTATTCATAAGGTATATATCCTCTTAATAAAGATCGAAAGAAATAAAAATTGTTAGAGTGGAAAGAAAATATAAAGATTTTTTATAAAAATTCTTACATTTATAACTTTCATCTAGATTATAAAATAACAGGAGCCAAATAAAAAATGAAAAAAACCTTTAATAATAATTATTTTTGCATGATTCATATCAATAAATTTACAATCATAGATAAAACTAGAACAGTTTTTCCAAAACTATTTTAATTTTTTAAATATTCTAATTTTACTTCTTTTTCTACTTCTAAATTATTTCTCTTAGATTATGTGTCTTATTCTGAATTAACAACATTTTTTTACTCAGAATTAATTTGTTATGAAATCTATTCTTAATCATTTCTTTTACCGGTCACTGTTTAGGATTAAAATTCGTTCTCATTTTCTCTATTAACTTACACTCTTTCAGATGTAGATGAATCTTATCCTTCTCTCTTAACAACAGGTCCAGTTCTTTCAGAAGTACCTTCATTTTCACTTTCTCTTTTAGCTTATACTCTTTCAGATGTAGATGAATCTTATCCTTCTCTCTTAACAACAGGTCCAGTTCTTTCAGAAGTACCTTCATTTTCACTTTCTCTTTTAGCTTATACTCTTTCAGATGTAGATGAATCTTATCCTTCTCTCTTAACAACAGGTCCAGTTCTTTCAGAAGTACCTTCATTTTCACTTTCTCTTTTAGCTTATACTCTTTCAGATGTAGATGAATCTTATCCTTCTCTCTTAACAACAGGTCCAGTTCTTTCAGAAGTACCTTCATTTTCACTTTCTCTTTTAGCTTATACTCTTTCAGATGTAGATGAATCTTATTCTTCTCTCTTAACAACAGGTCCAGTTCTTTCAGAAGTACCTTCATTTTCACTTTGTCTTTTAGCTTATACTCTTTCAGATGTAGATGAATCTTATCCTTCTCTCTTAACAACAGGTCCAGTTCTTTCAGAAGTACCTTCACTTTCTCTTTTAGCTTATACTCTTTCAGATGTAGATGAATCTTATTCTTCTCTCTTAACAACAGGTCCAGTTCTTTCAGAAGTACCTTCATTTTCACTTTGTCTTTTAGCTTATACTCTTTCAGATGTAGATGAATCTTATCCTTCTCTCTTAACAACAGGTCCAGTTCTTTCAGAAGTACCTTCATTTTCACTTTCTCTTTTAGCTTATACTCTTTCAGATGTAGATGAATCTTATCCTTCTCTCTTAACAACAGGTCCAGTTCTTTCAACAGTACTTTGGTTTTCACTTTCTCTTTTAGCTTATACTCTTTCAGATGTAGATGAATCTTATCCTTCTCTCTTAACAACAGGCCTAGTTCTTTCAGAAGTACCTTCATTTTCACTTTCTCTTTTAGCTTATACTCTTTCAGATGTAGATGAATCTTATCCTTCTCTCTTAACAACAGGTCCAGTTCTTTCAGAAGTACCTTCATTTTCACTTTCTCTTTTAGCTTATACTCTTTCAGATGTAGATGAATCTTATCCTTCTCTCTTAACAACAGGTCCAGTTCTTTCAGAAGTACCTTCATTTTCACTTTCTCTTTTAGCTTATACTCTTTCAGATGTAGATGAATCTTATCCTTCTCTCTTAACAACAGGTCCAGTTCTTTCAGAAGTACCTTCATTTTCACTTTCTCTTTTAACTTGCACTCTTTGAGATGTATCTTTTTGCTCTTGATCATTATATTCATTTTACAATATTCTTTAAGTCCAATTCTAACCTGTTTTAACTTCAGTTTTAGATAGAGCACCTGTTATAACAAAAAAAACGAACAATATTTAAATTGTTTTCATAAAAAAAATATTAATATTTTGACCTTTCTTTAAACCTTTTGTATCCAACTTATATAATTTTATGAAATGCAATCTTAGAAAAATTTTATTAAAGATAGGTCTTTTCGGTTTTTCTTAAATTTCATACTTGCAGCATTGTTTTTCAATATTAGAGTAGGTCTTATGATTTGATTTTAAATTATATAAACTCATTTTTTTTAACTATTTATATTTTTTTTGAAATTACTATATAAATTCTCTAAAAGGTTTTAAAAGCAAGATTATAAGGCTCTTCTCCATTTTTTATAATGGTTTTAAGCTTTTCAATAAGTTTTCTCATAATTAACATACAAAAAACAACCTATTTATATTTTTTATTTTTACACTTAAATTATGTCAGTTTATCTTTGAATTGCAATCATAAGTTTACATTTGCCATCTTGCCTTTTTCATTCATTTGACCTATTCTTATTTTATTTATACTATATTTGTTGTTATTTAAAATTTTATTCATTAACGTTTACATATTATTGACATATAATCTAAAACTAATCATGTTTTTCTATTTTGCAACAAGTTTCTTAAAAGTAAAAATTTTTAGTTTTATTTTCCTTTGTAAATATTGATAGATTCAAAATTTATGAACAGTATTAATAATCATAAGAAGAAATAGTCTCAATTAAAAGAAGAAAAATTTTGAATTTATGAATAGAAAATCTTCAACTGCTTTTTAATAAATATCTTTTGATTATGGGAACCTTTTTAAAAATTTGAATAGAAAGTAAGTTTTCATATTTTATTATAAGTGCAGCTTAGAAAATTATCTCAACCTATAAGAAATATCTAAAATTTATGTGATAGGATTAAATTAATAGAGATGTGTTTTTAAAGCATTTATTGTGAAATATTAAAAATTTAAGAAGAATGAGATTTAAAATACTTTAGAATTATAAGTAATAAACCAATATAAAATCAGAGGTTTTATTTCGTTTCGTAAAATGACATTATGTTAAATGGTTATTTTACTTTTATAATTTGATAAGGAATGTATATAAAAATATAAAATGTATGAAATACTTATATTTATAAAGTTCGATTAAACGCATGTTCTTAAAATTCAGAATATTAAACACATCTATAAATTATAATTTAGTTATCTCTGACTCAAAATATTATTATTTTTTATTTGATTTTGCAAAAATCATCAATTATAATTAAACTATACAAAAAAGTTACAACAATAAAAATTCATTTTGGTCTTTATATTTTAGGCTCTATGATTGATTCATCTATTTTTGATCGAAATAGGGGATCCAAAGGACTTAAATTCCCTTGACGTTATTAAGAAATTTAAATTTACTCAAAGAATTATACTATATTTCTATCAATCATTGATAATAATTTATCGTCTACACTACTTCTTCTTTTGTCTTGTTATAATGAGGAAAAAGACCAGTAATAATCTTTAAGGTTTTTAGGTTACAATTTTTTATTATTTATAGCTCTAAAACTTTTCTAAAGTCCAGCTTCGGATGCCATATCATTACTCATGTCTTCCATTTAAAGTTTTTCATCCTATAAAATTGGTTTAGGGAGAAGATCAAACAATTTATACTATTCATCATTTAGTAGAATGAACTTCAGCAAATCTATTTCCTGTAATTTTTAAATCATCTTAACCACATCCATTTAGGCAAGTATTTCCTGCTTAACTTAATAAAACATTTGTTTTTTCTTTTTATGGCAACCAAGTAAGATCAATAGGGATTCGTAAATTCCAGATGACAGTTTTTCATCAGTATTCATCTCTTTGGATCTTCGAATCTATTCTTGGATATCTAAAACTTAATCACTTTACTATAAATTAATAATCTCTATATTTTGTTGTCTTTATGTTTCACGATTGGGAAATCGGTATAGTTCATTTGCAATTGAAATCGTCATCAAATTCTAGATTAGAGGATTTAGAATCAAAGCTGTAATGACCATAAACAATTGCCAAATTCCTCCAATTTTACTCAAAATTGTCTAAATCTTGATATATGATCTCTAATAGATAGTCTCTTTGTAATCTAATTATATGTAATGATAAACAAGATAATCATCATTGTATAACTCAGTATACTCTCTTCTGTCTTCTTTTTTTAAATTTAAAGCAACATTATCAGTGGCAAACAGATATCCATCATCAGTATGAGTTTCTGAAATTCTATAAGTCCATTATAACATTTTAGAAGTTGAGATGGAAAAACTATTGATATCTAGATTAATCAATTGTTAGTATGGAGTGTCAGGATGATTTAATTGCATCAAATAATCACTTGCGTAAACAGAATAATGTCCTGCTGATAAAACCTTTTTGATTTCATCAATTGGAGCACAACCTTCGTACTCAGTTGTATTTTTGCAAATACTCAATTCAATGACTAAGTATTAATACTTATATCCTGAAATCTGACCTTATAGAACCTAATGTTAATATGGAAAATATACTGGAGGGTTTTCTTTTAGTCTTTTTCGATTGATACATTGAACAACTCCTAATCGGGTATTTTTGAAAAATTCTTTCTATAATTCATTATCAAAGTCTTCACTGACACAAGGCGCAATAGGCAATTAGTTACAACTAAATAGTGTTTAAATTTACCTTAGCTACACCTACACCTTACCTGTGGTCTCATTGAGCAATCTTTCTCTAATGCAATGACTCATTGTCAGATTATAATACTTCAATTATCCTAATATTGGTTCTGAATTCTTAGTTGCAATTGTGACTGCAAGAGTGAAGTTATCATTATAAAGAGGGAAAGACTTAAATATATTATTAACAATTACTGTTGAGTCAAATATCTGAAGCTCAGAAGTAACTACTTTAGGTTCAGATTTATGTAACAGTGTAGTTATTTCAGCAACTAAATATACTAAGGTGGCTGTTCCTATTATAAAGGTTACACAACAACCAACTACAGAGGTGTATTTATTTTTTTCAAGCACTCTGAAGTTTGGAAGTTAACCAAAAATATCGAAAGTTTCGATAGTTGAATTGCCTATTCTATAGAAAATATTCTTTGATTAATCTAGCATTCGAAATAAATAAATCTTAATAAATAAAAAAATAGATTAAACATCTCTATTAAATATAAAAATTGTACAATAATAAGAGTTTTATTATTATTACAATCGGAATACAAATAGAATAAGTGTTAAATTTAAATCTGAATTCATTATTATTTCCAGAGAAATATTGTAATATGATTGACGAAAATGAAACAATTTATAGAAACGAAGCAATTTTATAAGTTTAGAGTCAAACAACTTCTCTAAATTAAGTTTTAGTTAAAGTTTCCTGCGATGATCTTGATTAATTTTTAGAATATGAAATTAAAATCAGTGGAAAATACCTCAGGAATTAATGCTAAGCCATAAATAGAAAGTGTTATTCATTAATGATACCAGAGGGAATTACTTTATTGCAATTTTTCTAATAGAATGTTAGATTTACTACTTCATAAATTGAAGAGATATATAAATAGTTATTATAGGCTCTATATGAAATCCATAAAAATTTTAGTTTAGGAAGATGCTTCCATCTTGGTAATATTTATTATCATAACAACCAAATAAAATTGGCTGCTTTTGGGTTCTATCCAAACTTATAGTTAATACCTCCAGAGAATTTAGAAAGAAGAGAATAAACTAATAAAAGACTTTATAGTTAGAATATAGATGCATGGTTGGTGGGTTGTATATTATATTAGGTGTTCACAGGTGAAATTATAAATAGATTCAAAACTATTAAAGATTACAAAGAATTTTATAATAAAATTTAATAAAAAAATATCGAGAACAATTGGAAAAGCCGTCTATTGTAAATGCTTAACCCAAAAGAAGCTTAGAGGTATACATTTTTCTAAATGCACCTTGACATACAAAATAGTATTTAAAAAGAAATGAAGAATAGTGAGTAAAGGGAAATTTTAGAATTTTATTAAAATTACTTTTTGACCTAAAATTACTCATTTTTAATAAACTTGAGAGAATAAATTGATGAAAATTTCATAGAATGGGCTGTGGTAAATAATTATTAATTTCAATCATTTAGCCAAAAGAATTTACATAAGAAATGGAGTTGCCAAAAGTTCTAAACCCTTTCCGACATAGACTTCATTAACTTAAAGAGGTAAGAATAGAAAGAACAAATGCCAATCCATACCCAAGAATAGTAAGTACAAGTTATTACTCTTAACCCATCCAACCCTCCCCACCAGATGATGATGAATCTTAATACTAATCTAATCAATCAATTGATACTGATCCAATAATATAATCACCTATTTTTTTAACAAATAGATGCAGAGATGAAAATGTAAATAATCATTTATTTTTATAGGATTTCTCAAAATATAAAGAATTTTGGACTGAAATACATTTTGAATCCTATAAATGGTATTTAATGAAATCTTTACAACAAAATTTAAAGGATTCTAATATGACAAATAATCCTATAATTATATTGGCAGTTTATTGCTTACAAAAAATGTCTTTTATCATGAGATCAGAATTCCTCAATTAATGGAATACTGGAGTTTTTAATTTTGACAGATAGCTTTGGCTTTAGTTTATCGAAGCTAGTGGATAAGCAAGAAGATTTCATCAAGATGTTAGACTAGAATTTACTCTAGACGAAAGCGTGATCGATTAAATATACACAGATTGTATAAATTAATTATCTGCAGAAGATCAAAATTAAGAACTATTTAAATAGATACAACGATCAATTTCTAATGTAATCTAAAGTTTTACTATTAATAGGCAATTATAGAAAAAACATTCTAAGATTTTAAATTACCATTTAGAAAGACATTACGCGCTCTTTTATATTATATTGCAAATTGTCTTTAAAGTTGTACTGATCATACTGAAATATTATAACTAACTCTATTATAATTAAAAGTTATAATTTGTATGGCCATTAATTAAATATTTTTGCCTTCAAATAGAAATGCGCTTTTTAGAATACTTAAATAACAAGAGAATATTCCACTATTTGATAATCCTTATTACTTGGAATAAAAATTCTTTCAATAACAAGATATAGCTGTCTTCAAATAATAAATATAAATAATAGAATAAGATTATTTTGGATCTAATTAATGAATAGATAAAATTAGTATTAAAAAGCCAATATTTTTATATACTTCAAATCAAAAGTCAAAATCATCTAATAAATCCCCTTTCTCAGCTTTTTAAGCTAATTCTTTTTACTATTAAATTATTTATCATAAAAATACCCTATCTATTTTTTATTGATTTCCTATTCCCCTTCTATTCTAACCACCTCCAAATCCTGGCTCGTAGGTCTCATTCTCTTCTTTGGGCACTTCAAACTTTCTTTTTTATTAATTTGGTCTATATTCTTCATTTTGTTTAGGACCTCCTAAAATTTCATCCAATGTAAGTTCTTTATCCTCCTTGTATTATACTTCAGGAACCTATTTTATGTCTTTAATTTCTTATATCTCTTCTATATTCTCTTTCTAAACTGGTTAATCTTCCCAAATATTTAATTTATTATTTCCTCTATTTCTTCTTCCTTATAATTTAGTTGGCTCTTGCTTTGGTTAAATTTCATAGGTTGGCTCTTAAGTTTTTGGTGCTTCAGGTTACTTTTCATCTGTAAATATTTTAATTCTTCTTTATCTAGATCCATCCTCTGTTGGCTGATAAGGCTATTGTTGAGAAGAAAGGGACTGTTATTATGATGAGATTGATTATTAATTACTATTATTTTATTCTACTTATTCTTCTTACCCACCTCTATTTCTTCTTCTTGTAGGATACTCAGATTATTCTATTTGATCTTGTTTTTAATTGACTAATGTTGGTTATTCAGTCGTTTATTAGCTTTAAGGTTATTCAACTGAATTATAATCAAATCCTCTAGGTCTATTAGATATTCTTCTTGTGGGAAAGGTAGGCTAATACTCATCAGCAGGTTTTGGTTATTCTGATTAAGTAGGTTATTCTATTGGTTTATTATTTTATTCAATTTTTTCTTTTTGCTGATCCTTTGGTTACTCAACTGGTTTTGATGAATGAATAATAAATTGAGTAGTTTCTTCTTGTTAATTTTATTAAGGTCTTCTCATCATTCTCATCATTCTAGATGGACCTGTATATTCTGTTTAGCCTTCACTCGTATTACTTTATTAGTTGCTTACATTACTAAGACCTAAATCAACTAATGGTTGTTAATCAATAGATTTCCTTAAATTACTAAAGGGTTTTGAATTTACTTTATTTTATTAATTAGGAGATTAATATTATTACTATTATTATTATTATTATTATTATTATTATTATGATTATTGTTATTATTATTATTACTACTGTTATTATTATTATTACTATTACTATTATTATATTAATTGTATATCTTATTTAATTGGAGTAGATTATGATATAGGAATTTGTTTTTTTTAATCTTATTTTATTGGCTGTGGTTATTATTCAGTTTCGTCCTCACAAATAATTTCTTCCTCCACTTCATTTTTTGATGTTGGTTATTGCTATTTTTCATCTTATTTAACGGGTAATTTTAATTCTTTATGTACAATTTAATCTTACTATTACTATTACTTGGATATAGGTGGTTTAGCACTTTACAATTTCCTTTAACTTTCTTAAATTTTTTTTTCATTTTATAATGCATCAGATATATTTTCTTAAGTCATAGTTGCAGGAATAGATTTAAATACGTCAGAAGGCACTTTATTTTTTAATTCTTCTTTTTGTCTTCTCTAATCAATTAATATCATTTCATTTGAATTGATTTATTAATCTATACGATCTTTTTCTTTTTTCAATTCTTTGATTTCTTTTTCTATCATTTCTAATTATCTCTCCTTTTTCTCCATAATAAAATTATGCTTCTGCAAATTATCCTTTTGAGCCAAAAGAACAATGTATTATTCTTTTTATTTACTGAATGGTTTATCGCCACTAATGTCAATTTTGTACTTTTCCGCTTCTTCCTCTAATAGTTTTAATTCCTTATTAATTTTAGGAAGTTCAACTTCTTAAGTATTCTTAATATTTTCTTTTTACTTAATCAATTATTCTTACTATTCTTTAATCTTCTTTTTCAAGTTTGCAATTTCTTAATTTAAATTATTTCTTTCTTTACTTAACTTATCAAAACCATCTTGATTTTCGTATTTATCCAGATCTTTTCCTCGTTATTTTTGTTATAAATATTCTTACTTTTTTTTTATTCTAATTTTTTCATCTCTTCCTCATATTTTTTAATCTCTTCATCCAATTTAATAATATAATCGACTTACTAAACTTATGATAATCTAAGTTTAAGCTTATTAATCTCTTCTTCTTGTTAATCCAATTTTTTTTGATTAATTTCAATTTCCTTATCGATTACAGATCCACCAGATAGTTGAGATTAGGCTGTCTTTTATCTTTTCATTTATGGTTAAGGTTATGGTTGTTAAGGAAGTCGTTATGCGTTTAATTCGACCATTTTAGTAACTTCATCAGAGATTTCCTTAAGTTTTTATCTTAGTTATTTATTTTCTTCATGCAACTGCTTTGGTTTCCAATTTGTGTAATCTTATTGAACCATTAGCTCAGCATATTTCTCATAATAAGTGGGCTTCTATTTAATAGGTTGTGTAGGCAAAGGAGGTCTTTTCTTTTTTTTAGGAGGCTCCATTATTGGAACTGGTTTGTTAGATTGAGGATTTGTATTATCTTTGACTACTTTGTTCTATTTGTTATCGTTAGGTAATTCCTCTTCAAATTCTTAATCGAATTCATCATATTTCTCCTCATAATCATTTTACTCATAATCTTCATTATATTGTTCCTCTTCATTATCTTCCTCGTTATATTATTCATTATCCTCTGGTACTTCTTCATCTACTTCTTATTCAACATTTTCCTCATTTTGGTCATCTTCGACAAATCCTTCACTCTAATCTTCATATTAATAGACTTCTCCTTCTTCTTCTTCAGGTGGGTAAGGTGTATGAGTCCTCTAATTTGAAATTTGATTTTAGCCTTTATCATTTTTTGGTTATTAAATATTAGGCTGATCATCTCCTCCCATAAGATCCTCTTCATAATTGAATTCTTCATTGTTTAGATCATCATTTTCTATTTCTC
The DNA here is from genome assembly GCA_000733375.1 of Paramecium sexaurelia. Taxonomy (NCBI): domain Eukaryota; phylum Ciliophora; class Oligohymenophorea; order Peniculida; family Parameciidae; genus Paramecium; species Paramecium sexaurelia. Next base: position 387,858 of record JPFM01000060.1, read on the forward strand.
CAAATTCGTCTTAATCCATAAAAATAATTAAAATGAATTTCTGCTATTTTTCATAGCTTTGGCCCAAACAGGGTTTTTCAGCAGCTCATGAACGTACCTTTGGAATAATAGAGAGATTGATTCATAATAATATCAAGACTTATTATATAACTCCGTAAGATAAAAAGAAAGCAGAACACATCAGATAATACATAGATTTGAAATGTCATTAAGCTGACCCATCAAATACAAGCAGAGTGAATCATGTTTTGAGTAAAATAGTATCTCCTACTGTAAGTATATTTGACACTCATGTATCGGAATGCTTATACAGCCATTATGTACATTAAGTATTCCCAAATAGTGCAAAAGTTTTAGATCTACAAGACTTGCATAGTTTAAGATTTAAGAGAGAAAGTTTGCTTACTTAAGAATTAATAAATAAAGATGTATTAAAAGCAAAGCCAGAATTAGGTGATGATCTGACTGATAAAGAGATGGCATCAATAATAAGAAGTGATCTAATTATTGCATGTTCAGATTATGAAATGGAATTGATAAAACATTTAAATAAGAAAGTACAATTGGTTACATTCTTTTATCCAACAACAAGACCATTGGATGAAGAAGACAAACAAGCTTTAGAACTGAAAAAACATCATTATAAAAGAAGAAACTTTGTATTTATAGGCAATATGTCACATAGACCAAATTATGACGCTGTAAAAAGACTGAGAGATAAAATATGGCCCATAATTTATAAAGCACTTCCATAAGCATAATTACATATTTACGGCAGTAATTTTCCTTAAGATTTCGTATCAAAAGAAGATGATGGATTCATCTGCAAAGGATTAATGAAAGAAATTGACATGTTAGGCAAATATAGAGTAATGTTAGCTCCTTTGCGTTTTGGTGCAGGAGTCAAGGGTAAAATCACAGATGCTTGGAGAGAAATGTTACCTGTTGTTACAACTCCAATTGGTGCTGAAGGCTTATTCTTATAATCTAGTTAAGCTCTCAAATATGAATGTGTTAATCACATATAATCTAAATTCTACTCTGATTTTGAAGCTGATCGTTTAACTCCTTAACAAAGAAAATAAGGACTTGATGAAGAAGACTTTATGAGATAATATTATTCTTATGACAATACAGAAGAAATGGCTAAGAAATTAATATTCGGAGGTAGTTTCAACAATTGGACTGATGAATAATTTGCTGATGAAGCTATCTAAATGTATTAGAAAGAAGATATATGGTTGGAAGCTGTGGATAATTCGTAATTAATTTTGAAAAGAAGAATGGATACTATTGTTAATGAAAAGTTATTGATGAAATCTATATCAGAAACATAAACAAATCTTGCCTCAATGAGACGATAGGATGTTTTATAAAAATTGACTTGGAGTGAGACATTACGTTCAAATTATCATTTTGCTAAATATTTAGATTAAAAACGTAAAAATTTAGAATTGAAATCGAAATTACAGTTAAAAGATTGATATGTCACTCATATTTATGTTAATATAAATATCATTATTATAATACATCAGTGTCATCTTCCTTTGATTACTATTTTAGCCTTTCTTATATTGATTGCATCTTGATCCAAATCAGATTATAAATCCACTTTCATTAATGTTAAAGTATCATCCATAATTGGAATCTACAAATCTCTAGGTTATTCACCTTCCAAAGTTGAAACAATAATAAATGGTAGAGAAGGAGAAAGAGAATTACCGCAATCAATTAATTTATGTTTTTCCATACTCCATTAGCAATTTTGACATTCTAATCCTCCAAGTAGATAAGATCCATCATTTAATTATTATTATTGCACGTGATTGATTTCTGTACATTTTGATATATCAGTATAAATATTGAGATTCCAAGGATTTAAACCATTTTTACGACTGAATTGCAATTTACAGTATTCCATTAATGCTTAAGGAATGTAGAGATAACTCAAATCAAAATATCTTCTATTTTATTGATCTCTTAATAATTTTAGTTAATTCACATTCTAATTTACTAATTCTACAATATTGCGAAATAGCAGTCTAGATTTTGGTTTGTACCACAAATATGAATATATTTCTTCAGGACAATACATTAATTAATCGTCTAAAGATCTATTTATATGATCTGCCAATACTTATATAAGAATGTTGTACTTTTAAATCTATATATTTATATATTGATCAATTGCATCAGTATATTAAATGTTTTATTTGCTTTTATTACTAATATTTAATGCTGTTTTACGATAAAACTATGAAAAAGGTTTAGAATCGTTTTTTTAAAATGAATACTTCCTAGTTAGCTTTTATTCTAATTTAATTAGAGCGAGAGGTTCAACTAATTTTAGTTATTAAGTGGATTTATGTTTTTAACTATTATTATTATTGTAATTATTAATATTATTATTAATTAATAATTAAAATTAATGGATTATTTGTTAATTTTGTTAATTAAAAATTGTAAAATTGTTATGTCCATAACCAATACTATAAGTATCATTTGTATCTGGAATGCGATTTATCATTTCATCTAACCATACATCACTGCCAATAGGAAGGGTTTAGAAATGTAAATATTAATAGTTTTCAGTATTTACATACTAATTACAATGTTTATAAATAATACTTTCTATAGTTGATAGATCTTCAGGTGGAACATTATAGACTCCATCAGTGATAATTTTAAACATACTATTAGTATTTGTATTAATGAAATATGGTAAGTTGAATTTTAATATTAAATTGAGATCAGATAGTGTATAAGTTTCAGTATTTAAATTTAATAGTTGATTTCTCTAGATTATGAAAAAATGCATATAACATAAACTATAAGTAAACTTTTTGAATTCACTAGTGTTGCCTTCAACTTTTGGAATGTAAGTTCTGATATTTTAACGTATTTATTCATTATATTGTAGAAATGACTTCTAACAATTGAGTAATGTTTTATCAAGTAAAAGATCTTCCTCGAAGTTTTCAATTATATAATGTGGATATTTACTCTATATAATTTCTTCCTATAATTATAAAGGATAATTTGATAGATTAATGAATAAATATTATTGGTTAAGTTCTTATTAACCTTTATAAATAGGAAGATTGATTTCTTCTACTAACTTATTTAATTAAGATGAAACATAGATAATTTATTTTTCACTTGTTTAATAATTTTTATTTGTTTTTATTTATGTTGAATGTCTCATAGATCTATCTTTGATGTATTCATTGATATATCTTCTTAAATATTTTGGTTTGAATGCCTTTATTAAAATGAGCTTTTCAAATATTTACAATTTCTCTTCGTATTCATTGGGCATAGATAAAGTGTCATCCAACCATTTCTACCAATCTTTAGGATATCTTGATATCTAAATGTGCAAATCATCAAAAGAGGGCGACAAACTCATGATATATCTGATTTCATCCCATTATTCTTATTTGATAAATTAAACAGATAAAGATTTTGGATACTTACTTAAATCCTTTTATATTTATTGTCCTACTATATATTAAAACTAATCTTAAGAAATCGTTCTGTTTCTTAAATCTATCTAAGTATATAAAATGAATTTAACCAATAAATGATGTTCTAATCTAAATTATTTTTCTATTAAATGCATTATCTATAAAGTAAAATGATTACTTATTATCCAATAACGTTCAGAACTATCTCCCTTTATCTGATCCATTACTTGAATCAACTTATCCAACAATTATTACATAGTTATATAATAACGACGATCGAAACTGTAGGATTACTAAAGTCCTTTGTAAATCAATAAAAAACGAACCATTAAAGGATGATAGATTTCAAAGTTAAATTATCCATTATATTACTTCTATTATTCTTACTGATCAATTAATTGTTAAATCTGAGTAATAACATCTAAATTAATAATACTATTAAATTATGAGGATATCAATAGACTCAATTATTATTCGTAATTACAATCCATAATTGGACGATCATCGTCTAAAAGGAATCCCAAATTTATCAAAGATAGATTCTCTTCATCATATTATTATACTAATTTATCAAATATTTCAGGGTTCTCTTTTTGAAGAATATGTAATAAAACAAATGATTCTATTTCTTTATCCTATTTTTTGAAATAGATTGTTCTTAATAAAGATTATGTTCGATATTCAAGTTTGATTTAATAAGAAATTAGATATATTTTTGCTTCTTATTATTATTGATATTATAAAATAAATGATCTCCACTATTATGACTTTAATAACTCATCTATAACTACATCCTTTATTATAAAACACTATTAAGTTTTATAATTAGCCTTAATATGAGAAATATTTGACAGATCAAATGTTCTGACAGATGCAGTTGGATAATATTATTAAATATATTCTTATGATAAATTTTCAGGATCAATCACCAATAAAATATTTCTCGAATTTTAGAACTTTAAATTTAAAAGCAATTACATGTTCTCTTAATCCAATTTGTATTGTAAGTTTAAACTATCTATTTATTTCTACCTTAATTGTTAGTTGTAACTTTAAGAGATACTTTAAACAAAATTAATATCTAATAATTGAATTTGTTATTGTTATAAATTAAAGATATTTTATTACCATTAAACTTGATATTTATTTAGATATTTTAAACAGTTATTTGTGACTTCAAAAATCTTTGTTATCTTATCCAATTCTTCTGATAATATTCTTTATTTAGATTGGAGAATATTGAACTATTATTCTAATTATTAAATCGTAACACAACGTAATTCTTATTTATTTTTCATCTCTTCAACTGTTACTTTATCATTATGAAGATTATTTTAGAGTTGAATCAAAGTTTACTGATAATTATAAATATTGATGGCTATTTAATAGATCGTTTAAATTTATTAACAAGATTTTGGATGCATTAGATTAATTTATTCAATTTGATATTATTCCAATTGTGGTAAATCAACTAAATGAACTAATTCCATAGATAATGGTTACAAGAAAGGAAATTCCTAAATAATGTGATAATGTTACAACCTTTATTTATTATATTATTGGAATTGTTAATTTAATTATAATTATTATTTATTTATCTTTTATTCATTTTTATTGATATTATCATTCAATTTATTGATTTATTAAGTAATATCTCCCAACTCTAACTTTTCTTTAGCTATCTCATTATTAATTATATTTATTTAATTAGTAACATCTTAATTTTCCAAATTATATTTGTTATATTAAGCTGTTATTGCTTAAAATTCGTTATTAGCTTCTTCTATCTTATTAATCACCTTCTAGTAAATAATAATAAGTCTTTAATTTTCTGATTTAGATTGCTAGTACTATTTGTGGAATACATATGTTTAATCTATAAATTATTGTATATATCCTCTTGACAATTCAAACACTTTACAAAAAAGACTATTATCAATAGATCTATCATTTAGAATCTAAGTGGCAACGTCTTACAAAAAGCTTTTTGGCCAATCGAACAATCTGACAATCTAAGTTTTATAAAGTATTCTTCTATATTCATCCAATTATTTCATATCTTCTAACAATATACAGATATGTAATTATGAAATGGAATCGTTTCTAGATATACATAAGTTACAACAATGCTGATTTGGATATGATATAAATTAATAAACATTTTCATTCATATTGGTAACATAGACAACATGATTTTATTAATCCAAACTGTGTAATAGATCATTCAAACCAAGATCATTATATTTTTATTCATATTACATTATAAATTAAGCCAATCTAATAAATGAATTTCTACCACTCCCAATTCTACCTTATATCGCAACGTGTTAATCAAATTACCATCCTCTCATTATGCATAAAATCTTCTACAAATGACTTTCATGCAAATACAAATTTTAAATGTTATCTTTTTTCATTTCATCATATATTTGTTTCTATTACTAGGATGAAACGTCTAACATGTAATCACCAAAATTTAACTCCTTTATAAACTTATCCAAATTGTCTGCATCTACTATATCCATCATTCCACCAATTACTCTCATAATATTCTAATAAAATTGATTAACAAATTGTTGAGGTTCATTAATAGATATTAGATTATTTAAAATCCTATACCAAATAGTATTATTATCATACAAATAATGATAACACCATTCCTAATGCCATTATTATTTAAATTTAACTTGTAATTTTAAAATAGCATCATTTATATAACCTAATTCAATATATTATTTAACTTTTTCTTTTGCTTAATTAACTATGATCTGAGTATAAATATTATCTATTAAAGGCATCCTATTAGTATTAATAAACACAAAATGTTTGAATTAGTTATATTTTAATAAAGTTTGTTCTTACGAAGTTCCTAACAAATATATATTACTGATGAATTTTTGTTAATAATTACTCTTCTTGTCAAACATATAACCACATTCATTCAATTACTTTATAAATATACGACATTAATTTGATAGATTGATATCTTCAACAATGAAATGCTTTATTTAACCAAAGGGAGGAGATAAACAGAGTTACTTATCCTTTCTATATGTCATCAATTTTTTATCTATGAATTCTTATAATTCAATCGATTTTGTTTAACGGCTAAAATATAATCCATTTGATGACTTTAATTATGCTAAAATACTCTTATTGCATGATATGTCCCCATAAAATAGAATATGACTCTGTAATTCTTAGATAGCATATAATTCTTACTAATTAAAATAATATTGTAAAATTGTATTATTATATGAAGATTTCTGATTAAATAATTAATCCAACTTTCTTTCCTATAATATTATTTAAATTTAATTTATCACAAGAGATTTATTTTCACTATCCAATATCAAACAAAATAAAATGTATATAGTATAAGTACATATATTGTCAACATCTAGTTGTGTAAATTTACTGTATTATTATTCATTATAATAAATACTCAAAATCTTAGTAGAACATTACAATACATATTATAATGAATATGGATAACTCTATAAAAGTTAATAATATTATTCAATTTAATTCATCAAAGTGCGAGCTAATAAGGTTTGTAACTCTAAATTATTTATGTATTTCAATTCTTAAATTAAAAATTACTGATTCGAAATGTTATTATTATAATAAAATAGTGTAAAATTAATTAAGGAAGCAGGATCTTATGTTGTAAGATCACTACTTTCGAAAATTGTATTTCTATTATGATATACTAAATTATTAAAAAAAACAAAACTTTCTTATTTAAAATAGATTTACTTCTATTTGAAATTAATAATAAAGTGATAATAATTAAATTATTGTGAATTTTACAAAATATTCTATAAATCTTCATCATCATAAGCATCTAATTCAATATATAGGATATTATTTTATTTTGTCGATTATAATAGTGTATTATCATTTTAATTTGTGTTTTCTTATTCAATTTTAAGTTGAAATAGCTCTTAAATTAATTTACTCTTTCCTTTATTTGGTATCCCATAAACCAATATTAAATTATTTTCATTCAATAAACTATTCAATTATTCCATCTCATATCTATTTTCTTCTTTGTTTGGAAAGTATTCATTCACTATTTAATTAAAAAGCTATTTGTCTTCAAAATTCATATGACATTATAAGATTTCAAATAAATCATTCAATTTTATTGTTTTCAAAGTTTTAGTCATTTAATTAAATGAGTTAAATTTACCAAAATTAAACACCTCATTACCAAAAACACTAATTAAAGCCTATATTAAATTAATTAATATTTCAAATGTATCTTATTAAAATATCATTTACATAAGAGCATGCCATAATATTAAAGTATCTGGTTAGTAGACGTGAATATTTTTAAAGGATAAGATTGGAAAATGAACTTCAGATATTAAAGTTAGAAAATGCTTATTTTATATTTTTAATTGTCTTCCCTCCAAATCTTAAATTTATAATTGTTATTATAAAGCTGTACAAATCTAATTAAATATAGTATATAGTATTAATCTATCATCTTATTAGATGAATTAGAATCCTGATAGTATTACTAATGAATTTGATTGGATCGACCCATAGATGCATTACAATAAATATGAAAAATCATATTCATCATTACTAATTTGAATCTACTTATAATAACGTCCTAACATTTAGGAATATTAAGTAATAATATAGTACTTACTGGAATGTCCAATAAAATGTGGCAGTCTGTTAATTTGAAAAGCTTGATTCATTAATAATATTGATTATTCAGATTATTTCCATGAAAGATAATTAAATTAATCACCAAAAAACTCAAATTAATATTGGATTTTATTATTTAAAAAGTTGACTATAATATTTTCATCATCATAAATATATTTCAGTTATTTAATATAGAAATAGTCTTTATCACTATTCATCTTAAATAAATTAATTTCTTAAATTGAATGTTTTTGATTATTCAAAATCATAATAATAGCAATTTGTCTTAATTATTATTTAATTGATTATTTCTCGGAGTGTAAATACTTAATTTACTCTTGGATTTCATATTATTTAAATTCCAACAATTCATTCCAATCTTTTTCATCATTTTGAAGAATATCGTCCAACATCATAGTATATGTTATTGTCATACAGATATAAATGATTTAAATTGGATACTATAAGATCTGCTAATAGTTTTCAGCATGTTTTAAAGCATTTTTAACAATCTATCTTAATCCCTATTTCATTCCCTCTTCGACAGTTTTAAACCAATCTTCAATCTCTCCTTTCATCGGACAATACTTAACAGCAATTTAATCATTTTCTTTTGAATATAAAGATGTAACTGCTTCTTTATTTTAGTCATAATCAAATTAATGAATATTTTAAAAAAATAAACTTAAATATTGCTACATAGCAGCTGGGTGTTTAACTTCAGAAACAACCTTGTTAAATTATGGATTAGTAAGGAAATTGAATCTTGGAAATAAATATTTCTTTTTATCAAATTATTCATTTAATTACTAAATTATACTTTTACAATTTTGATTATCTTATTGGATCTATCTCAAATATTTCTTTTCATTTTCATCTTTTATCCATATTTCTAAACTCTTTTACTATTAGAATAATCTTATTAACAATTTCCATTGTTTTTCTTATTACTAATACATTTTCATCTCCTTACTTTAATTCTTTTAATTTATCTAAGTAGATAAAACATTTGTTAAATAGTTCTAAGTATCTTGTAAGATATTTAATTAATTAATGTATTCTTATAAATAAACAATATATTTTAATTGTAAATCTATTCGATTTCTAAGATCATCAATATTAGGTTAACCCAAAATATTATTAATAATTAAAATATTTTCATCTAACTATTCATTCAATTACGTTAAATTAGCTACAGTATATTAATCTTTAGTTCCTTTAACTTTTAATATGATGAGTTTATGATTTTTCCAAAACTCTTCTAGTTTAAGTAATTAATTCATTGTTTAATTTTCGTATTAAATAATAATCAATAATTATTATAAATTGTCTTATTACTCATTAATGTCTAATTGATATAAATATTGTGTAGTAAATAATGGATGTGTAGGATTATTACAAATTTACATTATCAGTTATAATAAATTTTTATCCTATTATTTATCCTTCTTACACACTTAAGCAACAATATTTTAATCATAATCTTTTATTTGTTTTATTATTTCAATCACATTGTATAATTTCTATTCATTCACTAAATCTATCTTTAATTATGTTAATTAACTCTAACCAAATATTTTACAATCATCGATCTTGAGTAATAAATTACAATATGTAGTTTTTATTAATGAAAGATTTAAATCCAAAAAGTGTTCTCTCATCCACTCTTATTATAAATTTTTAATCTTATGAATTTCTATCTACAATTGCTTAAATTAAATATATTTGTTTTTTATCTCATGCAATTATTCATTATAATACTTTTCTATTTGTAATGAGTATGAATATTGTTTTAAATCTTCGTATTCCAATTCCAAACTAATTAATTAACCCTACAATTATGAAATTGAATTTATATCATTAATGTCTTTATTGTTTTCAAACTATTCACAAAACTATAAAACCTTCTAATGAAAAAAAGGAGTCAACCTTCTAAATTCCTTCTCAAACTTGTCTTAAACCATTCCATATTAATTTTATAAATCATAAAATTTATATTAAAATAGTTAATATTAACTAACTATCTTATCCCAAATATCTTTTATTGGTATAACTTATTCTTCATTATTATAGATTCTACTGTAAACATGCATCTCTTCTATCTATTAATCAATCATCTCATAATTTGATTTTATTAATTAATAATTCTCTTAATGAATTACATATTATTTTAAAGTCACTGGCTTCAATTTCAATTTCTCTAACCAATATTATATGGTCTCTTAAATCGCTTTACATTTCCCTCTCAATTCCAAATCAACCTTCTAATTAATTACTTAAATCTTATTTTTAAAAAAAGTCTACATCTATAATTTGAATAATTGAATATTTAATCTCAAGAATCCAATGTCTACAATATTCTCTATTATTTCTATTTCTTATTGCATCTCTGAAATTAATTAAAATTAATGTTTCAAAATTTCTGAATTTAAAATTAAATCTTCACTCTTTGCGAATTCATACAATAGCAATTATATCTTTAACATATAATGTTCTATCTGTTTATAACTAAATTATAACTCTTCACCAAGTTATTCTACATAATCATACGACTTTAAATTAATTCTTCCATACTCTCTTAAATCTTATCTTAAATCAGTTGTACTTGAACCCACCCCATAATTTTGCAAGTCTTATTATTTTCTCGTTGATTAAATGCTTTATTCAATTATATCTATTGCTTTTTCTATCGTTTACACAAAAATGTCTTACATACCTTACAATGAAGGTTCAAATACTATTGCACCTTCCTACAAATGAATTTCTACTACTATCCAACTAAATTAAGTTGTACTAAAATATTCTAATCAAATTATTACCCAACTTTAAGTTATTTATTTGCATTCTTTATCACTTTTAAAAAATTTACTATAGCATTGTACATCAAAACAATCATACTCTCAAATTAAATATAATCAATCATTCTTGTGAATTTTATTAATTTCTATTAAAATTATCTTAAATTTGATTCCATTGTAAATTGCATAGACTATGTAGAATTATCCTAATTATAACAAGATCATAAATACACCAATTATCAAAGGCTTTTATTCCATTTAAGAATTTCGAATCAGTTCCAAATTCTATCTATAACCCTAATCTTCTTTAAAAATACTAAAGGAATATTGACAAGCATCGGCGACTATCTTCAAAATTAAATTAATATTTTTAGCTAACTCTTTTTGAAATTCATTCAATGATCTTTATAATTTTAATACAAATTTCTATTAATTTACAGGACTCATTTAAGTAGGACTAAAAAATACGAGACTCTTAATTCTACAAGTATATTTATGAATTTCTTCAATAGGTCTCTTGAGGGATGGATCTAATAATAAATAACTTGTTGTTAATTCTTTCGAAATCGACTGAGCTTTATTCTTTATACTCAACTTCTTCCATCTTTAAAATGTTTTCTATTTAAGATAATTACGAAAGAATTCAATTTTCTATAATCTATAAAACAATTTCCTATTATTTTCAAATTACTTTATTGACACAAATTCTTCAAAATCACTATGATGTATTATTATCCCTCTTCCACTTATTGTCATATAATAATCTGTCTTCCTATCCTCATAATTCACAACCTTCCATTCATATGGATTGCCATAATTATTTAAATAGCAAAATTCTTATCCTAATTGTTGATCAGTCTGCAACAAACGAACAAAATCATTTGGCCCCAAGAATCCTAAAGAATGTTCTCTAAAGCTTTCTGATTTCCCTCTTTAACGTAGAGGTGTAATTTAACTCAATTAAGGTTAAATAATTTGCGGCAAATGAAAACGTTGTGGACTGAATCCCTTTATATAACGTTTTCGATTAGTTTCTATAAATTGTGATTGATCGTTTTTTGAAGACATTATCTTTGGTATTAATGGAGTATCAGTAGTTGATTTGATTTTCAATTTCTTCCTTAAATACTATTAATTCATTATAAATTTAAGAAATAAATTAAATTGCTTAAAAAAGAATTATTAATATGAGTAATATAAATCACATTCAAATAAAGCAAAGTACGATCGTTGATACAATAATGTAAAATAAACAACTATACAAATATCTAATAATAGTATTATTCATATTCTTACTCTTAACAGCTTTTATTATATTTCAAAGTTATCACCATACTAACCCAACTCGCAATTTGTAACACTTATCTACTGATTCTCTTTTCAATGAGATTCATTACAAAGATAACTACAATTGGAAGGATTACTAATGTAAGCCAAATAAATATTTCTCTGGTCTCACATTTCAATTCCAACTAATTTACCATCAATTTCTTATATTGTAACATTTACCTTAACATAATAAAAAAGATTAATATCATTTAAAGCAAATTCCAGTTATCAATTATTATTAAATTTAGATTTAAAAGGATTATTAAAATTAATGCTTTTATTATTTTTTACCATGTAATTTTTTTCTCTATCTTCTAACCTCCATATCCTAATTCATCAAATTAAATTGCTCCTCTCAATTAATCATCTACATACTAATTTCTTTCAACTTAGCTTTCATATAAAATCTACATCCTAGGTTAATTCGTTTATTCCACTGTTGATAGTAATTTTGTAAAAGGTCGATCTGTCTAAAATATGCATTCTACTTCCTTTCCTAGTTAATCATATGCAACTGACTTTAAGGTTTTAAGTATCCCAAATTTTATTTCTCCAAAATCATCTTGAAATTTTATCACATTCAAATTAGCTATTGTTGTATATTTAAATCTCTTACGCTAAATCTAAGCAACACTCTATTAGCGAGTTATCAGAACTCCAGGCCCAGTATTTTTCTATTAAACTGAAGGTCTCTTATTATCACCCAAATAATTCATTCCTTATTCCTACTTTGATGGTTATTAATCCGTCTTCTCACCTGAAAAATTACTTAAGCGTTTATTATTATCAGTTGTTGGAGGATTCTAATCTCGATTCATGCTTGAATTACTTTCATGTATTGAATGAATCACTGGTAATTATGATGGCAATTCCATTTCTTAATCAACTTTATTATTTCTCTCCGAAAGCTATGTATTTACTACTTAAATCTAAGGTATTTCATTCTTCTCTTTTTTCAATTCTTTATAATAATATCCAATCATCAGAAACCCAGAAATAGCTATTAAAACATCTAATTTTCAATAATATAATGTTACAATTTGAATCTCCTATTTGCTTTACTTCTAATAAAAATACACTAATGTTTGACAAAGAAAATAGTAATTTAAGAATCTTTTAATTCCACTCCCATTCTTTCAAAATAAACAAAGTAATCAATGACATAAACAATAAAGCTGATTCAACTATCAGAACTTAATTATTCATGCTTCTCTTTAAATAATTATTATTCGATATAATTTAATTAAATCTAAACCCTCGACTTAAGCAGAATCTTATAAATCTTTTTAATTAATCAAATCATAAATAAATATGTGATAAAATTTATATAAAAATTACCTATGTTGTTATTTCAATTATTCAATTCGATTAATATAATATATATATTATATATAAATAAATTAATGAATATTAAATTAAAATCACCATATTAAATCCTCCTTTTGTAAATAATATTGTCCTTCATCACAGAAAGGTTAATTGACATAGTAGCAATCATTTTACCAATGTAAAATTCGCTTCAATTGCTTAATATACAAAACGAAACAAAAAAGCAATAAAAGTTAGAAAAATATTTATTAAACACTTAACAATGGATTACCTTCCTCTTAATTTATTACATCAATGAATACTATTCAAACTATATAATTAAATGCGCAATATGGTTTATCGTTTACTAAAAATCATTCTAGAAATATTGGTAATCAATTTTAGTAAAATATTAATTAAAACTAACAAAAATTGATTGATATTAACACATAAATATTTATATTGATTCACTCTTTAATTCAAATGTAAATAATTAATAAATCCTTAAATTACTAATTTTTTTTCAATTTATTTTATCAATTCAGCATTTTAAAGTCTATAATAATAATATATAAACCTGAAACATCATTTTAAAATATATCAAGTATTTGTAAAAAACATAATATTAAAAATAATATATTAATCACAAAAAAAGTGTGAACGATAATCAATTTATTAATATTTATAATAAATTCGGAATAAATACAACCTTCTAAAAATCTTTATTTTGTACTTAAACATATATAAATATTATGATTAATATTTATAAATATTTATCTGATTAGAAACTTTCTTAAATATCTGAAATTGAAACTTATCAAAAGATAATTTAACTTGCATCTTTTGAAAATATGTAAATATTTTTTATTATTAACTACAACAGAAATGCTAACATTGATAATGGAAATACTTTAAAAAAAGTTAAACTACTAATAAACTGAAGTATATCTAATGTAGAATAATCATAATAAAACTGTGATGAAAAATTGTTTCCCTAAAAATTATAGATTCTCTAATCACATAATGTGATCATATTGAAATTAAATTAATATAAAATAATTTAAACACTTTATCTATTTTTTAGATAGTATGAAACTAATTTAAATTTTTACATTAGAATATTAAAAAATGTAAAAATATACATATATTCAATTTAATTTATATATTTTATATGGATAATTTCTTCAAATGGTAAGGAATAAAATTGCAAATCCAATCATAGAAATTAGGAATGACAAGCTGCAACTAACGCATTTATTACCATCCCAATGATAAAATAATGAAGATACATTTGCGCATGTTTCTTGCGATAAATTACTTGGATTAAAATCAACACATCCGTTTGTCCCCTTCATACAAAGCTAATATTTATCACCGTTAATCTTTTCTTTAGCAATTCTACAATCTAGCCATTCAGATTCACTACATTTAAGATGAGATTCGCATTAATTTGATTCTACATTTGATGGAAAACAAGCTGGAAAAGACAGTAAACACTAAAAATCACTACTTTTTGCATCTTCGCATTTTGTCATTTCTTAGCACTTTCCATCCTTTAAAATACATAAGCCTTCGTCACCAATCAAACAAAATGATAATATGGCTGTTTCACACGAACCAATATTTATTTTTTAATACTCATTGCAAGTTGAATTACTTTCCTCAAATTAACAATTATGATATAGGTTATTACAATCATCTTCTGTTTTAGAATTATGAGAAGAACACGATTGAAAATTCACGCATTTCTAATCAACCAACGAGCAATTTGAATTGTAGCCACAATTTTTTAAGCCCAACTCGCTACATGAAAGGGTGGAGCATTTTTGATCTAAAAATTTGCAATATCCTAATTCGTTGCATTCTTTTTCGTAAATTAATTATTCGCATGAACATTTATTTTCAAAAGTAACCAATGTTGATGCTTTTACATTCATCAACATTCCAACAACTACAATCATGTGAATTAATTTTTATTACGAAATGTACATTAAATTATTTTAAATAAAATATTATCAAGCTTTTTTATTTTAAATAATAAAGAATGAAAATATTTTTTGAATTATTTCTTATAAAAACCTTGGTTATTTTAAAATTGAATATTTATTTCCTAAGTATCTTTTGGTATAAAATATTTCAACTCGAAAATGATTGTGTTTTAATTCTATAGCTATCTAATAGAGTAAATTGCCTATCTAGAATTAACTATACCAAAAAAATTATTCCAAAATGATAATAGAAAAGTATTGGATTATAATGAAGAAGTTTATTAGAGCTGTTAAAATAGTACAACATCATATTGGTGAAATGTAAATTAAGAGATTAGAAAAATGTAATGTGAATCCAAACAATATTTCTTTCATAAATAGCGATAGACTTATCACTTATCAATTCAAAATAGTGTTAATTCTATTATAAGCAATCAATATATCCCTTATTAGATCTAATAACAACCTTTAATCAATATTATATTAAATTAAAATTATAAGTTAGAGAAAAAAGAATTCTTGAAACTCCATATGCAAATGTATAATTAATAGTTAATGAATTGTAATAGAAAATTAAATTGAAATCATTACAATAAAAATAAATAGATAAAAAACAGTTTGAAGTATAATTGTAAAAACAGTTTTTCAAGGAAGGTATGATATTAAAATTGAAGAGAATTAATTTATTAAGTGACTTCTTTATCATATTTCAAAAAATGAATATTAAAATATGAATAGTCAAAGCTAAAATAAAAGAAACTTTCTTAATGCTACATTTTTGGCATTCATCTCCAGTCCAATGATAAAATCCCTATGATTTAACAAAGCAATCTTTTTATTAATAAATTGATGGATTCAAATCAACACATTCTCCTAATTTTGCTCCTTGATCACATAAAACAAGTTCATCTTCATTCAATTTAGGATAGGCAAATCTACAATATGTTTGATTTACTTCCTAGCAAGTATTTGCTTATTCACATGGATCGTTGCTTTTCATCGTTTCATCATAACCTTTGCATTTTGGCTCGAAGTTTTTACAAACATAATTAGATTTAGTCACATCCTTACAAGATTATAGCTCTTAACATTTATCTTCGGACCAGTAGCATAATTTTTATAATGTAAAGGACATTAAAATACATTCCTAAAAGTTAAATTAATGACAAGACTACTCCTCATTACAAATTTTAGTAGTTTCATTAAAATAGCAATTGTGATTTAATTAATTGCATTCTGAAGATGTTGAAACATTGTAGTAGAGACAAGTGTGAAAATTTTTACATTATAAATCATTCCACGTACAATCAGGATTTTTTGAACAATCTGAAAAAGATTTATAGGTTTTACAAGGTAATTCTGTGCATTTGCCATCTACAAATTGACATATTCCATAATCATCACACTCATTTTCAAAAAGAAGATCTGAGCATTAACACTTTTCATCTTTATCAACTATTATTTGACCCAAGCACAAACTTAATAAAAGTGAGATATATTGTGATTTCATAATGTATTTCACTTTAAAAATATATTGATGAAATATTGTTACAAAAATACTATAAATTATATGAATTTTATATTTATATAATTTATTCGTACATAATATTTAATTCATGTATAGAATTGAAAACTTGAATTTAGAGAACTTTGACAAAATTGTCATACAATTTCCAAGCAATTAATCACAAGAAGCCTAAAATGTCTGGAGATAATTAAATAAAAAATACCCTAATAAATAATTTATAGTATCAGCTGATCCTTAGTATTCATCATGTTGTGTGAATGTTATTGGAGCTAGACATATCAAACATGATTTGATCATTCATTTTGGGGAGACATGCTTTTCAGAAGTATATTCAGATAAAATTATGTATGTTTTACCTTATTTTGAATATGATTAAACATAATTAATTACATCGATTGAGGCTATTGAAAAGTCATCTTGGGTGTTATTTGATTAAAAATTTGATCATATTTAGATTAATGAAAGCAAACACATCATTCTACAACATTAAGGGAAGTTTATTTAATAACAAACTTAAAATATTGCTTGTGGTTATCATGCAATTGAAATGAGAGAATAATTAATTTTTATAGGATCCGAGGAAAGTGAATTATTTTAAAGATTTATTTTGCATTTTGAATATGGAAAAATTGAAAAATGTATTATTATTGATCCAATTACATTCGAACAAAAAATATATTAAATAAATCAAATGCCTCTCATAATAAAAAGGACAAAATAAGTTGAAGAAGCCTCTGAATGTACATGTTTTGGAATTTTAATCAATAATTCAACAGCAAAATATACCAAAAATGCATATAAGATATGCAAATAGATTTTATAAAAGAATCAAAAAAAATATTTTACATTTTCAATGAATAATCTTAATGAATCCAAATTAGGCAACTTTCCTGAAATTGATGCTTATATCATTATAAGTTGTTATCGAAATTCTATTATTGATACTAAAAAATTTTACAAACTTATAATAACTCCATTTTAATTGATTTAAGCTTTTTCAAATGTTAATTATACAGTGTAGAGTGATTTAAGTTTAATATAATAATTATAAGAATAAGATTAAGAAGGGAATTAATTAATTTAGGCATAAAATATTTAAAAAGAAAGTACAGCAATTATTGCCTAAAATAATGAAAATTAATTGATAGCTTTAGACAAAATATTCCAAACATTAGACTTTTATAAAAATAGACAATATTAAGGATTATAAATTAGAGAAAATCTTGAACCTGCTTAATTAGAAATAGGATTAAGTGGTATTGCAAGTTTTTATGAAAAGGAAAAAAATAAATGATATCATTAGTGAAATATATATATGTATATATATCACTTAAATATTATATCTAATTTCGTTGGCATCTGATAATAAGTGATATTTGGCTATAATTCTCCCCAAGGAAGATAAGAAAGGATTATGATATTAAGTTACTTATTTAGAATAAGCAATTTCTTCACCAAGCTATATTTTAATTAAATATTACTCATCATAATTGACTTTTTGATTTGAGCAATTAATGAAAATTTTATTGAATGCTATGCATCCTTTCTATATACAAGGAGTCTCTTTAAGTTTTATATTAATTATTTTCAAAGCTTCAAATTCACTCACAATTTAAAAGTTATAATCTTTTAAAATAGATGAAAAATAGTAATCACTATTGATAATTAAGGATTAACTACAAATACATTTTTCTTATGGCATTTATAACTATTCAATTTAATTAGTCAAAGATTTTAACCTGCCTGATTCTTATAGCTTCATCATCCCTTTTAATTGAGGTCTTTTAACTATTCTATCTTCCAAAACTTGAACAACTTTTTTCTCTTCGCTTTTTAACACAATGTATTTAATTGGTCTATATACACAAGTATTAATACTTTTTAAGTCTATTTAAATATTAAGTTTAATCTTCAATTAAATATCTCTCAATAATCTCATCTTGATTCTAATCATCTTCTTCTAAATTTTCATCAATAAGAAAGAAACCATTATTTTGATCAAATAACATATTTCTAAGAGTGAATGATATTTTAGTTCCATACTCTTATGTAGTAACAATTCTTAATCCTTTATTTGCTACGTATCCATTTATCCTTTTATTAAAAAATGAAATTCCCAATATTTTAGCCAAATAATTTGCTATGAAGAGACCTGAAATTTTTAAACCTTATTCATCCTTCATTTAACTAATATTTAATCCTGTCCCTGTATCTTGGATTGAAACTTATATGCAATTTGGTCTTACATCATTTTCAAAAGTAATTCCAATAAATCCATCTTTTGTTTTTTCAATACTGTTATCCATAATTATATCAATAATTTATCGAACTCTTTCTTCATCAGTAAAAAAGCTATTATTCAATTTAACTAAATTTTTAAATTAACATTTAATAGTCTGAATTCTTTAATTGTAATATTCTTACAAATTTATTATCATTTGATCAAAATTAATTTTATCATAATTAACTCTTAGTTAATTCTATTCTAAATAACAAGATTTCAATTCAATATTTGATATTTTCGTTGGAATGGGAGTATGTTTTAAAGAAGCAATTTAACGAATGTGAGAAGAAAGGATCTAAATATCTTTTTAATCTTTAATATCCAAATTTTTGTCTTAATTTTTTATAGACATTTTCATTATTTCAGAAACATCATCCAAAAATAGATAAATTTTATTATCGCGAATCAAATGAAATGAGAAATAATATTATTATTCCTTGTTTAATTTTAAAACTAATAATCCTTTTAAGTAATCTTAATCTCCTTTAATTAAATTATTAAGAAGTTACTCCAATTACCCTTAAGTTGATAATCTTGGCTAGTCAGTCTATTATTATGATGTCCTTAACTATTATAAGGCTGGACCATTTATTAAAGAGTGTAATAATTCTCCTTTATCGTTTACTCCACAAGTGGACCCAAATTTAGCTTGTCTAGTCAATTTAACACCTAATTCTGTGGATGACGCTTATTCTTTTTTATTAAAGACCTCTACAATCTCTAATTTTCTTAACTGCTTTTCTGCTTAAAATATATCTTTTTGACCTAATAATTTTAATGTTTCAGAAGAAATGTTCAGTAATTCTTTGGTTTAATCAAAAATTACAACAGGAAATACTTTCAAATATGATTCAAGTAAGAATTGCTATTAAAACATTCTCATTGGAGGTACTACTTCTAATATCACTTATTTAGTGTGCATCTTAATTATATTTTTGTAAAATACATTATTTTCTAGTTAATAGTCTGCATAATTCTTTAATTCTCTGTCTATAACCATTACCAATTCTAATATAATGTAAACGAATGCTTTTAATAGATTATAAGCCCATCTAAATTCTTCACCTGAAACTCTAAATGCATAATATATGTATAAAAATAAAAATGCTGCAAATCTAACTTTATAGTCATATATAAATAAGACCAAGATTTTTTACCAGATCACCAAAGCAAAAACAACCCAGAATTAAGAAGTGTGATATGTTCTTGCTTATCCTTCAACTATCCTCTCTACAACTAGTATTCCCATAGCAATTAACAGACACATAAAAACGTAAGTTGTTACTCTCCCAAAAAGAAGTGGATTTTGAATTTTTTTTGGTATAACTTCACATGCTTTAAGTAACAAATATAAAATTATGCAAAGCCCACATATTTATAGTATTACCTAAACCAAATTTGTCAGGATATAATCCCCTAAATTTATAATATGAATTTACCTTATAAAATATTAGTGGTAGCTTTAGACAATATGTTTACTGTTCCTAAGAACAGACCAACAGGTAATAGAAGTGCTAAAGGAACTGTTTAACCAGAAGCTCCTTTTACAAAGCAATAATCCAAGTATTCTCTAGGTTTAAGAAAAAATATTACTGATTTTATAGACCAGCATACATAATTTTGTATTCATTTAAAAGCGCTTCTATAACGTTTCTTGTGTGTTTTGGCTCAGAAGATTTTATTAATGTATCAGTTTCTTCCATTATTAATTATTTTTATAAATATTGAATGTTAAATGAAGCAAGCAACTTCTGGCATTAAAACTATCAATCATCAGAAAACTACAGATCAGAATATTATATATCAGAAAATTCTTCTTTAGATGTTGGTCTAATTATTTCTGACAATTATATGGCAATGTTTCCAAGAGCAATAAATCAAGCAAATGCTATTTGTTTTTTTTTGTGCTTCTATTACCTGATTAAACTTTTTGTAACTCTTTCCTAATACCAATAAATTGTAGAACCTATATTTAGCATACTCATTATAGTTATGGGTTTGCACGATGTAATTAACATTCTTCACTACTTAATTATTGGGTATAGATATATATCAAAATTTTTTAGCATTTTAACCTAATATATTAGTAGTAATGATGTTTAGAACTTTAATCGGCGACTTAATTTACTATCTCTAAATACATCTGTAACTTAAATGATGATTCAAGAATTTTTTAGCTATTACTATCCCTTGAATGGGCTAATAATCATCGACATTATTGAACAGAAATCCTTTTATCTTAATTGTATTACCATTAAACTATTATACTACTTCATAACAATTTACACTCTAATCACTATTCTTTTTATCAATACTGAGATTCCATTTCTTATTTACATTTATGTTATACTTTTAATTGTTTACTGGATCATACCAGTTCTTATGTGCTTTATTTGGCCATTTGTGATGCTGTGGTTTATTGTATTGAGATAAGAGTTGCATTATTAATAAAATAGGAACATAATTATCAGATTCTATGATCAATTATAAAATATTAAATTTAGAAAGCTTAAAGAACAACGTCCGTCCATGTAATAAAATGATTGGTATTATTTCTAACTAATAATGAAGTCCAATTTGCTTCTAGGAAATTAATGAATCTCATAGTGTAATTCAATTACCATGTCATAAAGAACATTACTTTCATGCTGAATGTTGTAGGCAATGGCTAGGATGGGATCCTCGTTGTCCGCTATGCCGTTATGGTTTAGAGTAACCGAAAGAAGGTGCATTGCTTGAATTCATTTGATTATATTACTAATTAATAATTTATTAAAATGCAAGATGCTTAAGAGAAATTAGAATTGCATTAAAAGTTATTGAAATATCCTCCATTTTATACGTAAATAATACTTCGATTAAATATAGGTTATAAGATCATAAAGAAACTAGAAAAAAATAAATAACTTAATGGGGTGAGATTGTCCATCTTTATTTTTAATCTCACAAAATCTTGGAATCCTCAATTAGCGAAGCACTCAATTACCCAATTTTTCAAGATTCATCATCGGGAATTATTAAAAAGCTAGACTCTCAAGAGATAAAAGAAATTCTTAATCAAATGGCATAATTAGGATCCATCGAATGGAAAAATGATTAAAATTTCTCTGTCAATTTGGTCAGTCCTTTTGAATTAGCTGATGCCATCTATGGTTGGGCTAAAGAGAAAAAAATGATTGGTTATACAGAAACATTAAGAGGGATAACTGAAGGAAGCCAAACAGATAAAACAAAAAGTAATATTTTTTAGAATTTCATTTAGAATTTTATGACCTTCCTTAAGAATAAATATTAAAAGCATGTTTGATTTTAGAAGAAACTGGAAGGTGTTAGGTGTACGAGTTTGATGGTTTATATAGCATCAAGTTTATATGATAGTATATTTACAAAAAAAATATTACTAAAAGTATGATATTTTAAGAAAGATTGGAAAGAAATGAAGTTCTTCTTTTATTTTTCTGTTTATCAAATTGAATATAGCGGATAATCTTTTGCTTTTGAAAATTTCTGGATAAAATAAAAAAAATATAATAAATTTATTGTTTATTAAGTATCTCCTTTAAGTTTTTTTATATAAGTTAATCTTTTACTTCTTTTTCATTTGAATGTTCTTAAAATATTAAGAATTGCTTTAAAAATTTTCCTTTTTCAATATTAATTCCAATGATCAAAATCCAGCATTAAATTCAATTTAATTAATGATGTATAAAATGATTCTAATAATTATTAAAATTTTATTATTATTTTTTCTCTAAATTCCTTTTAAAATAATCACATCATAATGATTGTGAGATAGGTTTCATATTAAATCATTTTATTATAATTGTTTTAATTTTCTAAAGTGCAAAATTTTAGGGAATATTACGAATTTTTGCATTCATGGAATGATTATTTTATGAGTTTATATTTAAGTATTAGATTTGTTCTATCAATAAAAAAGATTTATCGAATTCTGTTAAATTTAAACTAAATATCTTTTATTTAATAAAAATAAATTTATTAGACATTTCTTATTATAAATAACATTTTTTAGAAGATGCTCTTAGAAGAATTACAAATGAATATGAAAAATTAATTTGGAGCCTCAAATAAAACTAATTTCTTAATTAACTTACAAAGTCTAGAATTTTTGAGATTAAATCATGTTTCTCATATTTAATTCTTTAGATTTTGTATTCTTAAATCATCAAAATAAACGATTTTTAGGAGATCATTAATTCTGGAAGTAAATTTAATATTTTCTAAAATGGTTTGGTTTATAACTTTTTCAGCTATATTTCATAAATTTGGAAAAACCAACTTTGATTTTTATAGGCTTATAAAGATACTTCAGTCGGAAGATTTATATGTATACTTATACTATATTGTGTTTGAAATGTGGAAAAAAAGGAAAATAAATTAAATGACAATTTTTTTTTTATAGATACCCATTTTATATTTATAAATTGAATTTTATGCCATCACATTTACAATCAAAAGCGATTGAATTTAACAACATATTTATCAGATTAAAATCCTTCCTTCAATTCTGCCAATTCTTCTATCATTCCCTTCTTTATCACCACCATATTTTTCCTTTTCCTTGTATAATATCTATATTGATCTATATTCTCCCTATTTAAGCTTCATTAGTTTGATATTTAAACAAAATCCCAAATTTTTCATCAATTTTGGCATCCTTTTCTCAATCATTGTAATCATGTAATCCTATTTAATTGAGTAATTTGAAAATAAAACAATTATCCCCAATATATAAAAATTGATGAGGAATATTTAAAGAAAATTTAAAGATAAAAAAAATATATAATAAAAATCAAAATCATAGGTTTTTTGAAAGAACTTTCAAAAAATTCATAGAAAGAGATTTAAAACTATGAACATACATTTATGAAACATTTCATAAGGTTTAAAGGTATTGAATACTTATTCAAATTAGCTTGGTGTTGGTGAAAACAACATTATCATTCAAATATCTCATAAACACAGAATAGAAAGTCATATTTCACTAACTAGATGTTCTTTGAATAGTTATAAAATACAGGAATAGAGAATAAAGTCAAGAATGAAATTGAATAGAACTCAAAACTGAAAAAATAATATATCAAAATGATTAATGAAATATACGTTTATATCATATCCTGAAAGGGTTAAATAAATATATAAATTTGAGCTCCATCCTTTAAAATTTTCTTCATTCTTTTACCTTCAGATCCTTTAATTATTCTTTGATTTTAGACAAAATCGATAGATGTGATAGGAGAATTAATTAATCAAATAAGTTACATTCTAATTTTCTGTAATGTAGTAATTCATTATTATTTTGTAAATTTGAAATAATTATTTCAAGCCTATCTTATAAGGGCAGCTTTTCTGATTGAATCCCAAATTAGTAGTTTTAATAAGTTTCTACGAAAGAATGCCATAATTATGTATGGATTTGATATGTTAGATTGGTATTTACCGTAAATTACACCTTTATGCATGAATTGAGAAGATATAGAAAGAAACTTTCTTAAGTTAATTTTATCAAGAAAATTAAATCAACTCTTCCCATTATTTAATTTGCCTATTCAACTAACAGCCAACAATGTATGTAAATAATATAGATCAGAATATTGGATCGGTGCTTAATTTTAATAAAAAAATAGACAAAATAGATTAGTTAAAAAATCAACTATTTAAAAATACTTAGATTTGCTGTTTTATCTAAATTTGAAGGAAAAAACATAATTTTTGAGCTTCAATTCACAAAACAAACTTTAAGCTTCATTGCAAAATTTTGAACACAGCTTATTTACAATTTACAATGATGTTGGATAATCAATTATATATAACATTTAACGTAATTCATTAGCTAATTTTTATTCCATTATTTTGAAAATTGTGATTTTCATAAATATATAGGAATTGGGATAATATGACAATTGTAATTAGTTAACATTTTTGAGATCACTATTTTGTTAGTTTTTTCAATTTTTGTTTACTTTTTCAGCAATATTTAAAGATACCATCATTGTTTAATAATAATTATTGTAAATATAAACAGGTATTAATTTTTTTATGATAAATTTTTGTTAGGAGCATACATCCTTTTCAATAACTTTCATATGCGTTGCATCTCATAGCTGTTAAAGGAAACTTTGCCCTGCTTGCTTACAAAATCATGGATGGGATCAAAAATATATATTCCTTTTAGATTAATTCCCTCAATGCATCTAAATGAAGCTTGAGTAATCTCAACCAAATCATGAATAATTATAAAAATCATTAACAATTGGATTCAAATCTCTGTTTGACAAATTTGAAAAGACCATTTTGTAAATGAAAAAAACTAATAATTTCAAACTTGATGATGATTAATTATAATAAAAATAAAATAAGGATTTGAAATGTGAATTAGATAAAATAGAAAAGATAATATCTCAAGTAAAGAACGAATTTACAATAAAACTTTATTATTTTTTGGATCTAATAAATCAAGAAGATCAATTTTATTAGAGTTTAATAAAAATGAATATTGGTTAATTGTCGTATTCTTAACTTAATAAGTTGGCTAATATATTTAGAGATAATAGTTAATAAAAATGGTAAAAATTTTCTTTTTTAATTTTTTAAAATTTATAATAAGCAAAAAATGATTTAGATTTGTAACTTGAGAAGTTTGAAACCAAATAATTAAATTTTCATGCTAAGTATTTTTTGATTTTGATCTATTTAAGTTAAAACAAAAAAAAATTTATAAAAGATTAGGAATACTTATAAGAAAAAAAAAAAAATATTTAAATTGGGACTAAACTTGTTCAAGATTATTTTGGGCCTATTTTAATATAGTTGAAATTTAGAATTAGGAAGTTCGATATATAATAGATAGCAAGATAGTTAGGATGTATTTTTTTTTTTAATTAAATAAATTGTGATTAAATAATAGATGCTTCTATTTAACCTGAATTTTTGACTAATTTAGAATAAATACAAAATTTTAGTTGGGTTGGAAACTATGGATATAATAAAAAAAAGATTGGAAGATGGAAAGCTTAATGGAAAGGTGTAAATTTGGATCAAATTGGAGGAGAGTACATCAATGGCCAAAAGTAAGGTTAATGGAAAGAATTTACAAAAAATTATTAGAGGTAATACTTTTAAAATAAAAAAAAAAAGCAAAGCTGAGGTATATGAAATTGGAAAATATTAAAACCACATAAAAAGGGGAGTTTGGGAGTTTGTCTATAAATATAAAACTATGTAAATAATTTACTTATAAATTTATTAGTGGGGGAGGAATGTACAATAATTTAGGGAATAAACAAGGAAAATGGATTGATCTATTTGAGAATTTTTTTTAATATGCTTAAGTCACTTAAAATGGTTTGGGTTTGGGTTTGGGTTTGGGTTTGGGTTGGGTTGGGTTTGGG
>JPFM01000061.1:28882-45957 GCA_000733375.1 Paramecium sexaurelia
ATTTCTAGACTAATACACTGGATCCATATTATTCGTAAAGAAATGATTGGGAAAATATTATCACAACTTGTGGTAGGTGTGATCATGGTTATGGTGTTATACTTACCTCTTATATATGTCTATCCATGAGAGATGTTTCATGCTACTTCTCATACGTTGAATATATTTGTGACACTGTCCTAGATGATAATATTTTAAATCATCTATATTATTCAATGTATTATGAAACTCCAAGTGGTGAAAAGATAACTGTTGGTTTTGATGATAATGATAATTTAGTCTGTACATCAATTCAATATTGCATGATTTCATCTAGTTATTTTGAGTCAGAGCTTTCAAATATTGTACAATTTTCGTAGTCATGCCCCGGGTTAATTGAAAATTGTGCATTGTGTTTAAGAGAAAAGGTCTTACCTTACAAAATTGTTCACCTTTGTCTTGAATGTAAAAGCGGGTATTACGCTGAAAGAATAACAGGTAAATGCTATTAATGTCCTTCAGAATTAAATTGTTATAATTGTGCTTAATAAATGAAACTGTCGAAAGATTACTGGAAAATAAATATTAGAGCATTTTATTAATTGATAATTAATCCTGATAATAGTCATCCATTTAAGCTCTTTGCATAAAGTGAAAATAAAGATGATTATGAGATCATTTGCACTATCTGCATTAAAGGATATGAAATACGAGATTAAAAATGCATCAAAGCTTGTCCAGAGTCATGCTTAGAATGTTAATTTATCAATGGTTAAAATTAATGTTTGAGATGTAAATTAGAATAATAAGGTAGAAGCCTAAGTTTATCTAATTAGTAATGTATCACTTGCCCTTAAAATTGCGCTATCTGTAGAATCAGATCAACAGATGAAATATCATCTATTAATCCTTTGTTCAATAATGATAATTATTTTCCTTCTACATATTAATGTCAAAGAAGTTATGAGGATTAAGATTACTATTATGATTAAGAATTAGGAAATTTCATTTTGTGTGCAAATCAACATAGTTGCTAAAAACAGATAATCATTCCAATCAATTTGTATTGCTCATAAGTTCAATATTTTACAGCTTTAAATGAAATAGAGTCAAATTATGACAAGCTATAATTTAAATAGAAAAATATTTTATTAGATGACTTGACTTCTGGAAATAGTTTTAAAGAAGTAAATATACATTTTTTAATAATTAGTTTGAAAATGATAATTTCTATTTTTCTGCCAATTCAAAGTTAATTAAAACAATTATAATTAATATTATTAGTGTAAAAGAGTAAACCTGTAGAATACAAGGAAATGCTAAAATTTAATAAATATTTAGTACAAATATTTTCACTACCATGTAAATCTTAAATATATCATAGAAATGTTGAGTTGAATATTTAATTAAATTAAAATACTATAATCGAATTTGATAGAACTATCACTTTCTTAAACTTTAACAAAATAACAATTTATGGTGGGCGATTCCATCCATTAAGTAACAATAAATTGAAATCTATAATATTTTAAAGTAAATTACCCCAAATAGTGATATTGGACTCTATTATTTATCAACAGTTAACTTAAGAAGATGATTAATCTAGATTAATTTTTAATGATATTAAGCAGTTGAATCTTAATAAATTCAAAATTTTGGACCTTGTTTAGAATACTACTAATACATTCATCTTAATTGAGGATACATCTTATATTAAATAGATAAACCTTTAATCTGTTGAAATTTTGAATTCCATAATTCACAATCAAGTAATTCTACAATTTAATATTAACTAAAATGATATCATCCAGATTACAGATTTAATTTGTAATGGATAATTTTATAATTCTACTTTAATAGACACAAGTTTAAAAAAATAATTTGGATTTCTTATAGCTTAAAATATTGACTTTTAAGTAAATGTATAAAACTGTTAAATGTTCTTGAATCTTTATCTTTTTAAAGAAGTAATAATCTCTGGATTATACTTTCGAAATTCCTTTAATAAAAATTCAACTCTTATCATACTTAATAATTATTATTAAATTAATAATCTAATTATTAAAGATTGTAATTTTTCGGATTTAAGTTATGGAATTATTAATTCTGAATAATTGTAACTGCAAAATTTTAAAATTAATTTATCTAACATCGTTATACAAGATAATGAATATCATTAAACTACAAAATTTATTTAGTTTAAAAAATACAATAATGATAACTCAGAGATTGTTATTTAAAATTTTAAGATTATAAATAATTATGTATCAATTATTACTTCAGATTTTACATTTAATACTTAAAATTCTTGTATAATCTATATTTCTTTAGATTACATTGAAATTTTAGAATTAGATATTGTGAGAGGGATTGGATTAATAGATGTCTGCATTGTTGAGGCTATAAATTTAAGATTGTCCTCTACTAAAATCACTTAAGGATATAATTATAGATTTTTGGGACTTCATTAATATCTTGACTGTCAATTGCGATAAGTAAAGGGTGAATATTACCCAGAATCACTTTTTATTATTTCAATCCTGAATTTTGAGATAGAAGATATGGAAATAAAATCTACATATTCATATAATTCACCTATTCTATATTACAAATCTTCAGACAGAGCGAAATAATAATAAAATGAAACAATTCGTATACACAATGTGATCGTGAACTCAAATTTATTATTATTATCTAACTCAAATTATCAAATCTCAATTATCTTTGTAAATTCAGATCAATAAACAAATTTAGAGTTTTCTAATATTCAATTTATAGGAAATGTTTTGCATGAATACATTCAAAACAATCTTTAAATTTCTTCTTTACTATTGAATATAAAATGCATTTTAGGTGTCGTCGTTATTAAAAATTCAAATTTTTCTTAAAATACAGTCTACAATAGCACTGATAATATTATCTATATAAAGAGTTAGTAACTAGTCTTATTAAATTGTACATTTTATTAGAATAGTTATTTCAATTATCAATTAATCTAACCTTATTTATTATGGGGATTTTTAGAATCAGAAAAAGTATATGTTGAATAAATAAACTAAATATTTTAAGTAAAATCTAGCGCAGGGATTGCTTAATTTTTGATCGAAAATCTAAAAATTGAATTTTGTAATTTTGAATAATCCTAAGGATACTCTGGAGGAGCATTATAAATTTTAGCTTAAAAAAATAGTATTATATCTATCTCAAATACTGAATTTAAGAACATTTCCACCACATATTCTCAAGAGTAAGGATTTGGAGGAGCAATCTATTTAGACAGCACTTCAGCATAGTCTATTGAAGTTGTTATTCAAGCAATATATCTCTAAAATATTACAGCCAAAGAACAAGGAGGCTTCCTTTACATGATATCAGACTCCTCTCAAATTAATATTTAAATTAAAGAAATAAAAATACAGAATGTATTTGCTAAACTTGGATCTATATTATATTTCATTTTGTCTTCTTCATTAAACCAATAAGATGTAAAATTAAGTTCATTCTATATCGAAAATACAGATGATGGAATTACGAACTACTTAAATAGATATACATAACCTTCTAAAACAGAAGAAATAGCAATAATAAATAATAGAGCATTAATTTATATTGATTCAGTAAGCTACATTATAATGTAAAATATTTAAATTAATAATTTAATCTTGGAATCTGTGTTGAAAATTGATAGTGCTTCTTTGATTTCACTTCAAAATTTCAAGATTTCAAATAGTATAATTAATAATATGATGTTTAAATTACATCCAAATCAATGTAATTAAATTTTATTAATTCCTAGATAAAATTAACAGTTTCCAGATTAGTGGTTTAGCAATATCCAATTTAACTATATATTTTTAACTAAAGAACTATAATTGCTAATAAAAAGATGATGTAATTGATAGAGTATATTTTAAATGTCTACAAAATGGTTTAAATAAATAAGCACCTATTAATTTATTTTCATTAAATGATTAAAAAAAAAGTACCTATGGATATTGTCTATAAACATAAATAAAACAATCAAATACATAGGAGAATAATTTGGTAATCGAAAATACTTACTCAGGATTAATCTTACTTCTAGATTTGACTTAATAAACTTAAATAAAATTAGAGAACCTACTATTTTCAGAAATTAATTGTAATTTCTGTTAGAATGGATTAATTTTTTATTCTTTTATGCAAATAGAAAATTTATTATTGAGATAATTCATTTCTGGTTTAAAAGTAACAAATTCTTCTTGTGGAGCTCATGGTTGCCTATAAATAGTAAAATAGAATTCATAATCTCTAAGAATTTTGGCTAATTAAGATATGTATTTATAATTTCTAGATTTGGAAATTTTTATTGATAATTATGTTTGTTAGTTCAATAATGCCACCAATGGAACTTGTTTATTTGCTGAAAATGTCTAAATATTAATATCAGATTCCGTTTTCAAATACAATAATGCATCTGAAATGGGAGGTGCAATAATTGTGAAGAAGAATTAGAATATTCTCATAAAAAGTAGTCTGATATAGAATAATTCAGCATATATAGGAGGGGGAATCTATTTAGCTGATTAATAAGATATGGATTATTTTAAGCTTGGAACTATTATTGATAATAACAAAGCTGGATTTTACGGAAATGATAAAGCTTCATTACCATAAAAATTAACAATTACAGTAAGTAATGAAAGTTCATTCTAATCAACAATTACAATTTAGGAAACATAAGAATTATAAATTTAATAAGTAATCTTTTAAAATAATGATTAAATTAAATATTAACGTATTTACTTGCCTAGCGGTTAATAGATTTCGAATTATAAAATATTTCATAAAAATAATAGGACATATGCTCCATTTGATTATCATTTTAGGGTTTTGGCTTTGAGTAAAGATGATATTGTGATGAAAAATCTAAAAAATTCTTATTGTGAAATAGATAGTAGAATTGTAAACATATCAAACATAAATGATAATTCTATATTTACCAACAACTATACTAACTTGAAAATGATTAGTTTTAATGAAATCACATAAGATTATAATTTAGATGATTTGATTTTATACTTTGATAATGATTTACCTTCTGAAATTGTATTATAAGTATAATTTCGATGCAATTCTATCGTAGTACCTATTTACAATTAAGCTTATCCATTCAATCTAATAAGCACTCATTCAAATTACAAATTAAGGGTTAATATAAAGACTTTAGCCTGTTAATATGGGGAGATAAAAAATACAACAAGCTTTTCATGTATTCCTTGTAATAGTGAATAAGGCTTATTTTCTTTAAATCTAAATTCTGAAAAATGTGAATTAAAAGATGATGTATCAACAATAAATGTTTAATCAGCATTATTAAATTTAAAAATTGGGTATTGGAGACCATATTTTTCGAGCAATAAGTTAAGTTATTGTTTGAACTTACCAAAAAATTGTCTTGGTGGTTGGAATGAGGGTGATAAATCTTGTTATAGAGGACATATAGGAGCATTATGCGAATAATGTGATTTATACAATACAAGAGGAGATGGATTATTTTCTGTTAGTTAGAAATATTCTTGCGGATCATGCTTAGAACAAGGATAAAATGCAATATTGATAGTTTTTGTAAGTATATGGTATTAATATTATTAAATTCATTAGGACTTTGATTTCTATTTTGATATCAGTTTAAAGCACATTAAAAGCACTTCAAGAGTTTGTTAGAATTATTACTCTTATGATGTTAGGATTAGCAGTTACATAGAATTCTAATTAATCTGCTATATTAATAAAGATGTTGACCAATTATTTGTAAATAATTTCGTCAATCACTACGTTTTAGTTAAAACTACCTAGTGAACTTTAAAGTACAATAAATACAGTTGGATCACCAATTTAATCTATGACTTATTCATTAGATTGCTTTTTATCTGATTCGCTTTAATTTGATATTTAATATGCTAGAATGATTTGGTAAATAATTATGCCTTTCCTTTATATCACCTTCTTTTTGATATGTTATTTAATTGTTATCAAAATAAAGAATATAGCATTTAATAGAAGTGTTATTTCTACAACACTTATATATATGTACATTTATTTGTAGCCTGGTTTGATTGGAGGATTTGTTCAATTAATATCTTATAGGGAAATTTCAGGATATAAATGGGTGCAATCCAATGTTTCTTAAAGATTTGATACTCCATAGCATCAAATTTGGATGCTTTAGCTATGTTTACCAATGCTTTTAATTCTAGCTTTTATAATACCCATTTTTTTCTTTTATGGACTTTATAGTAATTCTAACTAATTAGACAATAAAGATGTAAGACTTTTATGGGGTTATCTCTATAATGAATATACAAAAAATGCTTATTTTTGGGAAGTAATCAAAATTGCTTAGAAAGAATTGATAATTATATTTTTGACATATTATGACGACAGTATTATCTTAAAAGCTACTATAATCTCAATAATTATAGGTGTTTATTAAGAATTAAGCTAAAAATATAAACCTTATAATCTAAATAATCTTAATAAATTAGATTATTATTCTACTAACGTATGCTTAGCTTCAATTGCCCTGGCTATTGGTATTTACGTATCAGAATAATCAAATTCTAAAGAAATATAAATTCCTTATGCTATTGTTATTTCAATTTTGAATCTTCATATAACATACACTTTAATATCTAAGATTGTAGTTGAATATCTTAAAGAAAAGAGCAGAAATTTTGAGGAAAAATTTGATTAATTTAGAACTTTTATTACAAATCGATTCCCTTTCCTAAATCAAAATTCTTTTATGAAAAGAATATTAACAAATCGTCAAAAATAAAGAGAAAAAATTGCTAAATTATACGCTAAATTAAAACAATATCTAATTCCTTAAGCCAAGGAAATAATTGCATTTAAAAATTATTAATAAAAATTAGCGATAGAAAGACATATGGAGCATAATATTTATACAATTCCTTTAAGTTTAAGAAGTCCATCTTAATCTGCGGAAAGATAATAATTTTTAAGAAAGACTATTAGAGACAACCCTTTAAGTTTTTCAACAAACACAATCACCAAATCCGATTTAGAAACAAAGTATTTACAATTATTATGAAAATATTTAGGAAATAAAAAAGATATGATGAAAGGGCTTAAATTTTTGAATTTAAAAAATAATCAAAACATAGTCCATCTGCAAAAAGCGAAAAATACATCAAAGATATTTGAAAAGAATGAATAATTTCATATATTAATATTAAATTACAAAACTATTATGATTATAAACATACTATTTACTTTATGAGGGGTTTTTATTTAAAAATCCTTGTGTATATCACAATAAAGAAAATCAATAAATTTTATATAATTTTAAATATTGATTAATATTCAGTTACACATA
Source organism: Paramecium sexaurelia (assembly GCA_000733375.1). Lineage (NCBI taxonomy): Eukaryota > Ciliophora > Oligohymenophorea > Peniculida > Parameciidae > Paramecium > Paramecium sexaurelia. The sequence continues at coordinate 36,243 of JPFM01000061.1, forward strand.
TGATAATATGTTAAATAATTCAATAAATTTACAGTGCTATATTTTTATAAAAGAATTCAAGACAAAATAACTTAAATCAATAAATGAATAAATTGTTATTAATATAAATAAGCTTTTTAATTAGTAGAAATATATTATTAGGGAAACAATTTTATTTTAAAATTAATATATTCTATCACCTTTCTAAATGGAGAATTTCTCCTTTTTAACTCCTAATATATGACAATATATAAGAATGTTAAGTAAAGCATTTTGAATAATATTAAAAACTTGGTTTTTATTAACCCTTTAATCACAGGGAGGAAACAAAAAAGAAATTTGAAATTTTAAGATAAAAAAAATCATACGCAATTGTAATTCTTAAAAGGGAGAAAATTAATTAATTAGTGTAATAAATCTAAGTCATTTGGTTTGTATTGAGAGTAAGATACTTGAATTTGAACAATTATTTATTTTTTTTCCAATACCAATCATGGAATAGATATGTTAAATTTTAAATAGAGCCGTTGGTTAAGTCTGCAAAATAGTTCGGTTTAGATAAATTGGCAAAAGTATTTTTATCAAAACTCAATATTTATTAATTTGATTTAGGTAAATTATTATTGAAAAAGGAATGTTTCAAATGTTATTTAAACAACTAATGGACAGAAAAAAACCTATAACCATTTATTTTTATACTATCGTAAGAAATATAAAAATTAATGATTAATGCCAATTTTCAACTTTTAGATATAAAATATCAATTTTTATAGATAATTACTCAATATTTAATGAAAATCAATGTCAATTTTTCTCGACAACAAAACTTTTTCCTATTTCTATTTTATATTTATATATTTAAACATTCAGGGTATTATTGCAAAGCATATTCATACTATGGTAAATAGTCTTCGGAATTCTTGATCTTTTCTAAAATCCTTGCTATTATCATTATTAATCTTTAACCTGCATTGTAATATAAATCTGCTTTTTCAGGATTTTTCTAAATAGCTAAGTCATAATATTTTAAAGCTTCTTTGAATAATGCCTACCGAGCCAAATTGTTAGCTTTTTAATTAATTAATATTTTACCCTTATTATAATAAAAGTGCGAGCATAAGTCATTCTTTGAAATTGCAAGATCATAATATTGGGTTGCTTCTTTAAATCGGCTTAAACGTTCTAAGGTAACAGCTAGTCTTTTAAGAAATAATAAACCTTTACTATTATATAAATTTCCTTCTTATGGATTAATCTAAATTGCCATATCATAAAATTTTAAAGCCTCTTCAAAACAATTTAATTCAAGAAAATAATTGGCTATTAATTTATATTAATTAGACCTTTTTTTTCAAAATTCCTAAAATTTTCAGGGTTTAGCTAAATTGCTATATCTAAATTTTGTAATGCCTCTTCAAAACGATTCATGCCCATCAAAGAATCAGCTAATATTTATCAAGGTATCCTTACCCTTCCCTTGATAAAAAGTTGCTTCATTTGGATTTAATTATATTGCTTTATCGAAATTTTCAGCAGCATCTATAAATTGCTTTAAATTTAAAAAAGTATTTCCTATATAAAATTTAAATTTATTACCCTTCTGGCTATATAATTCTGCTTCATATGGACTAATATTAATTGCTATATCATAAACTTGTATGGCTTCTTCAAAATGATTTAATTTTTAGAGAATATTCCCTTATTATGGTTTTCATATTACCTCTCTCTTAAAAAAACTGAAAATTTTCAGGATTTTTTTAAATCGCAATTTCATTGAATTCTAAAGCCTCCTCTAAACGATTAATGGCTGCTAAGGCCTGGGCTAGAATTAAGTAGAGACATATTACCCTTTTTATGATATAACATTGCATCATCTGAATTAATTCTAATTGCAAAATCATAAACTTATATGGCTTCTTAAAAACGATTTAATTTTAGGAGAATATTCCCTTATTATGGTTTTCATATTACCTTTTCCTTAAAAAAACCGAAAATTTTCAGGATTTTTTTAAATCGCAATTTCACTGAATTCTAAAGCATCCTTTAAACGATGAATGGTTGCTAAAGCCTAGGCTAAATTTAAGTAAAAGTCAAAAAATTACCTTTGTTATGGTAGTAATCTGCAACCTCCGGATTGAAATTGATTGCAATATCATAAAAGTGTAAGGCTTCTTCAAAAAGATTTAATTCTGATAGAGTGATGGCTTAATTAAATTTTTTTTTAAACCTTTTTTTGCAAAAATCCTATCGGTTTAAGGATTAATATAAATTGCTATGTCATAATTTTCTAATGCTTCTTGTCTACGATCCAAATACTTTAAAGTATCCGCTATAATTTTGAAAATTTCTTATTTACCCTTGTTTTCGTAAAGGATTGATTCCTCGGAATTTAGTTGTATAGCCATATCAAAATTTTATAAAGCTTAATCAAAATTGCCTAACAATTATAGAGTGTGTCCTCCAAAATTAATTGGTATTATACCTTTTTAATTATATATATCATAATCTTTTGGATTTTTTTATATTGCGTATTCATAATACTGTAGAGCTTCTTCCAATCTACCTAGATATTTCAAAGACAATGCTATTGTGCTTGTAAGTTTTTACCTTTGTTAGAATAGAAAATTGCTATTTCAGGATTTTTTTTTATCGCTAAATCGTGATATTTCAAGGCTTCTTCACATCTCTTTAAATAATATAAAGTAATTGCTGTATAGTTACATACTCTTACCTTTATTATTATATAATAAAGCTTCCTCAGGATATATCTAAATTGCAATATCTAAAGTTCCTAAGGCATCTTCAAAACGATTTAACTTATTTAAAAGTTAAGCTTTAAAATAGAAGTCAACATTACCCTTATCTTTATATATCATGAGATTATTAGGAATTTTCTTAATTGATAGATCATACAATTATTCAGCTTCCTAAAACCGATTTAATTTTTGTAGAATTACAGCTTTAATGTTAGGACAATTCTTACCTTTGGTTTGATATAAATCCCAATCTTTTGGATCAATCTAAATTGCAAAATCACACTCTTTTAAGGCTTCTTCAAAAAGATTTAGGAGTTGCAAAATTACAGCTTTTATATTAATATGCTATATACCCTTGTTTTAACGACTAACAGTGTCCTTTGGATATTTTTAAATCGTAACATCTGCACATTATAAAGCTTATTCAAAAAGATTTAATTTAATCAGGATTTTTGCTGAATCAATAATATAGTTCCATACTTTTATAATTTAAATAGTAATAGTTGCCAGGATCCCTCTATAATGCAAAATCAATATATTGCAAAGCTTTTTCTTAATAACATTATTCTGATAAAGTTTATGCTATCATATTAGTTTTAATTTTACCCATATTAAAATAGAAAACTGATTACTAAGGATCAATCTATATTGCTAATTCAAAATATTACAAGGCTTCTTCTTTACGATTTAAGCAACTCAAAATATTGCCTATAAAAAATAAGTTTTTTTTTGACCTTTGATATTCAAAAGTTTTGAATCTGTTGGAAATTTTGAGATTGCAAAGTTAATAAATACGATGGCTTCTTTAAACAGATTTAGATTTATTAAATTCTATGCTTTTAAAATTAAGGCAACTTGTACCCTTTTTATTGTAAAATATTTATTATTCAGGATCTAAAATTATAGCTTAATCATAATATAAAGAGGCCTCTTCATATTGTTATAATTTTTCTAAAGTATTTGCTTTTTATATTGTTATTTATATAACCCTTATTATAATGCAATACTGCTTATTCAGGTTCCAACTGTATTGCAGTTTCAAGGAGTTTTACACAATCTTCAAAACGATTTAATTTTGATAGTACGAGTCCTATTATTACAAGAATAATCTTTACCCTTTTAATTATACAGAGCTGCTTATCCAGGATATCTTTAAATTGCCAAATCGTAATAAGATAAAGCTTCTTCAAAACGAAATTACTTTTCTAGTTCGTTGGCTAAGTTATATATTTAATTTACCAATTGCAAAGTAGTCTAATTATTGGTATTACTATTTTAATTAAAAATCTTAACCTTGTAATTCCTCTTTAGAATAACGTTCTTAGTTTAGATTATTGACTATTATCTTAAAATATTCTTTTACTATTTTATTTTTTATCTAAATCAACATCTTAAAATTTCTTCTAAATTTAAATGTTTCCATTTTGCAAAGATTTTTCTTATTGGTCCAATTACTCTATTGTTACTGTATAATTTACTCGTTTATTAAATCTTTAAGTTAGAAGACTCCAACTTTTACATGGCAGATTAAAGCTTGAGGAAAGACGGGTTTATTAATAATTTTAGTTTTGCTTTTAACTTTTGGTTGAAAATAAAATACAACTGGTTATTCTAAAACCTAGAACAACTATTACATTCTGTTTTTAATTCAAGGCATATTTAGTAAATTTTTATACTAAATTAAAACCACTTAATATAATATAGGATCTTTCCAAATTAATTTTATCCAAGGTTATCTATTAGGTTTCATTAGTTTTTTCTTATTCCCATTATGAACACATCTATTTATAATCCAATAATATTAAATAAATATAATTATATATTTATAGTTTTAACAATGTGTTATATATTGTTTAATTATGTACATTGAATAAGAACATAATTGAATAAGTTAAGAATTTTAAAATAATTAGAGAATGAAATAATGTAGAATTTAGGTTTATTGTGAAATGAAAAAATTTCATTAATAATATTTAGGAAACTATGAATACTCTTTACATATGCTTTATAGCCATCTAAACAAGATTCTGATGAAATTAATTCTTTTATTGCTCCTCCAAAATACTATGGACCCCTTAATTTTACAATAATATTAGGACAAATTTCGATGGATTTAATTTCAAAAGGAAGCTTGGTTTCCATTTTTAAATTACTTCCTTAACTTATTTGATATACTGTCCCTTAATAATTACATAAGCTGTAAAATTTAACAGTTAAACAACCCATAGAAATTTTTGTATTTAGAAACAGAACCTTTATAAACGATTATTAGGGTTGTAATTTCTCTGATAGGATATTATTGGTAATATCTAAACAAGCTTTATTTTCTGAATAGATTGTTTTTAAATCTATATAGGATTTTTAATTATAAAGATAAAGTTTTGTAGGTACAGGTATAGTTAAAGATTTAATTGGTTTAGACCAACCATCTCCAATTAGATCTTATATTCCGCCACAGATAAGTTTAGACTCACCATTAAAATAGCATTCGGAAAAAATCTCTGCACAATAGGGATCAAATACTTTGAGATTGGAATCAGCCTTATAGATAGCAATTTAGTTATAAATTGAATAAATTTAAGTTTTCCACCCTTATTTTAGAGTCAATACATTTACATGTTTAAACTGTGTATGTTATACTGGTGTCTAAATTTGCACCTCCTTAAAAAACTCTGAAGTTATCACTTAACCCAACATCATAGCCTCTTATAGTTATAAGAGGAAAATTTCCATCTTTATTCAATTCTAATGGGTACTCACATGTGAATGCTTCGAAAATATAACCTGGCGATCTTGTAAAAAATAAATCGTTTTAAGAAAAATGCATATATAAAGCTGATGATGACCATAATGATTAATCAGTTCCCAAAAGAATGACTACTTTTATGTATTCTAGTTATGAATTAAGATATGATCTCGCCGAAAATGTAATAGTACTTATTGTGATTTCTTAGATCTAATTTTATGTATTTCATAATATTACCTTAAATTCTACCCTAGGTTGATCTGCTGTATGTTTTATCCCCATAATTCCAATTATTCCATTGCTGGCATCTTTTAGATCATGTCCTACTTGATATGACATCATTCTTTCTCCTATGCCAGTCTTCAACTATTGAACATCATCTGTTTCAAATGAAAGTACTTAAATTCTATGATCATCAAAAGCGAACCAATTCACAAATACTTAATAAAGAGGTTATGGAGATACTGCTATTACAATTATTTTGAATCCTTCATATATATTTAGATATAAAGTTACCTTTCGTGGTAATGAAACTAACTTATAAAATAAACCCTCCTGGTAAGTGTTATTCCCAATCCATATATTGTGTCTAAATGAACACTTAAGGAGGATTATTAAATACTTTTGAGAAACTTAGGTCAACAGTGATAGATCTTGGAAGTATCGATGAACTTTCTAGAATGTGGCCAGTGTTGGTTATCATAAGCTTTTTTTCGCCTGCATCGACTTGTAATGAACTATAACTCCAAACTAATAATAAATATGATGATAATAATGCTGCGAAAATCATGAAATAAATAATATAAAAAATTAATATCAAGTTGTTGTTGTAGTATCCTATTAAATAAGTTTAATCTCATTTAGCAAATATTGTAAATCTACTACCAATATAAAAGTTTAAAATTAATATCATTAAGACTAAAATTTTATTTATCCTTAATTTTATACCATTATTAAAAACCCAAAAGAATAAATTAATAATTACTTGAAATTTTTCTATTAACCAATACAATATTTAGAAATGCCAATAAATAGTTATTTATAATTAATAATTTTAATTTTAGGAATTATTTCTAAGATTTCTTTTGAATTTTTCTGATCTTCAAAAATGTAATCCTTCAATTCAGTATCTCTTTAAGTAAAATATATCGATTAAAAAGAAGATTACTCTAAGAATCCAAATAATCAAAAGGTGTTTGTAAACTTAATTTCTCAAAACTACTATATTCAATTTTAGTAACTTTCTTATTAAATCCAGTTCAAAAATACAGTGTTTATGTTAAAATTAGTCTACATAATCCTTTTGGAATTAGATATAAATAATAATCATCATATATAATATATTTATTTAAATTATAAAACTGTATTTTCACTCCTAATGAAGATATAGTTTAAATATATATATTTTAATTTTGTATAAGAAATTAGAGTTTCGTATTGAATCTTAAATCTAATACATAAACGCTCATAATCATTAATGTTAATAGAGTTAGTTTCACACATTTATGAGTAAATCAATATTTACTATGAGAAAATCATTACACCATATATATATGTAAGTTGTTACTATTTTATCCATATTTTATTATAATATTTCTTCTTTGAAAAACTAGCTTTTATAGCTCTCTTTAATTGTTGTTCAAAAAGGCTGAGTAAAAACTGTTCAAAATTTTTCAATTTTCCTGCTACTTTCTTTTATTGTAAAATCTATCTAAGCTTGACTGCTTACAAAAAGAATTAGTAAATGAAGTTATAAATCTAATTGATTTCCATAAAAATATTATATAGAAACTAAGGATTGAGGTTTTTTAATTTAAAGTTAGGAAATTTAAAACAGAATACTACCCTTTTTTAGGATGATAATGAATTTATCAAGGGTTTATAAATTTTTGATATTAAAAACTCTTAATATATATATATATAAAATTGTTAAAAACCATTTATGTTAAATTTCATACTTCAATTACAATATAAATTTTATAATTTTTATTGTTATTGTTATTAAATCATATTATATATATTATTAAGTGTTAGTTTTATAATTTTATTTATTGAGAATATAATATTTAATTTAAATTATCTCCGAAATCACTCTTGCGTCTTTATTTTAGAATGTATATTACGCAAACCTTTGGCTCAATTCTTAGTAATAGATAGTTTCATTCATTTTATATACTTTGTACAATCAAAATAAACAAACCTCTGATGTAAATTATCCAATATAATTGCGGCTAAAAATTTTAATATTTTAAGGATTTTAAATTTGGAGACAATTAGGTTTAGTTAAAGTAAGATTCAATCTTCAAAGATATAACTTTCTTGAGCTGCTAGGAAATTGATTTAAAGGAGTGATCATCTTGGTAATAGATATAAATGAAATTATTGTTAATCTTAACTTCAAATATGTAAGTAGCACATTTTATCTTGTAGGAATTAGAAGGACAAAACTTTACCTAAGAATTTAATTAAAGCGACAATAAAACTTTCATATTCGATTGTTTAACTGTTTGTTCCAACCTTTTCAATAAATTCCATTTTTTAAAATTGCGTAGATTGTACAAATTAAATCTTTGCTCAGCAAAATCGATTTTATCATCTATTTGTAATAATTAGACCTAAAATTACTTTATAATTTTTAACTCCATTTACCTTCATCATTAATTCTATACTAATTAATATCGTGTTGATTCCAAATAAATAATTTTAAATCAGATTTATATTGTAGATTTCATAACTTTAAATTAATAAAATATTTTTAGGCCGCCTTTTGAGTAATTTTCCTCAATGATATATATAAACTATCTACTATTTGCTTACAACAATTCTATGCGGAAATTTTTATAAATTATGATTACCTTTATTATTGTTAAAGCTTTTAATTACACATGAGAAAATTATAAGAGAATCCACACACTAATTCTTTAACTAATTTAGGTGACTATTAGGATTCATTTTTTATCTTTCAAACATCTTATTGGATATAAATTCAACGTTTATGTTTTCAATGGTAATATATATTATCAACTTCCCATAATAATAATGCTTAATATATCAATTAACTATAAATTACCAATATTTATAACATTTAAATGAGCACTCTATTCAATTTCAAAATTTTTTATATTCGGATATATGATTTATGTCTTAATATTGACTTTATTTCTTTTCGAATTACTAAGAAACTTTATATAAGTATATTAATTTTTCATCTAATCAAATTTTGTGAATTTAATAAATTTAAATTTTTTTTATATTCAAAAATGCATATTTTATCCTTCCTTTGTCAGTCTTTTCTCAAATAACTAAATCCAGGCGATTTTATAAATCTAATAATTTTATTTTATTACTTGAGAAAAACTATCATTAATTTATTTAAAAAAAAAATTTCATAATAATAATCGCTCAAACCAATAATTATTCTATGAAATATCAAACCTAAATTTATAAAAAATCATAATAGTATAATATTTAACATTATGTAAGAGAAAAAATTAATTTGATTAAGTATTCATAAAACATTTATTTAAGTAAAAAGATGAATAAGAGAGTATCATAAAATTTATATTTTGGTGATCTCATGATTACTTTTATCTTATTATTAACGAAATTTATGATAACTATTTACACAAAAATTCTACCTCAGAATATAGAATATAGACTCAATAACTTGAGTGGATATTTATTCTTACACAAAGTTAGTTTAGACAAATGGGAGCCAAAAAATGGTTACGTAGGTTAAAAAATGAAATTTTAGTTACCAGTAGGTTTAATTTATTATTTTCATTATTATGGTATGTTTTTTCCTATTTAAAGTAATTTGTTTACATTATCAATAGTAAATTATTAGCTTTTTTTTTTTGATAATATAAAAATTTCTATTTGATGATTACTTTTAATATTTCTTAGTTAGTTACTAATCTAGATTCTTTTGGAAAAAAGATCCTATTTTTCTTAAATAGCCAATCTATTGGCAAAATATAATTAGTATTAATTCAATATATAATAATTAAGTAAAAAGGCAATAAAATGCTACTATTTTATTGACTTAATATAAAATCAAATATATTATGAATTCATTTTAATTTTTTATTTAATTATTATATATTGAATTCATATTAATTATATTCTGCCAATGAGATTGGCAATATTCTTGATGATTTTATAAATTATAATTTAGAAAGGCTTCAGTCAATACCTTAGAAATTTCAAGGATATCAAAATCTGTTGCCATATT